>JBAMMX010000019.1:11641558-12241558 GCA_037126225.1 Dillenia turbinata
CTATATGATCGCGAGGATCGGATGTGTTATCGCACCTCTCCATGGGAGGTAGAAGTACATCATAGGGTATCGGTTCGGAAGATATCTTTGGATCGAAAGGTGACATACTGGAAAGATGGAGGGGGGCTTTATCTTTTCTCATGTTGGCTTATTTGAGCTCGTTAGCAACGAGTTGCTCGACATGTTTCCTTAGATCATCAGGATCATGACGAGAGGTTACCGAGAGTTCATAGTTCAAATAGGAAGCAAGCTGTCAAGAACCTATTTTCCCTGATCCTTCTGAAGAAGATTGTCCCTCTGGTCTAATGGTAGGGTTGAGTCTTTCTAGCTATT
The DNA here is from genome assembly GCA_037126225.1 of Dillenia turbinata. Classification (NCBI taxonomy): domain Eukaryota; kingdom Viridiplantae; phylum Streptophyta; class Magnoliopsida; order Dilleniales; family Dilleniaceae; genus Dillenia; species Dillenia turbinata. The sequence goes on from JBAMMX010000019.1 coordinate 11,641,892, forward strand.
TGCTCATATTTTGTATTCTGAATTCTAACCTTTCTAGTTTGGCCGATTGGCTCTTTTCGGAGATATTGGGGCAGGAGGTACGACTGGCGCTCCTGAGGTGTAGGTTGTGGGGTCTGCTCTGGGTGAGGGAGTTGTGAATGAGTGATAGGATTGTCAACAGGGTAAGCGGATACCACTGGCAGTGTAGTGTCAGTTGGGGTGGTGGTATATCCGTCAACAACGGATGCAGTTTTCGAGGTGGTTCTGGTTTTTCTTTTTGGAGGCATAATGACTTAACACTTCAGGGTGCTTACTGAGGTTGCTCTAATTTGTTTTTCACAGACGGTGTCAATCTGTTGGAGGTAGATTTTGACTCCACAGATACCGGCTCCTTACAAGTCGAACGGGTGCTCCGAAGGATGACTTGAAACTTGCAAAAGACTATCGGAGGATTCTCCAGTGGGGGAGACTCTGATACTCAAGTCAGAAAGGACGATTTTCGATAGAAATGAAATAAATTGAGTAAGAGAGAGAGAGGGATGAGAATGAGAGCCCTGTGATTTTTGTGTCGGGTGTATGGTCTCAAAGAGCGTTCTTGGATTTCGGCATACCATATGTCTTTATAGGTTCATGACGCAAGAGATGTATGTTTTTGAGGTATTACAACTCTAGTTTCCTTATGAGAATGCCCTAAAATCTCTAGCCTCCAAGGTCAAATATTCTTAGAAGATTCTCAATTTTCACCGCTTAGGAAGTTTAACAATACAAGGAGATTTCTTCAATTATCAATTAGATTTTTAAAAGATTCCCTTTCTTGTCTAGGAGATATGTTTAAGTATTACTTTTTGGCTGGTGAGGGTAAATGATCAGCCCTTAGATGGTCTGCCGAAAAGGAAATATCATTTTGAGCTTGTCGAATGCCTTCAAGAACTACAGAGTGATTAGATCGCTATCGATGGAGATCATTCAAAGTGTTGGGCCGTACCTAACCTTCAGGGAGTTAGATCCCTACTGACTAACACGTCTGAATGTGAAATACTTATTAGACTATGGGTTTAAAAGACTAATTGTTATCCCAACGGGCCATTGGGCTATGTCCCATCACGCATTAAACTTTAATTTTACTTTTAGGGATTTTTTTTTTGGTCTTTTCGTTTTTTGTTGAAAATGGTTGCGAAAACTCGAGTGCATATACCCTTTGGGATTCCTATTTGCTATTGTAAAATTTCTAATTTGCTCAAGACAACGGTGTCCCTAAGTAGCACTAAGATCCTTCGTAACTCAGGGCATTCTAGGTGTACTTTCCACAAGCGACATCCATTAATTGAACTTAATTCAGAATTTTGAGATTATGAATTGTGTACGGCATTCACTTGAATTATCAAGTGTTCATAAGTTTCAGGAGGAAACACATTCTTTCGATAAAGTATCACTGCAATTCAAGTTCATTGTTTTTAAATTTAATCCAACGACCAAAATGAAATGTTCACCAGAAGAGTAGATTTCAGTCGTTAAGCTGTTATACTCCACAAGGTAGGTGGCCAAGAAATTTCCGTTAACGTCTCTTCCTTTCCATGCTTTTGCAGAATAAGAGAAGCCGAGTTTTTCTTTGAAAGATCAAAAGCATGGTTCAATATATTTACGTCAAAAAGTCCGGTTATGGCATATGTTGTCCGACATGTTTGCATTCAGAATCCTATTTATGAAACAAATCATGCAGATTGTGATTTTGATATATCTTCTTAGGTGCTTTTTGCTCCTCCTCCCAATTTTATTTCCAAGCACTAAGTGTGTGAATGAACAAACCTTAATAACTATTTATATCTAAGCCTTCCTTACGTCAACTTCATAAGCTCTCTCTCTCTCTCTCTCTCTCTCTCTCTCTCTCTCTCGCTCCCCCCGGCGGATGAATATGTCAAGTTTTGAGCTAATTAGCTGCAAGAAAAGGAAGAGAGGAGAGAGGACTTTTAGGTTCAAGACATTCGGTGAACATGGACACCCTGCTTTGTTTAATGGCGTCTTTCGTAGGAATGTTGAATCCCTTATTGAGTTTGGGGATATGGAGAGTAATTTTTGCCGTGGAATGACAAGTTGGTCATTCCAGCTTGAGGTTTATCGTCACCCACCTCTCCATATCTTCTTGTTTGTAATTGTGGAGCCAATTGAGGCCGCAGTTTATAGAAGCTGCAAGCATTGCCAATATGTAGGTAATGACAAAATCTTACATGCATCGTTCTGGCTTGAATCCATGCTATACTTACAAATAGTAGCATATGGGCACTTTTTATTGAAAAAGTTGATCGGAATCGGAGTATAAGTTAGAAATTTTTATTAGGGGCAAAATACAATATATCGAGAAGTAAAAAATAAAGGCCGATAGATTTTATAATTTTTGAGGAACGAAAAATATTTTTAGACATTTTACTGTGTTTATAAAACTTTTTGCAGTATTTATAAAATTTTAACAGTATTCATTGAATTATTGTTAAAAGAGATTTTAAACTTATGCCTATCAAATTTTTAAACATAAGATTTAAAGAGCGTGGACCCATGCACCCCATGCAATTGGCTTTGCGCCTTATGGGAATACTATGTTATAAAAGAATAATACTATCGCTATATGAGAGGAAGATGTTTTGATCTATAATATTATTTGTTTCCGCTAATGAAAATAAGTTCCAGTATTTGGTACCAAACTTATGTTTACTAAATATATATTTATTATTTTTTGTATCATTTATTTATTGTTTAGTATAAACACTAGTGAAATTTGGCACCCAAATAAAGTATTCATGTGTCGATACTTTCATGGATAATCCTTCATGAATATAGGTGGGAGTAGCTTAGAGAATTATATTTGTTGATTTTGCAATAGTTCAGGCTGGGGACACCATATGAAGTGCAATAAAAAGTATCACTTTGTGGTGCCGTCAAAGGGAACAGCAGCCATGATTGGAGCTGATTTAAGCTGCCCAGGCAACTGTGGAAGGGCACATATCACAAAAGATAGGTCAGAGCTCGTGGAAATACAGGGCCATGCTTTGCATGGCGTTTTTCATTCTAATGGATTTGGACATTTGCTCTGTATCAATGGAATGGAAATGGGTTCCGACCTGACTGGCCACCAGATTATGGAGCTTTGGGATCGCTTGTGTATTGGATTACGCGCAAGGTCAGAGTAAATTCTCTCTCTCTCTCTCTCGCTCTCTCTCTCTCTCTCTCTCTCTATATATATATATACATATATATAAATATATAAATATATAGTTATTATTGTTGTTATTATTATTATTATTGTTATTATTTCCTTTTTGTCATTTTAGATAGCAATTTTTCCGTCTTTCTTGGTTAGTATTTATGTTTAGTTTGGGACATACTGTTCATCGTGATGAAGTGATTTATATTTTCTATGGATTAATGTAATACTCCTTTATTGATTATTACATAGACAAAAATATCACAACTCAATATAAATTAGATGTATCAAGCCATGAAAATTTGTGGACCACTTTTTCTAATGAAAAACTAATATTTTCCTTTGGCTTTAAGTCGGGATGGCAATTTTAAGCGCGAAGCAACCCATCTATCTTTAGGGCATTTGCAGATAATCTAACTCATCATTAATGTACTTTTGTGCTTTTCCCGTTAGGAAAGTGAGTTTGTGTGACTACTCAATGAAAAGAAGCATGGATTTGAGGCTGATCTATGGGGTAGCCTACGGTGAGCCTTGGTTTGGGAAATGGGGTTACAGATTTGGTCGCGGAAGTTATGGCGCAAATCAATCAATGTACCAAAAAGCCATAGAAGCAGTCCAAAACATCACATTATGCTCACTAGTCAATCATTTTGACAACCATAATTACCATGATGTTTCACTCATTGTTTCAAGGTATCAACTGTTATCAGACCATTCGTTGGTGACTTTGGGAGATCTATTCCATTTCATGATGGAGCTAAAGTCCCACCTCCCCAAAGAGACATGTATTGATTCATACGGCCAAGGAATCTTGGTTGAAACCACATGTAGATGGTCCCAAAAGCGCGTCGAGTTAGCAACAAGAGTGATTGTTGAAGCCTTGAGAAAATCAGAGTTTAGGTGGGTATCAAGACAAGAGGTTAGAGATGCCGCTCGAGCCTATATCGGCGATACGGGGTTGCTTGATTTTGTGCTTAAGTCGTTGGGAAACCACGTTGTTGGGAACTACTTGGTTCGCCGTAGCTTGAATCCGGTCACCAAAGTGCTAGAGTATTGCTTGGAAGACATGTCCAAACATGAAGGGTTGGTCATGAATGATTGGAAAGTGAGGCCGCGGCACAAGATCACAAGCACCCAACTCATGAAAGACATTTCCTACTTGTACAAATACATTCACCAAAAGCCAATGGCGAAGGCAACGAGGATCATTCTTGACACCAAATTCTTTGTCAAGAAATATTTTGGGGAGCATGTTGAAGAGATCCCAACCCCAAAGCTATACTGTTCTGTTTTGCTAAAGCAGAACGAAGGACAAAAAGCAGCAATGCTGCCCTACGAGTGTGTGATATTGGAAGAAAATGCTACGATGGAAAGACTAAAGCTAGAAGTGGAGAAATGCTTCAAAGAGGTGTATTGGGGGATGAAGAGCTTGGTAGTAGAATCAGTAGCTCACTTGAATTCCAAGGGATCAGACTTGGTCTTCAGCACGGTTGAACCGGGATCGAAGCTTGTTTTTGAGGGAAGAATTAGTGAAGGAGGAGACATATATGAATGTGGTTTGAAGAGCTGCATTGTGGATTGCCCCTGTGGAGCCAAGGATGATGATGGAGAGAGAATGATCTCTTGTGATATTTGTGAAATTTGGCAGCATACTCGCTGCATCAGGATTCCAAGTAACGAGGAAATCCCACACATATTTCTCTGCAAGAGGTGTGAGCAGGACATTGTCCTGTTTCCTTCTCCGCCATAATCAAGTTATGTGCCAGGAAAGTTGTGTCAGCCCATCTTGTTCTTCCTGATAATTTTTCTCAAATTTTATTTTGTCTACAGGTCAATAGAAAATCAATGGCAAAAAAGGACTTGGAAAAAAGTGCAAGCCTTTTACTCCTTTAGTCACCTGCTGCCGCTCGCGATGGACTTTGCGAGCTGCATAAATTGATAAAATGTGATCATCGACCTTTTTAACCAAATGATAGAAAATATTTTCCTTGGAAACACTCTCTCTTTGTTTAACTTAGTGATTTTCCGGGAGTAAAATAAATTTGGTATATTTTCAAGTTCTCATCAAGATTTAGACCCTTCAGCTCCCAAACTTCCATAAATCTAAAGTAACAATTTTTTTTTTGAAAAGTTGGAGAAAATTAAAGATTGTTTGAAGTCTTCTGACTCCCTCTCCTTCTCCTGATTTAAAAAATAAAATAAAACTTGTGAGTGTATAAGTACAAGAGGCGTATAATAGCTTTAGTTTATTACGTGATTTTATGAAAATAATAATAATAATAATGAAAAAGAGGCGTATGCAAATAGTCCTAGATCTCAAATACATGGGAGGACTTCATACATTGGGCATTATAAACTAAAATTCACTCATGACATGGTTGTAACCAATCTCTACATTAATATGCCAGCGCACACAACATAGACGAACCCCAACCAAAGCAATGCATGAATTTGGGCAATAGAAGGAACTTCGTCTATACCCCAATTGGATTGAAAGAGGTACAAACTTTCTCAAAACAATATCACCACAACCATATCTTCCGACTGAACTTTGTTTTATATTTTTAGTTTTTCATGCAATTGAAATCATTAGTAAGAGGATGGATGTTGACAATTCTTACCCACAATAACAAGTCGCTGCTTCACTACAATAATATCTCAGTCAGAGCTGATGAGCATGTTCAATGCACACCCTAGTACACTATTTTGAACATGGCAAAACTTAACTACACAATGCCACAGCCACGCCCACCCACAGAGCTTTAGAAAAGGAACAGGCTCTCCATCACATCACTACTACAAGCATATGAAACATCGCGTGATGAAAACAAAAAAATAGAAATGAATATGAAATGATAAAAAAAAATGACATTTTGTAAAAATAAAAGAAACAAAAACATGAGAAAATATATAAGTATGAAAAATATAAGAATTTTTATATAATTATTAATTATTTTATAAAAATAATACAATAACTATATTTTATAATAAAAACTAAATTGATTAAATATGAAATTATTAATTATAAAAATAATATAAAAATAATAATTATAATTAAATAAGTAAATAATTCATTAAATATAGAAAATATACAAATATAAAAAATATAAAAACTTTTATATAAATATTAATTGATTTAGAATGTTGAAACATTTTAAAAATAGAAAATATTTAAAAAATATTTAAAAAAAAAAAAAAAAAAAAACATTAATATTGAAAATTTTTCATGCTTCAGAGCTAGACACACTTTGCTACAACAAGCTTGCAACACTCAATTCGTTCAATTTCAATATGAGTAACCCAATGCTTTAAGGTTATGTTATTCTTGCTATTTGCCAGGGCCTGGTCTCATTGTTTTGACTCATTATTTGTGGGCCGAAGGAGAAGGAAAATCCAAAAACTCAAACAGGATATTTCAGCATGTCACTAATCGAGGGACACATCACAAGACAGGTTGCCTCTAGTGATGCATCTTAATACGAGGAAGGTCTTTTCAGCACTCAATTGTATCATACTGACCATGGACCTTAAAGGGCCTCTGCTAGCATTGGAGAAGTATGACTTCATCATCTATATGGCATGTAGAGAGATATTACAGGATCAAGATTTTGCTCTCAGCAGAAATCCAAGTCAAAATCCCTACATGTAAGTGGCAACAAATAGAATGAATATACCATGCACTTAATTTTTCAGATGGGAGACTGGACTTCTAAGGAGCCACACAAGACTGCCTTTGCACATAATAGTGCAATTTAAAATGGTTAGGTAAATTCTAGAGAATTTTGAATCAGATATTTGGATATGCCAAGACATTGATTATGGATTATCCCTTGCTTGCATGACACCATAAGCTTGCCACAACTAAGAGCTCCAACGCAATTTTTGCCACCACTCAGTTTTCATCCCCTGTAAAATCCAGTTCCAGCTATTTTTTATGTGGAATAATGATCAAATTTCATTAGTACCATTTCTCAAAAGTCCGAGGTGGTCCTCCCTAGCCATCCTGTCCAAGTTCACACACTTCCTCATGCGCAATCCTCAAACATAACATTCATCTCATCTTTGTCCCATATTCAAGCTGTCATAGCAATTGGCTTAATTGGCTTAAATGGGATTTTCGGCTTTTAGCGCATGCACCGGGGGTGGGGGGGGGGGGTTAGTTGGTAAGGTGGGTTGATGGAGGAGGAACTGCTAAAGTGAAAACCCACATCTTATTCCATAGAATTGGTTATATTACCTACCTGGACACCAGAGAGAGTATGTTAGGAAGAAATATCCATATGAACCAAATCAAGCGCCTAAAACCCAATGCTCACATTTTACTCGGATGCATTAAACCCCAGAAAATTACTAAGAAAACAAAACTGACACAGAAGATCATATTAATACCAAAATTCGCAAACAAAGAAAACATGCAAAGAGGACGCTTCTGCAGGCCTAAAAAAATAAACGATGGAGAAAGAATTGATGTTAATGGCGTCAAAATTTAAGTGAGATTGAGAGCAAGGAAGGGGCAAGGAAAAGCAATAAGCTAAAGGTTGATATATTGTACAGGCTTAAATCAAGGTGGACTTGAGAAAACAGCTTGTCAAACTGACATTAGTAGGAAGAGAAAGCACTTGGAAAAGGAAAAAAGGATCAGAAGCATAGAATATCATTTTCAACCATACACAAACACCTCAAAATTTTCTTCTTGCATATGTGCTATAGCTTTTATTAATAATAATTTTCAGAATCACTACGAAAACAACATGCATTGGGTTGATGTTGATCCTATTTTATATTTTATTGATAGGAAACTGATCCTATCATATTTACTTTATCATATTGTTAAATCATCTAGACTCAAACCACAAACAACCGCTTAAACTTTAGCCCTACTTTCAAATAGCCCCTAAACTTTTATTGCAGTCAATTGTCCCATAAACTTTCAAAGTACAAGTCAAATAACCCCATAAGTGGATGAAATTGGAATTTCAACCACTTCAAGTCACGTGCAAGGCACCTCAATGCAACTTTCACTTCCTGCTCTCTCGACTAAAAAGGAAAACATTCTAGAGAGAAAGAGAGAACAAATGAAGGATCCATCTGGATATAAAATATGGAATTCCTATAAAAATTTCAGGTCAAAAAGTTGTATTTGATGAAACGCCACACCACAGTGAAATTGAAGCCTAAATGAGTTCACCCAAAAATGTTGTAAAATTTGGCTGGAGGGAGAAAAAAGTGGAAGAATGGGAGTTGCATGTACAAATTGGAGGCCAAATTTGAATTCCAAGTAGAGCATCAAGGGGGAATGCCAGATACTGCATCTCCTTATACAAAAAAAGAAAAAAAAAAAAAGGATGGCAGATATGGAACCTTTTGACAACCCCAAATTATGGACCACATTGAAATTTATTAAAAAAAATTGAGTAAATTACACTTTTTCACCATGTGATCTGAAAACCACATACTATCCCTATAGTAAAAAAAATCCACTTATCCCTTGTGATTTTAAAATGTGACAAATGGACGAAACAATCCAATTTCACGGAGTTTGAGAAGCACGGGCAAAAAATGTGAGTTGACTTATAAGATTAATTCTTTTGGTCAAAATTGCCCCTTACATCTTCAACCTTTTTCTCCTCCCCATTCATCTTCAACCTCAAACATACTCGAGGGAAAAATAAATAAATAAATAAATACCTGTCACACACTATCTCTCCCTCTTTCTCCATTCATCTTCAACATCCAACATATCCAGGAGGAAAAAAAAAAAAAAAACCCTCTCACTCTCCCTCTTACCCATTGTCAACCTCTAGCATACCGCGTAGGGAAAAAAAATCAATCACTCTCTACCCCTAAAAGGCCAAAAAAAAAAAAAAAAAAGCTCTACTTGTTCCTTATTTGCTTCCTCTCTTCCTGAAAGCTGCTCTGTCTTATGCCTTGGCGGCTTCGATTGCGGTGCCGAATGTTCCAAGCCAAACCCTAGACCCTCTCTAGCTCAAATCCCTAATCTCCACCACGAATTTCCCCCATTGCCTCTGCCTCACTCCTCTCCTGCGGTGTCGACTTGCAATTGAAGGATTTGGGCCTGGGAGTTTGGATAAGAGGTTTGGAATTGTACTCGAAGTTGATTTGATTGGAATTGAATGTAGACTTGTCCTCCGGTAAGTAATTTTCTCAAGGGTGTGAGGTGGTGAAGATGAATGGAGAGTGCAGAAATCGGAAGGTGTATTTTTTTAAGGGGGTTCCTGGAAGATGAGGGGAAGAGAGGGGTTTTTTTTTCCTAGGTTTTTTGGAACATGAATGTGAATGGGGAAAGAATGGGTTTTCTGAATTTTTTTTTGGGTTTTTCTTCTTTTTTTTTCTTTGGGTTTTAGGGAAGATGAGAGGAAGAGAGAGAGATAGAGAGAATGTGTGTGTGTGCTCGCGCGCACGCGTGGGTGGGTGGGTTTTTTCTTGGGTTATTGGAACATGAATGTGAATGGGGAAAGAGTGGGTTCTCTAGGTTTTTCTTTTCTTTCCTGGAAGTTCTGGTTTTTTTTTGGGGGGGGGGGGGGGGAGAGAGAGTGGGTATTTTTTTTTTTGGGTTTTCATGAGGGGAAGAGAGAGAGAGAGGTTTTCTTTTTTTTTTTGGATTTTTTGGAACATGAATGTGAATTGGGAAAAGAATGGGTTTTTTGGATTTTTTTAGAGTACCAGAGGTTAAAGATAAATGTGGAAGAAGAAAAGAGAGTGTGAAGGTTATATTGGACATTTTATGTGTCTCCGTTACATCACCATTAACTTTGTAAAATTCTATCTATTTTCTATTATTTTTTTAAAATCACTGATAGATAAGTGGATATTTTTTTTTCATAGAAGAAGTATGTGATTTTCGGTAAGACCACAATGAAGAAAAGTGCAATTTATCTAAAATTTTTCGGTGACAGTGATTGAAGTCTAGGAAAGAATTTGAAAATAGATCTAAAGTTCATGAGGAAATTTGTGGCTTTGGGAAATCATCTAGTGTTAAAAACACAATAGTATGTTTGAGCTACTAGCAAATCAACCCACCAAATTTATATTGGATAAAAATGGTAAACAAATATCTATATATAGAATAAGAATATACGGGTTTAGATAAACCTCCTTTTCTCATCTTTAATCTCCGAATTTCTCTCTTTACAGCACCCACATTGTGTATGCACAAGCAAATCCTGGTTAAATTGTATAGTTTCTTGCAATATCTTGTTACTTGATTCTCCATCTCTAAATTCACGATGTTCTCCAAAGCCTAACTAACATCAATTGGTTCACTTTTACTACTTTCCTCGCTATGTCCTTCTCTTCCTTCTGTTAGTTATTACAACACTTCGGAATCCAAGCATAACCTTCATCACAACCATCCTTGCAGCAAATAATCCCCTTCTCCCCCTCATGGATCATCTGGTAAATAACCTTAAATTCTGAGTAGACAGACTAGCTTTATCCACCATTAAATTGATCCTAATTAGTCTTTCTTCCATTATTGACCACCATTCCACTCTTAAAAACCATCACCGATAGCCTCTCAGAAAAATAAAGCACATGGACCATTTCTCTAGTTTCATCTCAGCTAAAGACCTATTTCTCATGGATCCAGCCAAGGCATGCTTCATGTGTGGAAATATGCCTGATTGCAACAAATAATCTATTCAGTTTTGTTGAATAGCACCAACTTCAGTTGCAGTTGGTTACACCCATGTTTGCATGTTTGTCTGGCCATCATCTGCTGTAAGGACTGTGCATGTGCTTGCAAGTGCCAGTACCAATATTATTCCATCCAGGCTCCAAAGATCCATAATCAACAAGCTTGGGAAGTTACAAAGCATACAATTAAAAAATATGGTCAATTATGAATACAAATGGGGGTCAAGGCTTTCTCCAGTTTCAATCTATCAACAAGAATAATCTCTCATAGTTTATGCAAATCAATCTTGATCCAAGCTCAAACCATGAAGTATGGACACTTCCAAATAGAAGTTGATGACATGACACTTTTTTATTAACATATACGGTTGCTTTTCTTCCCATTAAATTTTTATTTAATTTACAATTGAATTCCCTTTTATCATACCATGGCATTTTAATTCATCAGAAAAAGATGTATGCAAGTAAGTCTCAAATAACCATACACGAGGAGTATGGTATCGATGGGCATTATAGATGCCTGTCTGGGTGAAAAAGGAAGATGTTCTGTATCAGATAAATCATTCCTAAGACAAAGTAGAAGTTTATAGGTGCGCATACAAAACAATGACACTGAATATAAGAGGCGACCAGAAACATATCCTCAAGCTGAAGACCTTAATTTCTGAGTTGTTATACAACAGAAAAATAGAAAATGTCATTCAGTATTGAACTAAGCTAAACGATCTTCATTAATTCAAGGACAACAGACTATTTAGAATGAAAATAAACAAACAAATTATATCATGATATCAGATCTGTCTTAATTAAGACAAAATCTGCAGTTAAATACAGGAAAATATCATAACCTGAATCAGGAAACAAAAATTGAAGAAAAACATTAATTTCCGCAAATAGCATTAAATAAAGACATAAAAATCTCCCCAAAAGCATATAATTTAAAAAATCCATCCTACATCCTGCTTGTTTCCCGATGCTCAGAAACCATACAAAAGCTGAGAGTACGTAAACAACAAATTTACCAGATATTGATATTCAGAAACGATCTATCATGATTCTGAAAATATTATGGACCATTAAATACCTGATAAATCTCAGCGAAAGATCACCACCATATATACAGGAAAAACAAGCAAGGCAAGGGGAGTGTGAATCTTAGTATCCGCAATGTAGATTCTACCTTATAGTGACGAACTTGTTAGTGCCATGTTTTGCCCAGTGATTCTTCAAGTCAATCGGGTTAGCAAAGTTATAGCCTTCAGCTGCAAGTCTCTCCAACACCTTCTTGAATGCACCCTGACTCATCTTCCTACCAGCTATCCTAGAACCACGCCTTTTGGTGCTCATAGGCAATGGATATGTTGATATGCTTGTCGTACAACAGGCTGATTGCCAGCCTCCAGAGCCCCACCGATAACACTGTTGAGGATTTCCAGTGCAGGAGCAAACCGGTATTGGAATGCCAGAAATGTCCATCTCAATACCATTTATGACAACATCTACGTTCTTCTTCGCCCCCTTTGTTCGCTGAACCATAGAATTGCCCTTTTCTCTTGGCACTGAAGGTCCTTTCTTAGCTCTTTTAGGTTTTGGGGTTTTCGGAACAGCATTAGCCTCCCTTTTCTTTGAAGGGGTGCGTTCCTTTTTAACACCTGATTCTTCTACTCCAGCAAGCCTTTCATCCTTTAACGAATCGGGTTGGGGTTGGTGTTGCTGTTGCTGTTGCTGCTGCTGTACCATGTGAATTGGGGCATGAGCAGCAGAAGGCTCATGAAGAATAGCAAAGTTTGGATTTCCGGGTAACATATTGAGAAATTTCTCTCTCTGGTGCATCCAACTGTCCCTAACATAGTCCATTGGAACAACAGTAGACTCAGAGACCATCGTATCTCTGTGACTATGATGATAAGCAGTTCCTCCATTGGGACCAACCGTGACCGTATGATCAGGTCTTGGCAAGAAGGCTTTGGTGTCGCGCTCAGGCATAAGCTGCAGACCCAGATGCCCTTTAATGGACCCTCCCACATAATAATGCCCCCAAGTTCTCAGATTCTGATTCACGCCCAACCCACCACCATCGTCCATCACAAACTCTACATACATAGTAATACAACAATAAATCTGAATGAAAATCGATATAGTTTATCATCTTGTGAATCGACCCTTTTTATTAGTAATAGAAAACTGCAGATTACGTGAAATCAACGCATTTGAATAACATAGCACGGCCATTAGATCATCCCAAAGAACACAACGATAAAAACCCAGAAAAAATTTCCAATTTCACGCTTTAATTTGAAAAATAATTAAAATGTTGAAAAAAAACCCTAGATCTGTGTCTGCGAATTTGAATATTTTTGCAAAGAAAACTTAAAATTTTTATCCTGGGGGTGTAGATCTGTGGTTTGTAGAAATCTTCAACAGTTTGAAGGATCAAATCAGTTCAATGGGTGCTAATGGAAGTAAATGGGGGCGGAAATCTAATTATGTATAGATATAGAGAGAGACAAAGAAAGGGATATATTGGGGAGAGAGAGAGAGGGAGAGAGAGGGGTAACTTACTTGGGAGGTTGTAAAATCTTAACAGCCCTTTTAGGGTTTTGCCCTTCTGGAGAGAGAGAGACAGAAAGAGGAGAGAGGAGAGAGGAGAGAGAAGAAAGAAAGTCCGGGGAGAGAGAGATTGTGAAACGGAAGAGAGAGAGAAAGACCTAATATATTGATTTTCTACTATGATTGTCTATGCTCAAATTTTACAATTTTTCAATTTTTTATATGCTAACAAATCTTAACCATATCTATCCTTTTTAGTAATTCTCTCTCTCTCTCTCTCTCTCTCTCTCTCTCTCTCTCTCTATTTATCCTTTTCAAATTTTGGGGATTATTACATTTAGTAATTAAATCTTAATTGTCTTTGTTTGTGTCAGCTGTCTTCATCAATGAATTTTGAAGGGTTGGCCTTGTACTTCCAAATAAAGAAAACCACAACAAAAGATATTCTCATTTTTCTAAACACAACTGAGCATTTTTTTTTCTTTGTTACGTGTGTGTGTGTGTATGTGTGTGTGTGGGAACAACATTAGCACTTTTGATTGCTCAATACTTGAGAAACGAAATAAATGAACATAAGAGTCATCTCTCCTTGTTCTACAAGTTTTTTTTTTTTTTTGGGTATATGTATAATTATGATATCTTAATATTTTTTGTTTTCAAAATATTTTTGAAATGTTTTAAAACAATAAATTAATTAATATATACATAAAAATAGTTATTTTTTTCATATATATATATATTTTTATATTTAATGAATTATTTATTTAATTATAATTTTTATTTTATATTATTTGTCTTATAATTAAAAAGTATATATTTTTTATTGTTTTAGATTTTACAAAATTATTTTATTATTTTCATGAAATAATTAATATTTATATAAAAATCCTAATATTTTAATATTTATGCATTTGTCAGGTTTTCGTTTTCTATATTATTACAAAATGTTATTTTTCATATTTTTTATAACATTTTGTATCCATTTCTATTTTTATTAACTACTTTTGTCAAAAATAATATTTTAATATTTGATAATTTAGGCCAAACTTGACCATAGAATCTCTGTACGATTTGAGATTCTTTGTGAGGATAAATTCACCCTTAAATCATCTTTTTAATATATAATTTTAATTTAGTGTTAAATCGGCTCTTTTTAATATATACTTTTAATTTAGTGAACCAATCAAAGAGTATCAAATTTGTTAATTGTGTTAACTAATATACCAACTTAAAAAAAAAAAAAAAAAGTTTTGAAACTTTGTATACAATTATATATATTTTGGATCTCACACAATAAGAGCGTTATACAAAAAAATAATAAAAAAAAAACATCCCCATGTGTATGGTACAATTTACGAATGATTAAGACAAATTACTAAAATCATGCTTTAACAGTAGACTTTGAATGATTTTTTTTAATTAGATCGCGATTTGAATGTGGAAGATTGTCACCCTTAGATTATTCATTTGGGAACAACTTTGAATGATGCTTAATCATCCATAGCAATTTGTGCTATTACCCTATTTCAAGCTCATAATAATAACTTAGTTTCTAACTTTAAGTTTAAAAATGAGATTGACAAAACAATTAAAAAGACAACTTTTGAATCTCCAATAGACAGTTTAGTGATCATAATTTCTATTCTTAAATTCTGAAATTTAGAGTTCAAATCACTCACTGTATAATATAAAAAAAAGGGATGATTTTTGATAAAAAGGTCAACTAGTTGATTATCAAAGTAGAGAGAAACTAATCAATGGGCCCCATTAAATAATTTTTTTTTTTTTTGGGTAGGAAACGAGAAAAAAAAAACAGAAAAAAGTGAGGGCAGCCAAAAAAGGCCAACAGACTAACAGATTCTCAACGAGGGAAAGCCCAACTTATCAGCATACAACAAAGAGTGAAGGCTGCTGGGGGGGCAGGAAGGATGGTAAGACCAAATGGCTTTGAGTGAGTAATGTTCGCCAAGTGATCAGTACATCTGTTGCCTTTTCCAAAGGTGTGAAGAGCTCGAGCAGGGTATAAGGAAGACATGAGGCTTCTGCATTCTTCAATGACATGAAATAGCGGGTGGGATAGAAGGACACCCTTGATGAGGAAGGATACAAGGGTGGTGGAGTCGGATTCAATTATCAAGTCAGAATAACCTCTACCAACAGCAATTCTAAACCCTTCCTTGAGACCCCACAGCTCAGCCGAAAGGCTATCAGAGACACCGATGTTGATCGTATAACCAAGGATCCAATTGCCATGAGAATCCCTAAGGAGACCACCAGCACTAGCTTTACTGAAGGGGGACTTCATTGATCCATCAGAGTTGAGCTTGATAGAATTATCAGGAGGAGGGGACCAAATTACAAGGATAGAACGAGGCTGTTTGGGATCCTTGTTACTGAAATAGGCACGAGATATGTTTGAGGCGAAGTGAATGGCTTGAGTGGCAGTGAGTCTGGTGGGAAGACAGTTCTCAAAGATCAACTTATATCTAGCTTTCCAGATGTGCCAAATGGCGGCTGAGAAATTAATAGACCAGGCATGGTTGCCTTTGAGCGGGCAGCAGTTTGATTTAATCTAGTCAACCGCAAAAGAGGTGTTGAAAATAACATCTGATTGCTTAGGAAAGCTGATTAAAGACCAGACTTCTCTATTCCAACTGCAGTCTCTTAGTATGTGAAGAGTAGTTTCATCTTCTGAACCACAGATGGGGCATAGAGGATCATTAGATACCCTTCTTCTAACTTTTTCCGAATTGGTTAGAATCTTTTCTCTACTAGCAATCCAAATGAAGAATCTAATTCTTTCAGGACATGAGACTTTCTAAACCCAGCTCCAATTGTCAGAGGAATCAATAGTGAGTAAAAGATTGTAGGTAAAGCTCACGGAGAAAGTGCTATCAGGGGTGGCTTTCCAATAGAAGTTATCTCTGACATCTTTGTTTAAAGGGAGAAAGATGGCTCTTATTTCATCAACATTCTAGCTAGGGAGAAGCTCATGTAAATTCCAATCTCTATTCTCAGAGATGAAAGAGCTAACCTTGGTGTCCAAGAGGATTTGATTATCTGGGATGATGGCATGATCAATCAACTTCTCTTTTCCTACCCAAAGATCTTGCCAAAAATTGACATTAAGGCCATTACCAAGTCTCCATTTGATTCATTTCATGATACAATATCTGCTTTTGATGATACCTCACCAAACAATTGAGCTGCTGGGCTTGATTCTGACTTGGGGAAGATCTTCCTTATGAAGGTACTTACTATTAAGGGTTAAGCTCCAAAGGGCATTGTCATTTTGAAGAATTCTCTAAGCAAACTTAGAGAGAAGAGCAATATTATTTTTTTTAGAGCTTCTACTGCCGAGACCACCTTCCTTCTTCTTTTTGCAAACTTCCGTCCAACTAATAGGATGGATTTTTCTTTTATCAAGAAGATCCCCCCACAAGAAATCTATGTTAAGCTTATCAATCCTTTTACAGGTGGAGTCAGGCAACCAGGCCATCTGCATAGAGTAAATAGGGATTGCTGAAGTGACAGATTTGATGAGAGTTGCCCTGCTTGCTATGCTGAGCAGCATCCTTTTCCAATTGGCAAGCTTAGCCTATATTCTTTCTTCAAGATAACTGTAGGTGTGCTTGTTGATTCTGCTCTAGATGAGAGGAACACCTAGGTAAGAGCCAAGGTCTTCGGTAATGCTGAAATTGGAAGAATCTGTAAGGGTTCTTTTTAAAGAATAAGGGGCTTTAGGCAATATCCAGATTTTGGATTTATTGGAGTTTATCTTAAGCCCACTCTCATTACTGAAATCCTGAAACAACTGAGGATTGAGGCCATATTGAGCGGGTCTGCTTCAGCGAACAATATGTGAGCATCGACGAAGAAAAAATGGGAAATGGGGGAGACTCTTCTTGCGGCTTTAACAAGGATCCAGGATTTATCTCCCACCCTACCGCTTAGGAAAGCTTCTCCATGGTAAGGATAAACAAATAAGGAGATAACGGGTCTCCTTGTCTAATGCCTCTCCCAAGCTTGATGGGGGGAAGAGAACCTCCATTCCACAAAATAAAGACTTCACTATTGGTTATGGCAAACATGATGAGCTTTATAATGGGGGTTGGGAAATTGAACTCGAGGAGAACATGTTCCAAGAAGTTCCAGTTCAGACTATCGAAAGCTTTCTCCAAGTCAACTTTCAACACCATTTTATGTTTTTTGCTCCTAGAATTATGGATGGAATAGATAATCTCTTGGGTGATGATGATGTTGTCCGCTGAGCTTCTGTTGGGAAGGAAGCTAGAATGGTGGCTCCAATGATTCTTTGGAGGATAGGCCTCATCCTTTCAACAATGACTTTCAAAAGAATCTTATAGGAGGTATTAAGAAGGCTAATAGGTCTAAAGTCCTTAGCACTTTTTGGCCTTTTTCTTCTTAGGGATAAGAACAATTAGAGCTTTGGAGATTTCAGACTCAAAGAAACCATCTCTGCATTAGAAATGAAATTGCAAGTGGCGTTCTTCACTGTGTCCCATCTATGCTGGTAGAGAGGGGTTGGATCCCGTCGGGGCCAGGAGCTTTGAGGCTGTGCATGTTGAAGACTGCAGCTTTAATTTCATCATCAGAGGCTTCATAAATGAGTCGATTTTGATCCTCTGTAGTAAGTTTGAGTTGGAATCTGGCACCTCTGTTACTGAAAGGAGTCACATGCTGGCTAGAGAAGAGATCTTTGAAGTAGTTAATAACATGGTCTTGAAGCTTAATCTAGACATAACACCAAGGTCCTTCAATTTTGAGACTAGCGACACTGTTAGCATTTTTTTTGATTTTGGTAGTGGTATAATAGAATTTAGTATTCCTATCCCCTTCACAGAACCACTAAAGCCTAGACTTTTGATGCCATAGAGTCTTTTCTTGAGCTAGCGTATTATGGCAGTCAGCTAGGAGATCCTTTTCAAGCTGCTGCAGGAAGTGGGAGTGTCTGTAGTTGCTAGAAAGTTGAATTCCGTTAAGCCTTACTTCAATATTTCTTTTCCTCTTAAAAATGTTGCCAAAGACTTCACGGTTCCAAATTTTTAATTCTTGAGCTGTGTTGGCAGTGGCTTGAGTAAGAGAATTAGAAGATAACTAGGCTTCATCAAAGACAGCGTTGAATTGAGGATGAGAGATTCATGCTGCTTCGAATTTGAAGGGTCTAAGTTGTCTCTCTAGAGCTTGAGTCATAGCAGTTTGGAGCATGATGAGGTTATGATCTCCATGAGTTCTCAGAAGATTAATGACTCTCAGCTCACGAAAGGCAGTGCAAGCTTGATGATTAGCAAGAGCTCTATCCAATCTTTCTTAAAGAATAGTTCTACCTTCTGTCTTTCTTATCCAGGTGTAGGCAATACCAGTAGCCCCAAGATCTCTGAGATTACATTTGTTCCATTGGTTTCTAAACCATCTGCACCTTCTGTTGGATCTGGAAGTTTGATTAGTAGTCTTATCAACATAAGCAATGTCATCAAAGTCTCCTAAGAGAAACCAAGGGAGAGTGATAGAGGAAGCGTAGTTGAAAATGTCATTCCAGAAGAGCTCCTTGCTCTGGGAGTTGGGTTGGACGTAGATAAAAGAGATAAGCCAACTTTTAGTTGGGTCATTGACTATGGCGTGGATGGTTTGGTTATTGTGACCCCTGATTGTCAGGGAGACTTTATTAGAATTCTAGCAGAGCCTCTTAGGCCAGTGGTAGGAACTATAAAATCCTTATCAAAACCAAGAGTTTTCAAGAAGTTAGGGAAGATATTTCTTTCGGTTTTAGTTTCAACTAGACATAGGATATCAGGATGGTTAACTCTCTAGAGCTTTTGCAAGCTCTTCTAAATCTGCTATTCCCAACACCACAACAGTTCCACACAATGGCTTTAATATTCATTAAAAAAGAGGGAAGGAAGAAGCAGAGCAGAGGGGTTAATTCTCATCACAAAGTTCTGTATTACTAACCTTATCATTCTCGGAGGCGTTAGTTTCCTCATTGTTGTTATCCATCTTTTCATCACTTGATAGAGGATGATCTTCCATGCAGTGATTGTGGGAGTCTCCAGGGTCAATGCACCAATTTTCATCTTTGTTAGGATGGAGGGTGGTGGGCCAAGGATTGGGGCCAGGGTTACTGATAAGGGCTATTTTATTGTGGGTAAGAAGACCAGGAATAACAGGGGTGGAGTAGGGAGATTAGGAGTGAGCTGGGATGTTGTCAGTCAATGGGAAATTAGACTTTGGTGGCTCAAGGAGGGACCTGTGTTGACGGTTCTTGGCCCATAATTGAAGGGAATTATCTATGATGGCCCCTATTGAGTCTAAAAAAGCAGCGACGGGTTGTTCCAAGGTTTCACCTTCTTCTAAATGGTTGGCTTTCTTTTTGCCTCAATTCTCTTTGACTCTGTGGGTCTGCTGATTAGGTTTGCTTTTTCTATCCTTCCTCTAATTACTTTCCAAAGAAATGTTTCTCTGACTTATCAGAAATTCTATAGTTGCAGGTTCTGAAGACACCTGTTGGTCATTACTCACTTCTTCCAAGGCCATCAGGTCAGTTGCTAGACTTCTGAATTTGTTATGTTGCAGGGTTGCCTTTGCCTCTTTTCCCTTACCATTTCCATGCTTAGCAACTCTTTGCCTCCTTGGGACCTGCATCCAAGCCCCAAGATCATTTTTCGACTGCCGGAATTTTTCAAGACCTCATTTTCCTTTGTGAGTTTCTGGTTTTCCCGGCATTAATGTTGTGTTAGTGTCATTTGATTCTTTACAAAACTCCTTGTTGTGTCTTACTCTGCCACACTTGAAGCAGATTGTGTGAAGCCCCTCATATTCAATGTTTTGGATTCTTTATCTAATTTTCACTCTTGGGACTAGGGGTTTGTTGAGGTCCAGTTCAACACACACCCTAGCATATTTGCCTCTAAGAGTGTTGGCAGTGTTGTAGTCAATTTTGAGAGGAGTGTCGATGCTTCGTCCTATCTCAAAAAGGACTTATTCATTGAAGAATTCAATTGGGAGATTTGGAAGCCTTATCCAAACTGTAGCAGATTCAATTCTTGTATCTTTAGGCGTGAACCAGGGATGCCATTTACTAACCACAAGGTAGTGCTGATGGATCATCCAGGGACCACCTGTAAGGGCATGCACGAAGTCTTGTTTCAAAGCAAATCTTGTGAGGAAATAACCCTCTCCCAAATCAAGAAGTTCAAGCTGACCTTCTGGTTTCCACATGGAGCTGATTCTGGTTAGGAGGAGGTGGTATCCAATATTTTTTCCAAGGAGTTTGATGATCAGAGCTTGCTTCCATGGTTTCCGAAGTTGCTTAGGAAGCTTATCAAAGAGGTCTACTATCGTGAGGTTCAGGTTAGAAGTATAGTCATCCTGAGGTTCTGAGTTGAGAAAATCGTTTTCTTGATCTGATATTATCTCCGGGCTGAAGAGTGTATGTTGAGTGAGTTGGTGCGTCTTACTAATATTTCTTTAAATGGTAGTTTTTTCTACTGAATTGGGGATTCTTCAGAGGACTTAACCTTTTTTGTGCTTCGTTGGAGGTGATCCTCCTCTTCCATGTCTAGCTCCCTGCTATGGGGAGCAGAAGTGCTTGGAGGGTGCTGAGAATTCGCCATTTGATGTCTCACCTATTCTCTCTCTCTCTCTCTCTCTTCCTTGGATCAAAGTTCTCTCTCATTTTTCTCTCTCTCTCCTCCCCCTCCCCCTTTCTGGCCCCATTAAGTAAATGTAATCAACCTTGATATGTTTTATTTAGAGGCTTGGGTTATTCCCATGTTATTACCCTCATTTGCCATCTTAGAACTAGGGGTCTTCCATTGAAAAAGAAGAAAAAAAGAAGAGGCATATGCAAACAATATTACCCTTCAAACTAAACTGTGTTTTATTTTTTAGTTTTTCATAAAATTGAAATCATTGGTAAGAGGATCAATGTTGACAATTCTTGCCGACAATAACAAGTGGCTGCTCCACTATAATAATGTCTCGGTCAAAGAGCTGATGAACATGCTCAATGCATACCCTAGTACAATATTTTGTACTTCAGCACAAACGGTTCGTGGGTAAACATAACCACACAATGCCACAGCCACACACCAACAAAGCTCCAGAAAAGGAATAGGCTTTCCATCACATCATTACAAGCATACGATACAACACATGTTGAAACTGAAAAAAACCCCATCATATGCCAGACAGTCTTTGCTGCAACAAGCTTGCAGCACTCACTTCCTTAATTCATTCAATTTCATTTCCTTATTCTAATCTTGCAATTTGTCAAGGCATGGTACCATATTTTGACTGCATTATTTGTGGCCTAAGCGGAAAGAAAATCATCAAGCTCAAACAGGATATTTCAGCTTCACAAAACAGGTTGGGTTGAGTGATGCATCTTCACGTGAGGAAGGACTTTTCAGCAGTCAATTTTATCAAACCTGGCAAGGACCTTAAAGGGCCTTTGCTAGCTTTAGAGGAAAAGTATGACTTCATCAACCAATATCTTGTGGGTAGTGGTAAGAATACTAAATTCTCTTAAATAAGCTTTTAAATTTGAATTTTGAAAATAAAATAAATAGGCGCTCAGAATGCAACTGGAAAAGAAAGAAAGGATCAAAAGCATAGGAAATCATTTTCAATCATACACAAAAGCCTCAAAAATTTCATCTTGCATACGTGCTATAGCTTACATTGATAATAATTTCAGAATCATTACCAAAACACCATACAAGGGGTCGATGTTGATCCTATTTTATGTTGTATCGATAGGAAACGGATCCTATCTTATTTACATTATCCTATTGTAAAATCATCTACACTGAAACCACAAGCAAGCACTTAAACTTTAGCCCTACTTTTCAAATAGCCCCCTAAACTTTTATTGCGGTCAATTGTCCCATAAACTTTCAAAATAAGAGTCAAGGAATTCCTACCACTTAAAGGTCACATGCAAGGCACCTCAATGCATCTTTCTCTTCCTGCGCTTTCTACTAAAAAAGAACACACGAGAGAGAGAGAGAGCACAGATGAAGGCAGGATCCATCTGGAGATAAAATATAGAATCCCTGTAAAAAATTCAGAATGAAAGGTCATATTCGAGAAATGCCCGACTACAGTGAAATTCAAACCCAAAAGGGTTCACCAAAAAATGATGTAAACTTTGGCTGGAGGGAGAAAAAGGTGGAAAGTGGGAGTTTCATGCACAAATTGGTTGCCAAATATGAATTCCTAGTAGACCATTGAGGGGGAATGATGGATATGTTTGACATCCCCCACTTATGGACCACACTGAAACCTATTTAAAAACTTTTTAAGTAACTGAATGTAATTGAAGTCTAGGAAAGTGCTTGAAAATAGATTTAAAGTTCATGGTAATATATCTGGCTTTGGTGAATCATGCAGTTCAAAAAACACAATCACATCTACCACATAATGGCACGCGGATGCAATAGTATGTTTGAGCAAGTACCAAATGTAGAATATAGAACAATCAGAAAAGGCCTTCAAATTTATGAACTAGTGTCCCCATTGCGACTTCAGTTTATAATCATATAACAATAACAAATAATAACAAACTAAGCCATAATCCTAAATTTTAGAGTCGTCAGTTTGAGAAACCAATAAAAGGGGAGAGAAAAAAGAAAGAAAATAGAATAACATAAAATTAAAATTTAAAAGTAAAAATAAAGAAAATAAATTTAATAAATAAAAATAAAAATAATAATAAAAGAAATAAAAATAAACTATCGATAGAAAATAATAATAATAATAATAATTTAACTGATTCAGATTCTCTTATGTGAGTCATTCCTATCTAAAGTCATTTCCTTAACTAAACGTATAACACTTATATTTTTACAAATAACTTGTATCTAAATTTTTAATATCCTATATCTCAATGTTTCACTAAATCTCCAATATTTAAGGTGGCTTCTCCTAACTGGGACTATATTTTTCAATTTACAAAATGAGAGCAGAAGTATGTCATACGTATAACATAAGAATGAACCAAAAATAAATCTAGGTAACCAGTAACAAAATGAATAGAATAAATACTCTACAATCTTTGAAAACAGACCATATGGTAGTTGCAAACTTCATGAATGATCTCAAGAAAGTGAGTATATCATACCTACTGTTTCTATCTACTATGCAACCAACACAGGGAGGCAGTGATCTTCTCGAATTGATTCTTTTAGCTCTCATGACACTACAAGCATTACTTTCTCTATTCTCCTCTTTCTTTAACTTCAAATAGGTCTTTCCACTTTGGAATCAAAAGGGTGTACCCTTCCCTTCTATATAAATTGAGCATCTTTCTCTATAAACTCAAATTTTCTTCCATTCAGACACCAACTATTCGGCTATTGCATAAGCACAAATTACTTTCATGGAGCCACAAAGAGAAATAAAGAAGAAGACAGCAACCATAAGTTGAGATAGGTAAGATGGGATTTAGTGAAAATCAAACCAAGGAAGGATGCCGCATGATTAACTTACTTTCAGTGGAACTTCACTAGGCGCGAACCAATAGAGATATATGGTGTGTTATTCTGGAAGAGAGATTGGCAGGGTCAAGGCATTTGACAGAAGAGAAAATAAATGGACTTAGAAAGAAACTGGCTATAGGTTTTAAAACATACCAACAAACATAATTTTCTTGCATAAAATTCTTGGATCTAGGATGGGTTAGAATTATTTATCTCTTTTAACGATTGGATATTTTAGATCTAGAAGATGTCACAAAATCATATCATCTTCTTTGTTCCACAATCAAAATGCCTTATGATGAAATCAACGATCAACCCTCTCTTAATATTCTTTGATGTTGGAAGAAGATGTATATCTCTCTTTCTCTTATTCTCCATTAAAAAAAAAAAAATACATTCTTCACCCTCTTGAATCTCTTGGAGAGAGGTTACCTTGGTAAAGAGGAAGTTTAGGGAGAGAGGGAGTTATTCGCAAAACCACCCCCTCCTACTCAAAATTCAAAATAAAATGGGTTTTGTGTCTATCCTCATGGGTGGACTTGGATTCAATTTTTCAACATCTCTCACTCGTACATGAGAGTTAGACTCACATATAATGTAATCATTACAATTGATTCTGAATTTCATACTGATAAGTGGATAGTGTGACTCGCGAGAATACCAAGTGTTCTAGAGCTATAACCAGTTAAGGATATATAGTAGCTCACTTTTAATGTGGTGATGAGGATATCGTATCTCGCTATATTCCAGACTTATTTTACTAGACACAATCAATGTATCTCTCATCTTTCAAAATAATATAAGAGCATCTTTGATTCAAATTCATTTATATTTTTATAATTATGTCTTTAAACACTAAGTCACAGATATAATTGGTCAGTCTGTGAGTATAAAACAATGTGTCGATCAAAGACAATCTTACTTTCATACTACTAGCTTTCAACTTTATCTTAACTATTTTTCTAGATATGCACTGCTAAATTGAATCAACCATGGTTTTTTGATGATATGTTAAAGTAGTAATACTAAAATAAATTTTAACAGATAGACGAAAGTCTTAAGTGTATAAATTGATATTGAATATGAATCTCTAGATCTCACACCATGTTGTGAAGAGTGATGCATCATCTCATTATTTATATAATCACATAAATACATGTGGTATGAAACATGTGTTACGATACTCTTTTTTCTTATTTGGAAGCGTATATTTTCTTTTCTAAAAATAATGTATCGTACAGATTTTAGTCCAATGGTATACAACACTGAACTTAAGTTTTCCTTATTACAAGTCTTCCAAAATCTCACAAAATAAAGAAAAATTTACACCTGATTATTAGATAAGTCCAATGAATTGTGGGAAATCTATTTCGATTACTATAAATATAGTATATGCAATTGATAATTTCATTTTAGTACTCTACTAAGGCGATTTGTATGTTAATCTACCACAAATTAATATTATCTCATCTCTACATATCACACAGATATTATAGGCGATTACTCATGTGAGAGAGCCAATCTAAAAAACTTGTGCGACATACCTTCAAATAGAGACACAAGAATTTTGGATACAAAAATAAAATTCAAATATCAATAAATATGAGTATTACATCATCGATTCTCTGTATATAATTACAATCACAATCACAATCACAAATATTGTCACGATCTACACAATCTAATTAATCTAACATATCTCACAAACATGTCTTTAGATACCATCTTCGTAAAAGAACCAGCTACCATTAAATGTGTAGGTATATATTTGAATGTCACTTCCCTCTTTTTAATTATGTCTTTGATAAATCTATATGTTTGGTTTTGTCATTATATTTGAAGTTTTTAACATAAACAATAGTTGATTGATTGGTACAATAAATAGTCACAACTTTTACTGAATTGGGTACATTAAGCTCCCAACTACATTAGAATATGGTATTTTGGAAATTTCATCTTTTTTTCTAGAAGTTTTCGGACACATTTCATAACTTAAACTATCGCCTTTAACCACAAGAGTATCAATGGGTTTGCAATTTTTCATTAAGAATCGTTCTAGAATTTTTTTGATATAAAACTATTAAGATAATCTCAATAATTTTTTGGAATGATTTCTATGAGTTTTAACTTCTAATATACAATCTGTCTCACTCATATCCTTCATTTTAAAATTAGAAGACAACTATTTCAAGATTTAAATGATATATTCATTTTCATTCATAGTTAGCAATATGTCCTTGACATATAGGGATAGAATCACAAATTTATTATTGGACTTCTATACATAGACATAATAGTTTTCGTCTATCATGACAAAATTGTGAGAGATCACTCCTCTGTGAAATCTCAAATATCATTATCTCGAAAATTGCTTAAAAACATAAATTGATCTGTCAAATTTACAAACTATATATTCCTAACCTTTAAAAACTTTCTGGTTGGGTTATATAAAATTCTTTCTCAAGTTCTCTATTGAGAAAAGCAGTCTTCACGTCTATCTGATATAATTCTAAATCCAAATTGACCACTGCTGTCAACAATAGGTGAATGGAGGTGAATCTCACTGTCAAAAAAAAGTTTTCCCGTAATCAACACCCTATTATTGAGTTAATCTTGTACCACCAGTTGAGTCTTATACCTCTCAATAATTCCATTTGTTCTATACTTGGTTTTGAGAACCTACTTTTTTCCAATAACCTTGCGTCTTGGCGAAAGTTCAACAAATTAAAGTATGACTAGATCTCACTGGCTCCAATTCTTCTTTCATTACCTTTTTTATTCATCATTGGCGGGACAAAATAAGAGTCTCATCTATGTTTTTAGCATTTTCTTTATCTTCTAGAGAAATAATAAATACGTGTTCTTCAATCTCAAAATAGCATTTGAGCACATATTTTTAAACAATTTTTCAAATTTGTAACTCAGTTGGATCGTTAGAATTTAAATCTCTCCCACTGAAATCAACACCTAACTCAATTTCTCGCAATTCCAGTAATCCCCCATGGATAGAGCCATCTTTTGAATTAATTAATTCAAACAAAACAAACTCTATGTCTTTCATATCACCTCTACTAAGAAAATCATTTTTCAGAAATGTGAAATTTCATGATTCAATTTCTACTATAGTACCATCTCTTGTTCG
Organism: Dillenia turbinata; assembly: GCA_037126225.1. Taxonomy (NCBI): domain Eukaryota; kingdom Viridiplantae; phylum Streptophyta; class Magnoliopsida; order Dilleniales; family Dilleniaceae; genus Dillenia; species Dillenia turbinata. The sequence continues at coordinate 11,668,917 of JBAMMX010000019.1, forward strand.
CCAATGAACATTTAACCTTTGAACCGATCGGAGTATCTTATATAGATACTTTTACTTCCACGAGAACCCAATTTTTCAAAAATATTGAAAAAATCTAGAATATATACAACCGATCCCCAATATTTGAGATTACTCAAACACGAGTTTCTACTAGTCTAAAGTTCATATGGTGTCATTGCTATTAATTTTGAAGACATTTTATTAAAAAAATAAGTTGCAGTCAACAAAATATCTCCACAAAAGGAAATCAACAAGTTAGCCTACGCATTTATGGATCTTGTCATACCTAATAATATTCTATTTCTTCTCTCTACAACACAATTCTATTGAAGTGTATAAGAAATGATCAACTGTCAGATTATGTCTCTTTCATTACAAAGATCTTTAAATTGATCTAATAAATATTTATACTCTCTATTCGTTCTTAAGGCCTTTATTATCCTATCCATTTAATTCTCTATTTCATTCATATAACGTCTATAATACTCACGTACTTCAGATTTGTGAGAAATTAAATAGATATGATCAAATCGTGTGAAATCGTCTATAAATATAATGAAATACAAAGGTCCATGTTTAGTCTTCACATTTTTTGATCACAAATGTCCGAATGGACTAATAGTAATAGAAAATCAACCCGTATGACCTTTCCAAATGGTTTTCTCGTAATCTGCTGGCAAGACAATATTCACATGTTGATAAATTAACTTTTGTGAACGAACTCAATAGTGGTGCTTTCACTAGTTAAATCAACTTGTTTTGCCCTATGTGACTAACATGTCATGTCACATCATCAACATTTGTATTACTAGATGAACAAACATTTAACAAAAAACAACGGTCAACATTATAATTAAACATTTTTCTATCATATTACAAAATCATGAAATCATTTACAACCTGTCCAGAATCAAAATATATATCATTTAAACACAAGTTTCAAAAAAATAAAAACAAATATTAAATTCCGTTGAATTTTCGACACGAAGAAAATATCATGCAAAATGAGAGTTCGGCTACTTTGTAACTCTTATTTACAAGTGTCAATTCCTCTAACCTCCACTCTTGCATTGCTACCCTTATAAATCTATCTCATACTAGAAAGCCCTCGACGAAAATCTATGAACACTTCATGGTCTCTGTTCTTTTATGATTCGTCTCTGATCTCCTTTCCTTCTTACTTTTGCTTTAGTTCCTCTCACGTTTAAAATTCAAGACTCTTTTGGAAATAGACTCTACAACAAAAGTATCAGTTGTAAATTTTACAACACAAAACCGCTCATCCTAAAACTCAACATGACGAGCAGTATCCAAGAAAGTTTTCACATTATGATTGTGAGTCAAATTGATATTTAGGTGCTTCCATTTGTCAAGAATGGATCAGATTAAGATTTGAACTTGCTATTCATCAAAGAGGAAATGACCAACTGACTATCACTCTCTAATCATGTTAGACATGACTTTTAAATGTTGTTTGATACTGTGGTGATCTTGTTTTTCATAGATATCAAACTTTATTGTCATTTGTTTAAAATGAGCCCTTGGTATCTCCATATTTTCCTTTAAAATACACCCAAATGTGATAAGCAATTAGATATTGTTCACATTCAGGAATCATGTCATTAATCACAGAGTTAACCAGAATCGCTTGAACAGTGGAATCTATCATTTTCTTTACCTTGTAAGCATTTTGTTCTCTCCAATACTGAGCAGTATTGTTTACACCAAGACCTTGCCTGACATGGTTGATGTCATCCAATACATCTCGTTCTCCCAGCCCATACCAAATTTTACAGTGCTATAATGTCATGATTGATACCATTCAGCTTGTCACCTTTATTAAAATCCGCAATAATAGATTTCGATACTATGGTTTGGGTTTTAAAAGGGTGGACAGAAGAACTAATGTTTTTATGATACACACAATTTTGTACTTCAAAATTAATATTTATAACAGGTCAACGTTAGGCATATAATCGAAAGTTCACTAGGTTCTCAATCATCTATGGTCCTAATGTATTGTCGTCACAAATTTAATTTAAAATTATGAAATTCAATAGATTTTAAATAAAAATTATTCAAATTCTTTCAACAAAAAAACCTCTCGTTTAAATATACAAAGTATTTAAATAATATTACAATTCTAAATGAAAATTATTCAAATTCTACCAATTCAAAATTTTCATTTAAATACATAAATTATTTAAATAATATTTCAATTTTGGATAAAAATTACTTAAATTCCAATACTTCAAAATTTTGGATGAAAATTACATAAATTCCAATATTTCAAAATTTTTATTCAAAAAACTCTAGTTTTCTTTTGCATACATAATCATACATTTTTTTTTAAAAAAAATATAGCCAACAAATACTAAATAGAAACTTTATATACAAAAAAACAAAACCATTAAAAGTTCCTTTAATACGTGATCATGATTTTAACAGCCAATCACAACATGAAAAGAAAACATATTATCTTTATTCAGGAGATATCCATTTGATATATCATATTTATAATTACCTTAGTTAGTCTATCCCTAGAAAAAATTATCCTTATAGCACATGATAAACTATTTATATTTTGAGATAGTTTTTTCCTTATTTAGATCTCTACATTCTTGACTTCCCATATTTCTATTAATATTTACTTCACATTGTCAAAAATTATGTTCTAATTCTTGACAATCAATTTATCAACCACGCTAACCCAACACGGAGGTAAGGAATTTCTCAATATGTATATGTCATCTCCCAAAAAAGCATGGCCTAAAAGAAGTTTGTAGCGTTTCTCTTCTATGATCTCCAAATGTTATGGCTAAGGGTGATCACGATTCCGAAACCGCCGATTTCGGTTCCGAAACCGCCAGTTCCAGTTCATCATCCAATGGAATCGAAATAAAACTGCTTACCAATGGTTTCGATTTCGGTTCTTCACGGTTTGGTTTCGGTTCCAGAATCGGCAGTTCAAATTCATCTTCCACCGGAACCGAAACCGAATCGCTTACCGACGGTTTCGGTTCCTTACGATTCGATTCTAGTTCGAACCGTTTAGAACTGAAATTTAAATTATTTAATTTTAATTCTCTCATTTATTTAATAGGAAATATGTGACTTAACTATATTGTTTTAATTCATTAATTTGGTCGACTTAATTTAATTTAAATTGTCTTGTATTTAAATTATATTTAAATTCAAGTTTTGTATGTGACAATTTGACTTACGCCAATTTATTTATTTTATGTAAATCTTTAAATCAAACATTTATCGTAAAAAATTCTCATCGAAATATGTTTGCTCAATAAATTCACATCAACAAATTAAAAAGAAAGAATATATATATTATAATTCTTATAATTACATAAAGTTGAATGATTTTGATTTTTATGCATATTAATTATTATGACATAATTATGAAAATTTTAAATTTTAAATGAATTTGATTTTTGTGCATATTTATTATTATAATTGTGATATAATAATAAAAATTTGAATTTCGAATGAGTTTAGTATCTGTTCAAAAATAAAAACCAATCATTTTCAAAAATTCAGTTTCGTTTTCAACAAAAAAATACTTGGTTTCGGTTCCGATTCCGATTCTGGTTCCAGTTTCAGTTTCGGTTTCAGTGCGGATTCCAGTTTCGATTTTGGTTTCTGAATCGGAATCGAAAAAGCTGTTCCAGTTCGGTTTTTGAGACACCGGTTCCGATTCGGTTCACGGTTCGAACCGAACCGTGGTCACCCCTAGTTCTGGCAATGTATAAGTCGGGTCCATCTTATGAGCCAACATTTGGCCCAACTTTATCATACACTTTGAATTTCTCGATACTCTAACTCTCCCATAGAGAAATGAAAGAGTGTGCTTAATTACCACTATCTCCCTTGAAAATGAGAACAATATTAGGCTAGACACACAGTCAATCATAATATTATACTAGAAATTCAAAAATATCAATTTCAAATAATATGTTTAATTTTCAATTATTTTTATATTGAAAAAATAAAATTTTCATACATAGAACGAGTATAAAATCAAAAGAGTATAAACAATTTACAGTTGAGTAGCCAATAGCAAGAAAATAAATTTTCCAACTCATAAAAAAAATTTTCAGAATTTTTTAGACTAAAAATTAATTTTTCTATAATTTTTTAACAATTTATTGATTTTATAATAATAAAAAATATTTTTCGACTCCGAAAAATAAATTAAAGATCATCCAAAGAGAAAAATTATTTCCATAAAATTCTATTGGGAATAGACCTTGCATGTGTCCCAACGCGCCGCCATGGTTGGCTATGCAAAAAGTAAAAGAAAAATAGCTTTCTCTCATGTGCCACCGTTGGTGCATAAGTCTCATGCGTCGCCTTCTTGGCGGCAAACGTCCACTAATTTTTTGACTACACCCAATTTTCAATGGTTTTGAGCTCAATAATGATCTTCATTTTCAGATCAGACACCTCTAGGATAGGGTTTGGATTTCACGCACCTTTGCTAAGAGTGGGGAAGATTTTTGGATACTATTCATCTTCTTCCAAAATTTATAAAAAATTTGCAATTCAACTCTTCTTCCATAATTTATAAAAATTTTGCAATTCAATTTTCAAATGGATATATCTTTTTTAATTTTTAACTATTTTTCACGTTTTTTATACGATTGAATAACATTTTTCATGAAAAATCTAATTATATAAAAATTAAATTATAAAATATAATATTCTAAAAGATATGAATATATAAAGTTCGGTTAGGGCTTGAAATATCTCATAATGTACTCAACACATACATGTCAAATTTTGCAGATTTGATCCTCATGAAATAAACATGTCACTGTGTAAAATTGAGAGCATTTCATTAAGTTTATTTCAAGCTGTCATTAACGAATTATAAACTTTATTCATGGCATTTTCATTTTTAATATCCAAAAGAGGTGGAAAACACCCTAGCATGTCTTTGATACCAAAATAGTTTTTAAAACATACCAACAAACATAATTCTCATGCATAAAATTCTCAGATCTAGGATGTGTTATAATCACTTACCTCTTTCGATGATTGGGTATTCTAAATTTAAAAGATGTCATAAAATTGGATCACCTTATTTATTCCACAATTCAAATGTCTTTTGGTGAAATCAACGATCAACCCTCTTTTAATATTTTTTGATGTTAGAAGAAGACGTATATCTCTCTCTCTTGCTCTCCATAAACAAAAATAAATAAATAAATAAATATGTCCTTTACCCTCTTGAATCTCCTGGAGAGAGGTTACCTTGGTAGAGAAGAAAGTTTAGGGCGAGAGGGAGTTATTCACAAAACCACTCCCTCCCATGCAAAATTCAAAATAAAATGGGTTTTCGGTCTATCCTCATGGGGGGACTCGGAGCCAATTTTCAACACCAACAAGCGTTGAAAAGCCTGTGTTAGTTTAGGTGGGAGATGGTTCATTAATCCTCTTTTGGCAAAACAGGTCCCCCCTCCCCCCCCATGATGCATCAAAAGAAAAGAAAAATTGGGATTTCCATTTATTGGAGTACAGAATATTTTCAGAACAATTTGATTTCTACTCTCATTGTTTCAAACTTGAAGACGTGTAGCTAATATATCTAGACCTAGGATTACTTATAGGTAATACTATTGCAAATGAAACGATTATCTCCAACTATTATTTAGAAAATGATTATCTCCCACTATTATTTAGAGACCTAGAGTAATTTAAAAGTGACATAATGCCCTCAGAGGTGCTTGTTATTTTTTCCACCCAAATTTATAATGGATAAGAATGGTAAACAAATATCTGTGTCTAGAATAAGAATCTATAGTTTTAATTAACCTCCTATTCTCATCTTTAATCCCCTAAACTCTCTCTTTTAAGCACACAGATTGTGCATGCACAAGCGAATCCTAGTTGAATTGAATAGTTTCTTGGGATATCTTGTTATTTGGTTCTCCATTTTGAAATTCATGATGTTCTCCCAAGCCTAACTAACATCAATCTGTTCATCCTTACTTCTTTTCCTCTTTATGTCCTCCTCTTCCACTCTGTTAATTCTTGCACCACCTTGGAATCAAAGCATAACCTTCATCACAACTATCCTTGCAGCAAATAATCCCCTTCTCAGCCTCATGGATCATCTAGTAAATAACCTTAAATTCTGAGTAGACAGACTAGCTTTATCCACCACTAAATTCATCCTTTTTCTTCAATTATCGATAAGCATTCCACCAAATTCATCCTTTTTCTTCGAATCAGCCTCCTTGCAAAAAAAAAAAACAAGGGGAAGGCTGTCTAGATATTCCCTTCCCCAGAGCCCACAATGTAGGAGTTTCGGCACTGGATACGCCTTTTTTATCGACAAGCATTCCACTCTTAAAAACCATATCCAATAGCCACTCAGAAAAATAAAGCACATGGACCATTTCTCTAGTTTCATCTTAGCTGAGACCTATTTCTCATGGATCCAGAAAGGCATGCTTCATGTGTGGACATATGCCTGATTTCAACAAATAATCTATTCAGCTTTGTTGAATAGCACCAACTTCAGTTTTAGTTGGTTATACCCATGTTTGTCTGGTCATCATCCGCAGTGAGGATTGTGCATGTGCTTGCAAGTGCCACTACCAAAATCATTCTATCCAGGCTCCAAACATCCATAATCAACAAGCTCGGGAAGTTATCAAGCATACAATTAAAAAAAGATAGCCAATTACAAGAGCAAATGGGGATCAAGGCTTTCTCCAGTTTCAATCTACCAACAAGAATAACCTCTCATAGTTTATGCAAAGCAAGCTTGACCCAAGCTCTGGTAATTTGCGAAAATTTCAAAAATTATGTGTATGAGATAAACAATATGATACTCAAGCTTAACTCTTTAAATTAATGGGCTCTAAAATTGGGATCAACCTTGACTTGTAACAAATGCTCCTCACGATTTGAACAAGAGTCGAGCTTGAACTATTAAGTATGGACACTTCCAAATGGAAGTTGATGAAATGACACTTTTTAATTAAATATAAACATATATATAAATATATATATATATATATATATCATATAGATGGCTCTATAGTTGATTTTCTTCCCCTGAATTTTTTATTTAATTTACAATTGAACTCTTTTCTATCATTCCATGGCATTCTAATTATCAGAAAAAGATGTATGCAAGTGAGTCTCAAACAACCATACACAAGTATAGAGCCGATGGGCATCATAGATGGATTGCCTGGGGGAAAAAAGATGTTCTACATCAGATAAATGATTCCAGCGACAAAATAAAAGTTTATAAGTTCCTATACCTAGTGAACACGAAAACAATGACACTGAATATAAGAGGCAACGAGAAACATATACTCAAGCAGAAGACCTTAATTTCTGACTTGTTATGCAACAGAAAAAAAGAAATGTCATCCAGCATAAAACCAAGCTCAAAGATCTTCATTTCTTCAAAAACAACAGACTACTTAGCATGAAAATAAACAAATAAATTAAATTTTGATAACAGATACATCTTAATTAAGACAAAATCTGCAGTTAGATACAGGAAAATATCATGGCATGAATCAATGAATAAAACATTTAGTTCCACGAAGTGCACTAAATAAAGACATAAAAATCTCCCCAAAAGCATAAAATTTAAAAAGCCATCCACATCCTGCTTGCTTCCCGATGCTTAGAAACCATACAAAAGCTGAGAGTAAGTAAACAACAGATTTACCAGATATCAATAATCAGAAAAGATCTATCATGACTCTGAAAATTTTATGGACCATTATATATCTGATAAAATCTCAGCAAAAGACCACGACATTATATACAGGAAAAACAAACAAGGCAAGGGGAGTGTGAATGACAGTATCCGCAATGTAGATTCTACCTTATAGTGACGAATTTGTTAGTGCCATGTTTTGCCCAGTGATTCTTCAAGTCAATTGGGTTAGCAAAGTTATAGCCTTCAGCCGCAAGTCTCTCCAACACCTTCTTGAATGCGCCCTGACTCATCTTCCTACCAGCTATCCTAGAGCCACGCCTTTTGGTGCTCATAGGCAATGGATACGTTGATATGCTTGTTGTACAACAAGCCGATTGCCAGCCTCCACAGCCCCACCGATAACACTGCTGAGGATTTCCAGTGCAGGAGCAAACCGGTATTGGAATACCAGAAATGTCCATCTCAATACCATTTATGACAACATCTACGTTCTTCTTCGCCCCCTTTGTTCGCTGAACTATAGAATTGCCCTTTTCTCTTGGCGCTGAAGGTCCTTTCTTGGCCCTTTTAGGTCTTGGGGTTTTCGGAACTGCATTACCCTCTCTTTTCTTTGAAGGGGCGCGTTCCCTTTTAACACCCGATTCTTCTACTCCAGCAACCCTCTCACCCTTTAACGAATCGGGCTGCTGTTGTTGTTGCTGTTGCTGTTGCTGTTGCTGTTGCTGTTGCTGTTGCTGTTGCTGTATCATCTGAATTGGGGCATGAGCAGCAGAAGGCTCATGAAGAATAGCGTAGTTTGGATTTCCGGGTAACATATTGAGAAATTTATCTCTCTGGTGCATCCAACTGTCCCTAACATAGTCCATTGGAACAACAGTAGGTTCAGAGACCATTGTATCTCTTTGATTATGATGATAAGCAGCTCCTCCATTGGGACCAACCATGACCGTATGATCAGGTCTTGGCAAGAAGGCTTTGGCGTCGCGCTCAGGCATGAGCTGCAGACCCAGATGCCCTTTAATGGACCCTCCCACATAATAATGCCCCCAAGTAAGATTCTGATTGATGCCCAACCCACCGCCATCGTCCATCACAAACTCTACATACATAGTCATACAACAATAAATATGAATGAAAATTCATTTCGTTTATCATCTTCTGAATGGACACTTTTTAATTAGTACTAAAAAAACTGCAGATTAGATGAAATCAACCCATTTGAATAACAAAGCACGGACATTAGATCAGCCCCAAGTACAAATCAATATATAGCCAGGAAAAATTTTCCAATTTGCTGCTTTATTTTGAAAAATAATTAAAATTTGGAAAAACAAACCTAGATCTGTGTCTGCGAATTTAAATATTTTTGCAAAGAAAAATTAAAATTTTTATCCTGGGGGTGTAGATCTGTGAGTTTGGAGAAATCTTCAATAGTTTGAAGGATCAAATCAGATCAACGGGTGCTAATGAAAGTAAATGAGGGCGGAAATTTAATTATCTGGAGAGAGAGAGAGAGAGAGAGAGAGAGGTAACTTACTTGGGAGGTTGTAAATTCTTAACAGCTCTTTTAGGGTTTTGCCACCGATAGAGGAGAGAGGAGAGAGGAGAGAGAAGAAAGAAAAGTCCGGAGAGATAGAGAGCTTATGAGACGAAAGAGGAGAGAGAAAGACCACATACATTGATTTTCTAATATGATTTTCTAATTCTAATAAACTAACAAAATCTTAGCCATATCCATCCTTTTTTTTCCTTTCGTCTGTTTCTCATAGAGCACGTACAGCTAAGTAATTCTCTTTTTATTTATTATACAAAAATTTTAAATTAAAATTTTTAAATTAAAAAAAATTATAATCACTGATTTCAAATTTTCGTGATTACTAACTACATTTGTTAATACCTCTTTACATGCCCTCTAAATCTTAATTGTCTATGTTGGTTGCATTGACATTTCCATCGGGCAGACCCCAACCAGTTACAATGGGGTTGGTAGGGTTGGTTGGGTAGTTCTTTAAGTAAACCACATAAAAAGAAATTCTTTTTTTTTTTTTTTAAAAAAAAGCCCAAACTCTTCGAATTATTAAATTAGCTCTTTTATTAATTCAGTTTTTTTTTTTTTAAGCGTTTTTATTGTTATAACCACAAGTAATATAGCGTGCGTAGAATTTGAATTTTGTATGAAATATTAACATATTAGAAATAAGTGTAAAAAAATAATTAAAACGTTGTTATTATTATGAAATGTGTTGAATTTTAATTTTATGAAGAATTAAATTAATATAAATTAGAAAATTGAAATTTATTAGAAAAATAAGTATTTCATTAATTAGTACAATTAATAATTATAAAGGTTTGAAATAACGATTAAAAAATATATTAATTTTAAAATTGGTATGAGATGTCCTAATCAGTGTTATCAAAATCATACCATATATCGGCCTGTAAATTTTAAAATTTTGGTGCAACTTTTTAACCGTGAGTCAATGAGGTCTAATATATAAAATTAATTTTTAAAATCAATATATATATTTAATTTATTTTTTATCCCAATTAAATAAAAAATAAAATTTTAATAAATATAAAATTAACAATCACTCATTAAATTCATATTAAAAATAAAAATAAAACAACTAAATTATATCTATGATTGAAAAAAATAGTATAACATTTTTTATATGTAGAGATACTATGTGCAGACTAAGTATACTTATATTAATTTATTTAATAAGAGATAAATTGAAAAATCAAAATTTCAAAATTTCAAAATTATGACATGTAAAAACAAAGGGAAACTTTTTCATGAAATAATCAAATGTATTACATTTTTTTGTATGATATAAGTTGGAAGATATAATTTTTGAAAAAGTTTTAAACCCAATTGAAGGAAATGTCAAAATATTTTTATTCCACATTGGATGGATATAGATTATAAAAAGAATAAGGAGAGAGAGGTGATATTTTTATTTTGCATTGGATAGATATAGAGAACAAGAAGAGAAAAATATATAAATGAAGAGTTTTATCCCATAGTGGATAGATATAGAGAGAATAAGGAGAGAGATATATAACTGAAGATGACAGAGAAATAAGCATCACACTTTCTCAATAAAGCTTCATGATAAAGAAGTTGCAGTCGGACTATGAGGGATGGTCTAATAAAAAATTGTAGTTGAACTGTATTGATTTACGATTTGATTATTTAAATCGTATTTCATTTAAACCAAACTGTGGTGAAAAAAAAATCATTTTTTTTACATGTATTTGACAAATGATACACGATAGGTTGATCCAAGAATGAGCTTAGATCGACCAAAATAGGCATTGAGTCAACCTAGGGATGGCCTTGGGCCGACCCAAGGAGCCTATGGTCAACCAAAGGATGGCCTTGTGGTGATCCAAGGAGGCCTCAGGTCGACCCAAGCATGGCCTTGGGCCGACCCAAGGGGCTTCCAGGTCAACCCAAGTATGAGCTTGGGCCAACTGATGGAGCTCTCATATAAACCCAAATATCAAAACCCCTTATCCAAAAAAAAAAATAGCAATTTGATAATTTTATTGGTTGATTAGCACTCGGAGTTTAAAGTTGTTCATAATCTTGGGGAATCAAAGCAATATTATCTCACATAAATTTAATCAAAGATCATTCTACGCAACAAACTATTAAGGTTATCAAATCCAATGTCTTCCATTAATAAGCCAACTGTATAGAACTCCAACGCGTGAAGAAATCAGACAAATATAATTAACAAAGCATTCACTAATAAAGAAATGAATCAAATAGAATCATATACAAGAGCATAGTTTGCTTTCCCTTTTTATCTTATATTGCTCTATTTTTTAAAAAAAAAATTAAGAAAAAACCATCAAAACAACCATACATATTGTTGGAACTCTCATATAGTAACTAAAAAGCTTCTTTCTATTTGCAGCCTTAAACAAAGCTCTCAATTGAGTGACTCTATCCCTTTATAGTATTAAAGTTCCATTATTCTTTTTTCCTCCTTGATTTTGGACTCAAAATAAGCAGGAAACGAAAGGAATGAAAGCTAAAATCTTAAAAATCAGAGGAATTCAAGGTAGATAACAACAATCAATAGTAAATAATAAATACGAAAAGAGTTGAAAATAATCCAGCCAAAGAATGGAAAAGGCTGGAGAGGGGAAAATCCACCATCATAATTTTTTTTTTGGAAACTAGACTGAGAAACCAATTATGGATCGTATTAAGTTTACTAATAAACACAAACAATGAAGACAATAAGCAAAGAAAATGTTCAGAAGCAAACGTTAAAAAAAAATGCAAGCTGGAGAGTGGAAAATCCACTATCATAATATATATATATATATTTAAGACTGGACAGAGAAACCTTTCATGGATCATACTAAGCTTACCAGGAAGCATAAATAATGAAGACAGCAAGGAAAGCAAAAGATCAAAAGCAAACGTTAAAAAAATTTATTAATTCTATACAAGTCAAGTAGACCATTGATAAAAATAATCCTATTGAGCTTTAGTCTTCAATACTAGCAGGCTTTCTCTTTCTATCTTATACTACTCTATTCTCTCTCTGTTTTTTTTTTTTTTTTTTGGGATTTAAAAAAAGCGATCAAGGCAACCATACATATTATGGGAGCCCTTATCTGGTAACTAAAGAAGCTTCTTTCCATCTGCACTACAAAAAAACATGATTTTAGCAACGGACTTTAGCTACGAAAAAAATTCGTCGCTATTTACCCACGAATTTAACGACAAAAATAGAATTCGTTACAAATTAACCACAAATCCATTTTCGTCGCTAATTTAGCGACGAAAATAATTATGTGTCGCTAATTTAGCGACGAAATTCATAATCCGTCGCTAAATAGCTACGAATTCGAAACTCGTGGTAAAATTTAGCTACGAATTCGTAGTTCGTGGCAAAATTTAGCTACGGATCAAAAATTCGTGGCTAAATAGTCACGGATTACGAATTCGTGGCTAAATTTAGCCACGAAATTCGAAATTCGAAATTCGAAATTCGTGGCTAGTTAGCCATGAATTTTTGGTCCGTGACTAAATTCATGGTTAAATTCGTCGTTAATTTGAAATTCTGTTAAATATAATTTTATATTTTTATTAAATATAAATTTATATTTTATATGTTTATTAAATTAGGGTATTGATTTTTATTAAATATATTTTTGTATTTTTTAAAATATAATTTTGTATTTTTTAAAATATAATTTTGTATTTTTGTTAAAAATAATTATATAATTTTGTATTTTTATTAAATATAATTTTATATTTTATATTTTATATTTTTATTAAATTAGTAAATTGTATTTTTAATGGTAAAATTTAGAAAGAAAGTAATGAAGTAAAAAAAAAAAGAAAGGTATATAAGATAAGTTAATATGACATAGTGGTTGAGAACACTCTAGATGTCCTTTTAGTCTCAAGTTCGAATCTGGATAAATGCACATTTTCTACAAAAATATAAAGTAGTAGAAAGTTGGTTCATACAAGGGCGAGGGCCGGGGTGGGGGCCACCGGCGGTGGGCCGGCGGCTAAAATTAAAAATATAAAATGAAAAATTTGGCCACGAAATTTAGTCACGAATTTTTAAATCCGCGGCTAAAATTAGCCACAAATTTAGCCACGAATTATAATTCATGTCTAAATTTTAAATTCGTGGCTAAATTTTTGCGACGCGCTATTAGCCACGAATATGAGTTCGTGGCTAAATCCGTCGCTAAACAATTTAGCGACGAATTTTTATGATATTTTCGTGAATAAATCCGTCGCTAATTCGGTATTTTTTTGTAGTGCTGGAACTCTAAACAAGGATCTCAATTGAGTGATTCTATCCTTTTGTAGTATTAAAGTTCCATTATTCTTTTTTTTTTCTCTTTTATTTTGGACCCAAAACAAGCAAGAAGCAAAAAAGGATAGGGAATGAAAGCTAAAATCTTAAAAATTAGAGAAATTCAAAGAAGAGAATAACAGTTAGTATTAAATAATAAATAAGGGAATAGTGGGAAATAATCCAAACAAAGAATGGAAAAAGTTATAGGGTGGAAAATCCAATGTCATAATTTTTTTTTTTTCCAAAATTGAACTAAGAAACCAATAATGGATTGTGCTAAGCTTACTAGGAAACACAAACAATGAAGAATTACAAAACAAACATCAAACAAAGTAGATGTTTAGAAGCAAAGAAGACAAATACAAACCTTTATAGTAGAGGAATAGATTCCATGCACCATGATCATCATTAGACACACTACTCTACTCAGCTAATCTGTACGATACATTGGAATTAAAAAATAACTTTTTGGGAGAGAGGCATATAAAATTATATATATATTTTTTAAAAAAAAATAATGAGAAGCTGCCTGTCTCCATTTGCCTCGCTTAGAGAGAGGGACAGAGAGACAGAGCGAGATTTGCTTAATAAACTGTTGCCCAAGTCCATTTGCCCTGCTTAAAGAGAGAGAGAATGCGAGAGAGAGAGAGATACAAATCCCTGGATTTATGGTTCTTGTAATAGAGAGAGAGAGAGAGAGAGAGAGAGAGCATTGTAGTTAAAGTTCTTCTGATTCCATCCCCATAACACAACCATTCATCCTACCCATTTTAAATGGTTTTAAAAAGTCAAGATTAGAGCTGTCCAACTCACCGACGACAAATTAACTCTTGCCAAGTGGAGGACGACCAAAATTGAGGTGGCAAGGGGTCTTCACACTTATATCTATATGGTTAATGAAGAGGTATTACAGAAACTTAGGATTACTCGCAGATTATCCTGTAATTAGCATAATTAAAGAAGTTTAGATGTTAAATTTTTCGGCATACGACATTCAACCTTTGTACTCGGTCGATGTTGAAGCCAATTTTGACTTCACAGTAAATTTTCCTTGTTTGCTGGGCAATCTTCGAGGAGGCGACCTACAAAAACTCGTTAAAGGTGGCTCTTGCGAAGGAAGTTCCGATATTCAAGTCAGAAAGAGCAGTAACAGAGAATCAAAGACTGAAAGAGTTTGTACCCTGTGTAGTCTCTGTGTGTTATATGTAGAGAATAGAGTAAAGGGTGTATACTTGGTAGGTTGTTTTTGCATAATATATATAGCATGCATGGTGAGTCTCGCATGCATTTAGAGGTGTAGAAACCCTACTTACCTCATATAGAGATTGCTGGAGATCTTCCAAAATTGTAGGAATTATAGTCATAAACTTTCTATAGATTTGGAGTCCTCTGAAATAGAAAAGTTCCTATTGTTATCATGGAAATCTAGGAAGTCTTAGTTGTTAGGAGATTTACTTCCTAATTAGGTAAGATCACAACAAATTCGTATCGGATTAAGAAAGATTTAACTTTGTTAAAGATTCCCTCCCTTATCGAATAATCACGATTTGAATCCATCGCGTAATGGAGATTGTTTGTGCAGTGATTGAAGAGACCGAGAGTCAAAAGTCTGAGAGGTCAAAAGGTCTAGTAAGCAACCAAGAGAGAACAACTGTGCAACATATGGAGGGAAATAAGGTAGCAACTGAGAGGCTGCTTTGTGATTTGTGGGTTTTATGATTACAGGCCTACTAAGACTTCATGGTAATGGGCTATTGAAGCAGGGCTATTAGACTATGTACCATCATTTGTCCCCCACTCCTAATGTCGTTTCATAGAATGGCATTAGGAGTAGAGAAAAAAGGCTCTAAAGTGGCGTATTTTAGTTGAAGGGGCGCAAAGGCATAGCATTCAATGAGGTAGATATTAGGTGGTTTGAAAAGTTGTGAAGTGGAAAAGACATAGAAGTAGTGTATGTTGGTAAAGTGGAAAGGGCACGAGAGTGGAATAGTTATGGGTAAGTGAAAAAGACGCAATAGTGTGGCATTAAATATGAAATGTATTATTTCAGTTTCAAAGCATACCGCTTCGATCGTTGAGATTCGTGTTCAATACGACTCTTGTGGTTATAAATAATAAAAGGCAGTTGTTGGAGTGTCCTGAATTTATTGTGTGGGATGAAGTTATAGGCTTGGTTTTGATTCATGAGGGACGAAATTTGTGAAAAACTGAGATGGTAAGGGGTTCTAAATCATAATAATATTTGAGTATCGGCGAGTTCAGGAACAAAGGGATTTGTATGGTGATTCTTTTACATCCCATGATTAGTGGGATGTTTTGGAGAGTTCTTTGTGAGGTGGGATTGTATGGTGTAGTTGTAGAGAGGATGTGAGGACTGTCGATATGAGGTTCCATCATTAGGAAAACTATTAATACGAGATTCCATCATAGTATTCGGAAGCCCAATGTCGTGATGGTCCGACATCAATATTTTAAGGGTTATTGTATTGGGTGTAGGTATTCCCCCTTCCTTATTTGGTGAATCTTTTGGAAAGTGGTGGTGTTTCCCACTTACAAGGCTAGGAGGAATGGTCGAGCAATAAGTGTAAGTGGTGGCTGAAAATTCTCTTTTA
This sequence comes from Dillenia turbinata, assembly GCA_037126225.1. NCBI lineage: Eukaryota > Viridiplantae > Streptophyta > Magnoliopsida > Dilleniales > Dilleniaceae > Dillenia > Dillenia turbinata. The sequence continues at coordinate 11,685,077 of JBAMMX010000019.1, forward strand.
GGGATTTTTTAGCATTTCTTGTGTCGGTTGGCGAAAGGAGTGGGGAGATGAAATACACAAAGGCGGGGGCTTTTGGAGAAAGAACCTGGTTAGCAAAGATTCAAGATCAGGGACATAAATTGGCTACAGAGTTATCCTCTTCCTTACTGGCGATGTTGATTGTAGCATAGGGGAAGGAAATAAGGGAGGAGAAGCACCTTGATACAGTCTATCTTTTTTCTTCCTTACAATCTCCCCTTTTTGTATTTTATTTCTTTCGTATTTCCTCTTGTACTATGATATTTGACGTGTTTTATAAAGATATTAATAAATGAGTAGAAATTTTTCTTCATTGTCACGATCTTGCCATTTGATCGTGTGTCGAGACAAAAGATTTGAGCTTAGCGTTGCTCCCGATTGCATCTCAACCTAGAAGTCATTCGAGAGGTGTGAAATCAAGAGATGTTTGAGATGTACAGTCGAGAGATTAAGTGTCATATCTGGCTAGGACCTACATAAGGCATAAAATTGAAAGAGTGTGAATGTCTACACTTGTGAGAGGTATAAAGCTGAGAGAGTGGGTTTGGAACCCTTGTGTGGTGTGGAGCCGAGAGTATGTTTGGGAGCTACCCACTCAGTAGTTAGATCCTATATGTTGGTAAGAGGATGGGTGTGGAACCCATGTAAGGCACGAAGTTAAGACATTGCGGGAGTCACCCACTTGGGAGTTAGATCCTGTATATTGGCAATAAGATGGGTGTGGAACCCATGAAAGGTACGGAGTTGATAGATTGTGGGAGCCACCCACTTGGGAGTTGGATCCCGTATGTTGACGATAGGATGGGTGTGGAATGCATGTAAGGTGTAAAGCTGAGAGATTGTGAGAGCCACCCACTAAGAAGTTAGATCCCATATGTTGGTGAGAGGATGGATGAAGAACCTATGTAAGGGAGGAGTTGAGAGATTGTAGGAGCCACCCAGTCAGAAGTTAGATCTTGTATATTGGCGAAAGGATAGGTGCAGAACCTATATAAGGCATAAAGTCGAGAGATTAGTCCTGTAACGAATAGTGATGGAATAAGAACCTGCGAGCGTGGGGGCCTGAACCAACCATAGACGATGGACAATGTTATGTAAAAGAATAAAGTTATTGCTAATAAATTGGAACATGTATCAAAGTTACGAAAATAATAAGAATGACTGATATTTGACATGTATGTTGTCTAAATTCCATGTTTTGGGTACAATGGAACCATCTAAGTGACTGAGCCAGTATGTTAATGAATGAACTACTGAGTGCACTCACTATGGGTCTTCTCAGTTTGGTATAAGGATTCCTCCAGATTGTGGTTGTCCTGTCGCCTCTACTCTTCATAGGACTAAATCTCCTGATTTTAACATTCTAGCCCTCACCTTCCTGTTATAATATCGGGATATCTACTATTGATAGACAACCATCCGAGCAGATGCAGCATATCGCAACTCCAGTAAGAGGTCTATTCTCTTTGTAGTGTGCTCGTTTAACTCTAGTTGATATTGGTCTACGCATAGCGAATGGATGCCTATCTCCACCAATAAGACCACTTTTACATCCATAAGTAATATTGAATGATGCTTTCCCTGTAGCCATTCTAGGTGTAGTTCGGTAGGCCTAAAGGATTACGTAGAGTTCATCTACCTAACAACCCTTCGCTTCGTCGAGTACCATCTTGAGTTTGGGGGATCGTTCGGTTGGTTATTTTGGTAAGGCCATTTGCTTATAGGTAGGTGATAGTGGTAAAACATTATTGAATTTTGAGCTTGTTGCAGAACTCTCGGAAGTTTTTGTTGTCGAACTTTTACCATTGTCAGTGATAAGGACATAGGGTAAACCGAACCTAGTAATGAAGGACATCCACATGATCATTTGGATCTTGCTTGCTTTTATCTGGGCTAGTGGTTCAACTTCTACCCCCTTAGTAAAATAGTCTATGGCAACAATGAGGAATTTCTATTGCTCTGTGGCATGTGAAAATGATTCCAGTATGTCCATCCTCCACTGTGTAAACAACTATGGACTTATGAATAGACAGAGTTCAGAGGAGGGTTGATAAGGCACCAAGGAGAAGCATTGGTATATATCACAACGTTTGACATAAGTTTTTAAATTAGCCTTCATGTGGGCCAAAAGAATCCTTGACATAAGGCCTTGTTGAGTTGGTTTCAAGTGCATAAATAATTGCCATATATTCCTTCATAAATTTCTATAAGGACACAGTCCCATTCCTCGGGTGTTAGGCACTTGAGATGGGGGTGAGTGAAGGATTTCTTATAAAATGCCCCATTGATGATGGCATAATGTGTGACTCTACACTTGATTTTTATTGCCTCCTGTGGGAAATTTTGTAGTTGACCACTCCTGAGATAGACTTGGATCGGATCTTTCCAGTTTGGTGGGCTCTCGATTGTCAGAATTTTTTTTGGTTTGTCGATACTTGGGTATGGGTGGTTCTCAACATAAAATTTGTGGCTGGTGGTGACAGAGTCCGAGCTTGCGAACTTGGAGAATGTGTTAGCCTGAGCAATCTCAGATCTGGGAATCTATTATATATCAACTTTGTTAAATTTGCCCATCACTTACCGAAGTTTGGAGAGGTATTTTGCTATCATTGGCTCTTTAGTTTCATACATTCCTTTGATTTGTTTAATCACAAGTTGGTTGCTAGTGAAGACCCGGATATCTCGGGCTCCTAGTAGTACTATGATTTGTAGGCAATAATGCTTTGTATTTAACTTGGGTGTTGGCAGCTCACAAGTTGAAACTGAGTAGGAATTCTGTTTCGAAGTCCTCAGGACCCACTAAGATGAGCCCCGCTCTACTCCCCAATGAGTTGGAGGAACCATCTACATACAAGGTCCATGGTGTAGTCAACCACACTTCCAGAGGGCGGTCAATAATCAGCTCAATGGACTGGGGAAGGTACACTCAAGGATTAAGTCTGCTAGGGCTTAACCTTTAACGGATGGCCTCGATTGATACTCGATATCGAACACTCTGAGCTTGATACTCAACATGATAAGGCAATCCAAAGTGTCCTGCTTTTATAGGATCGGCTTTAAAGGTTGGTCGATTAACACCACGATTGTCTATGCTAAGAAGTAGGGATGAAGGAGTAGGCAGTTATGACAAGAGCGAATGCCACCTTCTCGATGGGCCTGTAGTTAATTTCTGACTCTTGGAGTACTCGACTAAAATAATATACAAGTCTTTGCATAGTGAAATCCTATCTCATGAGTGAAAAATAGAGAGCTCAATCAAATATAGACAAGTAAAGGTAGAGTTTCTTACTAGGAATGGGTTAAGAGAGGAGAGGTGGTGATGAGAGGTACTCCTTGAGCTTATCGAACACCGCTTGACACTCAGGTATCCATGTAAATTTTTGAGACTTTTTTAAGGCATCAAAGAAGGGTTTGTACCTTTCTCCCACCTTTGACATAGACTGGCATAAGACTGCGATCCATCTAATGAGGTGTTGCACTCCTTCAACATCCTAGGCACGACCACATCTAAAATTGCTTGAATTTTTTTGGATTAGTTTCAATTCCTCGATTGGTGATCAAGAAGATCAAGAACTTGCTGAAGATGGTTCCAAAGGTGCATTTAGTTGGATTTAGCTTCTTGTTATAACAATTGAGCATTTGGAACGTTTCCTCAAGTTCTTCTACATGGCCCTCTAGGTTCGTTTTTTTGGCGAGCATGTCGTCTACATAAGTTTTGAAATTTCTGCCGAGCTGTTCACTAAATACTTTGTTGACCAATCGTTGAAAGGTTGTTTCCGTATTGTTAAGGTCGAATGGCATGACCTTGTAGTAGTGGTGCTGAATTCTGTAATAAAACTGGTTCTTTCTTCATCTTCTGGGGCCATGCGAATCTGATTGTAACCCGAGTATGCATTAATAAAACTTAAGAGTTAATATCCTGATGAATTATGCATGAGCTTATCGATGTTTGAAAGCGGATAGCTGTCTTTTGTATATGCTTTATTGAGGTCGGTAAAATCAATGCACATTTTCCACTTACCATTTGCTTTCTTCACCATGACCACGTTTGCTAGCTATTTGGGGTATTTCACTTTTCTGAAGAAGTTTGTCACTAGTAGGTTTTTGTACTTTTTTCTTGTATCACTCATTGGCGTTCTAGCACGAACACTCTCTTCTTCTGTTCTATTACCTTGCGGTTGGGATCTATTGTTAATTTGTGTATGATTATCAAGTGGTGTATTCCCAACGTGTCTTTGGGTGAACACGCGAAGACATTAGAGTGTCGATGCAAGCCCTCAATTATGGCATCTCGAAAAGGAGTTAATAGATGGGCTTCGATTTGAACTGTCTAACCAGGAACATCTGTGATCTGGATCTTGACCACCTCTTTATTGGCCTTATGTTTGGCAACCCATTCGACATCGTCTCTGAATTCCACGGTGTCTATGGTGAGATTCTTCCTTCCTTTCTCAAATTTGGATGTGTTTTGGGGATCGGGGTCGTAAGCGAGCCTTACAATGCCTAGGGCTGTTCAAAACTTGATCTTCATATGTTTGGTGCTCGGCAAGGCTTATAAACCATTTAGGCTGGGACAGCCCAAGATGGCATTATAGAGAGATAGTAGTTTGATCACAATGAAGGTGGTCACAGTAGTATCATGGTTGGGTGGCGTCCCCAGGGTTATTGGGAGCAAAATAGTGCTTTCGTGGTACAACCATTCATCTGAAAGTTTTTTCAGAGGCTTGGTGGAAGGTTGAAGATGTGATCGTTAAAAGCCCATTTGGTAGAAGACGTCCTAATAAAAAAGATCGCAGTCTACCCCCTTGGTCTACTAGGACTTTCTTTATGATGTACGTGCTTATTTTAGAGATGATAACCAAGGGGTCATGCCGACTTGGGTCGACTCCTTCTAAATCATCATTATCAAAACCAATTGTCGACCTTCTTCTTTTCAGTGACATGTTAATAGGAGAAACAGGGTGTGAATTTTTGTGAGCTAATCATTTAGTCATTCCCATAGACGATATCAATCTATTGAAACCAATTTTGACTCCACAATAAACTGTCATTCTAGCTCAAATGGGAAATTGGTAATATTGTGTTTGCTGCATTGTCTTTAAGGAGGAGACCTACAAAAACCCGCTATAGGTGGATCTGGCAGAGGAAACTCTTATATTCAAGTCAGAAAGAGTGGTAAGAGTAAACAAAAGATTGAAAGAATTTGAGCCCTGTGTAGTCTTTGTGTACTGTATGTAGAGTATAGAGTAAAGGGTTCGTACTTGGCAGATTGCCTTTGTATAGTATATATAACATACATTGCAAGTCTCATATGTGTATAGGGGTATAGAAACCCTATTTATCTTGTGAAGAGATTGGTGGAGTTCTTCCAAAATTATAGGAATCATAGTCATAGACTTTCTATAGATTTAAAGTCTTTTGAAGTAGGAAAGTTCCCATTGTTGTTGCAAAAATCCAGAGTCTTAGTTGCTAGGAGATTTACTTCCTAATCAGGTGAGATCACAATAGATTCATATCGGATTAAGGAAGATTTAAATTTGCTAAATATTTCCTTCTTTATCGGATAATTACGACTTGGACTTATCACATAATGAGAATTATTTTCATAGTGACCGAAGAGACCGAAAGGTCAAAAGGCCGAATGGTTAAAGGGTCAAGTGAGCAAAATGTATCGAGAGAGAACAACTAGACAACATGTGGAGGGAAATAAGGTAATGATCAAGAGACCACTTAGTGATTTGTGGGTTTTATGATTATGGGACTATTGAGACTTTATGGTAATGGCCTGTTAGACCTAGGCTATCAGACCATGTACCATTAGTCGAGTTATGACATCTTTTTTTTTTTTTTTTTTTTTTTTTTTTTTTTTTTAAGGCCAATAGCTTAGGAAGGAACCCCAAAATGACTAATATTTAGGGGCAGAGTAGCGATTGGTGAAGTCACCAACCTAGTTAGCATTAGCTTAATAAGCTGAGAGTACGGGTGGAAAAGAATCTATGCATATGGAGGAAAATATCTTTTTACATAGGGATGAATGCACATGACAATAGCAAAATAAATAGAGCGGGGAGTTTTCATGAATTGAATAACTAAGTATATGACCAATAGGAATCGATATATATTTTAAAATAAACATTAGGTACTTTTAATTATTTATCATGTTCAACAACCAAAAAAAAAATAAAAGAAAGTATAAACAAATATGAACATGAAAAATTAATAATGTATGGGTATCAAAATTATAATTTTGTAAAAAAGTAATCGGTAAAAAAAATTAATGTTAGCCATTTAATTTTTCTCTAGCTAGACTTGCTAGAATTTGCGTGTCACATGATTATAATCTCGATAAATATGATATAGACAACTCCAAATCTAATTTTTTCCCTCTGCCGACACTTACTCTCAATTTTTTTATCTTTATATACGTATAGGAATATATTCTTAGTGTGTATAGAAAATCTAAATTCATAATTATACATATGTGTTAGTTAGAATATAAGAATAAAACTCCAAAAAAATATTAGAGAGAGATTAAAAGTCTAAACCCATGTTTAAACATAACAAAAATACTTAGAATATATATTCTTTTTTTTTTTTAATTACAAAATATTGGAGGTGAATTAGACTCCACAAATGATGGCTCTGCTAACTCGAATGATGGACGTGGCCGTTTGATGGTCTTGATTGAGAGACCTGCGAAGAACCACCGGAGGAGGCTCCAACGGCGGGGACTTCGATGGTCAAGTTAGAGAGTAGTTTTTAAAGGGAAGCAAAACAGACTAAAATTGAGGGAAAGAGAGAAAGAGCACTGTATGGCTTGTGTGCTATATGTAGGCTGAGAGAACTTACTTGGGTGGTAGGTGCATTGAAACTTATATAATTCCCTCATATGAGAGTCGTGTGTAGGCAGAATGATAAAACTCTAATTTCCTTACAAGAGTGTCTTGAGATTTTGGGGAATCGTATTGTAGGATTCTCAAAAATTGTGAAATATATCTGGTTTGGGAAAGTCTAGATTGTCGTAGAGATTTTTTTTTTTTTTAGTCACGGTTGTAGATTTTCTTTTTATTTACATAAGATTCCCTGTCACGCCCCGAACCGGGAATCGTGAACAGTCACCCATTGCCCTGAATGCCGGCTGTATTTTTACAAAAAATCGGGCAGAACCTCCCCATAAATAGGAGGTCTCCCATGTATAAATAAACCTGTATAATTTAAAATCATCCTGTAAATTAAACAAATGGCCATCCCGGCCTCAAAACAATCCATCAAATCTCACAACCGACATCCAGACAACGCAAGGCTAACAAATCACCAACAGTCCTAGCCACAGACCTCTACTGTCATGTCCAACTAGAGCATGAGCAGCCGTCACACCGAGCGGGCCTAAATTTATACAAATATATTACAAATTCCCAAGTTAACACTTTAAATATTTACAAATGTCTCAATACAAGTGAAATATGAGAGTTTCGCAAACAAAAGTCCAAAATTATACAGTCATCCCATAATATGTACACGGCCAACTACGGACCTCAATATCAAGACCACGCAGGGTCGACATAAAGTATGAAATTCATATTTTCAATTAAAACTTAAATCTCACAATCGTAAATACTAAATCCACCAACAAGCTATCATATCTCTAGAGCCAAATGCGTCGCCCTAGCACCATAATCCTGTCTGGGGAGGGAAAGAGGAGGGGTGAGTACTCAGGGAAGAATACTCAGTGAGTGAGGGGATAAATCTCAAGTACTAATAGTGTAGGTGAAAATTGGAGTGTCAAATAATATCATACATAACAAAAAATTTCAAGTTTTTGCAATAAATCATGATATGTTCGATAAAATGAACTTTTTTAATCATTCACACGATATCACACATATATGCATCCATTTAAAAATCAAGTATGACATAGAGCTAGCCGAAAGAATCCTGGCAAGGGTCAACCATGACCAAGGACAAGCGCATCAGGGGTTTTATTATGCATAAATGTTTCAAAAGTCGCTCTCTACCCCGACGTTGGCACGTACAAGCAACTCCCAGCGCTAGACCGACTATTCTGACGGACCTCCCCAATACATGGTTCAACTGGGCCCATACGGAACATCACAATCATATACAAGCAACTCCCGGTGCTAGATCGCCTATGCTGACGGACCTCCCCAATACATGGTTCAACCGGGCCCATACGGAATATCACAATCATGTATAAGCAACTCCCGGTGCTAGACCGCCTATGCTGACGGACCTCCCCAATACATGGTTCAATCGGGCCCATACATATCGCAATCACGACGTTTGCGGATACCTCTGGCCAAAGCGTATCCGGACAACTCGTGCCTCTACAAACGCACTTCGTAGCTACGAAATCAATCAAGAACATCCGTCCCCCACCGGGACTCAATCACATCATATCAACACAAAACTAGTGGGCATCCAACCCACGTAATTTATCAAAAAGATTCAAATCTGTGTGCCAATACATTTCATCAAAATCATTTCAAATCAACAACCGATACAATGGTAGAATAGAAAACATTCAAGTTCTCAAATCATGGCACAATTTCATTTCATTCAAACATGGATGCATAGTCATAGAAATCATAAGTTTACGACACTCCAATAGTCACAAAACAGATTTGAGATTTAATATCACACGTCGAATCAATGCATATCAAAGCATGTTTTGTTTAAAAACAAGGTAAAATCAGGTTTCACTATTTCATGCAAGAGATTAGGGTCCCACTCACATTCTAGGGAGGGTGGTCACTCCCTATTTCCACAATCAAACCAAATCTCGACTCCTCGAGTCTCCAAAGAGATCAACCTAATCAAATTATCACAATAATCATCAAATTTTCAATTATTTTTAGGGTTTATCATTTTTCCTTAAGTTTGTACAATTCTTAAATTCTTCGATTTATAAATGTACTCCAATGAAATCAATTTCTTTCTATTTATAACTAAATAACGAAATCCAAACCAATCTAAATTCAAACACCTAAAACCGTTCAAAATCGAAAACCAATCTCAAATAAATAAATTTCCCACAAAATAGAAAACTCTTTGAAAAATCATACACTTTTCAATTCACATCCGATTTCTTCAAACCATATCTCATTTTAAAGGTATTGAAACCTATTTTCATAATGTAGAGATTGTATCTGACTTACCTATATGCAACATCACTATAATGTAAAACAACGCATCAATCCTTAGGCTCAAATCCCAAATTTTGACTGTTTTCATGCATTCGTCAAATTAAACTCTAAGAGCAGTCATTCTAATCAAGTCAATACGATTCTATCATCTAGAACAACCCAATTCATTTAAAATTCTATACTTAGCCTTAATAATCACATATAAATTGTCAGAAAATGCATTCTAATCAAATATAACGTATATTCTAAACATACACAGATCTTTTCACCCTAAATTTCATTCACTTTATCAAAAGGGTACGAATTTACTCACCTAAGGTATTCGCAGTTCACGAACTTAGCCTCCCTGTGTCATTCATTTCAGTCCAAACCTGCAATGTGTCTGATTCGAACTAAAATTTCAATAATTTAGCTAAATCACTAAAAATATCGAAACCCTAGACCTAATTCATCCTTACTTATGCAGAAAGTGGAGTCAGCAGATTCGGCCTAGGGTTTTGAAGGCTTTCTGTTGCTGGGGTTTCTACAATGATCGAACAGGCTCCCAACAGTGAGCGGTGCACAGTTGGGAGAACAAGGGAAGGACTGTGAGCCATCGCGCGCGCGCAGAGGCAGTCTCGCACGGGGTCATGCGTGCGTAGGGGCTGTCTCGCATGAGCAGTCGCGCGCTGGTGCGTGCTGTCGCGCTCTGTCGCGCTCTGTTGCGCGCGCAGAGAATAGCAGAGCGAGAGAGAGACTGAGGGAGACTGAGAGACAGTGAGATAGAGAGCGAAATAGAGAGAGGCAGAGAACTCACGGGAGGGAGAGATGCGGTAGAGAGAGATAGATAGTGACTGAGAGGGAGAGAGAGAATCGCAGGTGAGAGCGAAAGAGATCGCGAAAGAGAGAGAGTGAGAGAGAGCAACCGAGAGAGAAAGAAGGAGAGAGAGAGAGAAACAGAGGGTGGAAGACGAACGGTGGCGATGGCGATGGAGGAAGACAGCGGCGGCGGAAGGGAGGGAAGGCGGAGGAGGGGTGGCCGCGGGAAGATGAAGAGGCGGAGAGATGAAGGAGAGAGAAGGAAGGAGAGTGAAAGATTAGGGCTTTTAGCCCTAATCTTCATTTGGGCAAAACGCAGCGTTTTGCTGTGTTTTGTCCCACCTTTTTTTTTCATTATTATTATTATTATATATTTCTTTTTATAAATAAATTTATAAATAATTAAATGAGTAATGTATAAATAAATAAATGAATAAAAAATCATCTATATATTTTTATACTCACTTTACTTTATAAATCGAAAATACGGATACTTTAAATATCTCAAAAATTTCAAATTTCATACCTCAAAATCGAAAATCAATATAATTAAAAATTTCTCTCTCTATATATAAACTGAGAAGTATTTTATTTAATTTCATGAACCGGAATACTAGTATGGACACCGCAGTGTCGGTGTTACATTCCGCCCATCTTTTTAGGAGAAATGAATACTATCTTGGTGGACCAAACAGCTTACACTGAGTACCAAGGAAGTCTAGGAACTAATCCGTCAAGGTACCGAGTAGTTGGCTATCGAGGGAAGTGATTGATGAGTACCGAAAGGATTTGTTGAGGAGCTATGAGCCTAATTATCTTTGGGCCTAGCATGATTTGGACCTCATACCATCACTTGCCCCTACTCTTTATGTCATTTCGAAGGAATTGCGTAAGGAGTAAGCCAAGGGTTGTTACTTGGAAGGTCGTGAGAGCGTAAATGCATTCAACCAAAGTAAATGATCCCAAAATAAATATTTCGTGGGAAGTTGAGGGATTTGAAACTACTCATTCATTGTGCACATTTCTCATTGGATCATTTCACCTACCCGAGATTACAGGGATCATGTCTCCGTGGTTATAAATAGGGGTTATATGACCCAACATCATTCCAAAGAGATCTTATGTATTTTCGTGAGTGATTCTATGAGTTTCCATGGTTGAGAGTCTGTATTTCAGAGAGACGTCTTGAATTTGGGTTTTGGGCCACAAAACCCTATAGTTTAGGAGATTTCTATCGATGCGAGGTTCCATCAAAGATGGGTCTGCTGATGCGAAATTCCATCTTATCGTCTGGCATTCGAACTTCGTAGTGGGATCCATCAGGGTTCTCATTAGGGTTCTTGACCTTGAGAAGGTAGAGATATTTCTAAGAGTAAACTACCTTCTCAAGGTTAGAGCCATCGTCGGACCCCCGGGTGTAATAGGTAGCTGAGGTATTTCTTTAGTATTTCCTTAGGTTTGGCATATAGAAGGGTAGGAGACAGCTAAAAACTTGATGCATCCTCACAATCTCTTTCGTACCGTCATTGACTCCTTCTCAAGTCCTTTCCAGTTTCTGTTGAAATTAGTTTGCAATTTTTATCCTCTTTCATCATCACTATTGACGGGTCGTGGGGCTTCCTCCAGCTCTCGGTTTGCTTCTAATTGGCTTTCAATTATAGATTCCTCATGTCTTTCTTTTGATGTAACTTTGTCTGTCTCAGGGACTTGTAAACTTTCTTTTCACCTTGTATCCAATTGTGTACTCTAACATGCACTTATTGTATTAAAATAAAAGAAGAGTTTTCAATTCTTACTTGTCGATTTGGTTTTTTGGGTGATCATCCTGTTTGTTAACAATTTGCTGATGTGTATGACGAGCGTCGAACTACTGATTGATTTAACTGATAGAATCTGGCCGATAGGAGACTTCATGGGCAGTTGGTTTTCTTATCGCCAAGCATAGAACAATGTTGCCTTTTCATCCTTTATGTAATCTATGACTGAGAGGGTAAGGTGGCTCGAATAGGGGGTTGTCCTTTAGTTTACGCGTTTGTTTAAGAATATAATTGAGTGAGAGGACTGTGTGCGTCTGCCTGGGAGACTCATCCCTTATCATTACATTCGTTCGACAAGTAGGTCGATTGTTTACCCATTCAGTGAGATAGATCCCAATAGGCTTCGTTCGGGAGGATTGGATGATATTTGCCCATTCGGGGATATAGATCCCCACAATAGGCTCTGTTAGGGAGGATTGGGCAATACTTGCCCATTCGGGAAGATAGATCCCTACGATAGGCTCTATTTAGGAGGACTAGGGGATGTTGATCATTCGGCGAGATAGACCCCAACGATAGGCTCTATGAAACATTAGCATAGAAGTACACCGGTCGGCAGGTAGGATGACACAACAAGGTAGGGGTCGTAGAGGTCTTACCTGATCGTTTGACTATATAGAGCAGAGCTTGTTCCCTCGAGAGAGTGTCATTCCTTATTGATAATAGATGCACAAGTTTTCAGAGTTCCTGGTCCTAGGCATGATTAAGCCGTCTAGGTAATCGAGGCGATACGTGGTCGATGGATTTCTCAGCCTATTCTGTAAGGACCTTCCCAGTTGTGCGCGAGTTTGCCCCCTGCCTAGGGTAGACTGGTGGCTTTCAACTTCCTGATCACTAGGTCACCCATCTTGAATGTTCTAGTCCTGACCCACCTATTGTAATACCTTGCTGTTTGCTGTTCATAAGTGGCCATTTGCACAGATGCGATTTCTCTTAGCTCGAGAAGTAAGTCTAGTCATTCGTGCAACATAGAGTAATTTTGGCCTTCTTCGTAATGGTCCACCCATAGCGAATGGATGCCAATCTCAAATGGTATCACTGCTTCACAATTGTACGTCAGGTTGAACGGTGTTTCCCCTTTGCCCTTCGGGGTGTTGTTTGATAGGTCTAGAGAATGCTGTAGAGTTTCTCTACCCAATGACCCCTAACCTCGTCTAGGACAGCTTTTAGCCCTTGTAGGGTCATTCGATAAGTTATCTTTACAAGGCTATGGGTTTGTGGGTATGCGACGGATGTGAAATAATGTTGGATCTCCAGCCTGCTACAAAATTCTCGAAAGCTTCTATTGTCGAATTGTTTGCCATTGTCGGTGATCAAAACATGGGGCACGTCGAACCGGATGATGATAGACGTCCAGACAAAATGCTACATCTTGTTGGTGGTGATCTAGGCCAATCACTTAGCTTCCACCCACTTGCTGAACTAGTTGATGGCTACGACCAAAACTTTCACTATTCGGTAGCTGAAGGGAACGGTCCTAGGATGTCTATTCCCTATTGAGTGAACAGCCATGGGCTAGTTATCGGGCTGAGCTCAGTGGAAGGTTAACGTGGTACTGATGAAAAGCGCTGGCACTTGATATACCTTTTGATATAGTTGTCCGCATCGGCCTTCATGGTAGGCTAGTAGTACCTTTGTCGGAGAGTTTTGTTTACCAGGTTTTGAGAGCCTAGGTGACTTACACATATCCCTTTATGAATTTCTCTGAACACGTAGTTTCCTTCCTCAGATATTAGGTACTCCAGATACGGCTAGGTGTAGGATTTCTTATAGAGGTCATTGTTAATGGTAGTATAATGGGTGGCCTTGCGCCTCAACTTAGCAACTTTGGAGGGTGAGCTCAGTAGTTGCTCATGCTTCAAATAGGCTTTGATGGGGTCTTTCCAACTTGGTGAGCTGTTTGCCGATAAGATTTGTTTGGGCTCTTCGATGCTGTGGGATGACAGACTCTCTTTGTAAATGGTGCAGCTAGTTGCTACTGAGTCAAAGTTAGCTAGTTTTGAAAGTGTATCGACTCGTGTAATCTTGGATCGAGGGATCTATTGTATGTCTACCCTATTGAACTTATCCATGGCTTGGTGTATCTTGGATAGGTACTTCACTATTGTTGGCTCCTTGGTCTTGTAAACCCCCTTGATTTGTTTGATGACTAGCTGACTATCGATAAAGACTTGTAAGCCTTAGGCCCTTAATGACACTATGATCTACAACTTGATTAGAAGGGTTTCGTATTCGGCTTGGTTGTTAGTTGCCTAGAAGTCAAAACGAATGACGTATTCAGTTTTGAAATTATTTATGTAACACCGACATTTCGGTGTTCGTATTAGTATACTGTTCATGAAAATAAATAAAATATTTCTCCGTTTATATATTGTGAGAGAATTTTTAATTATATTGAATTTCGATTTTGAGGTATGTAATTTGAAATTTTTGGGATAATTAAAATATCCGTATTTCCGATTTGTAAAATAAATTGAGTATAAAAAAATATATAGATTATTATTTATCCATTTATTAATTTATACATTTATTCACTTAATTATTTATAAATTTATTTACCAAAAAAAAAAAAAAGAAATATAATAATAATTAACTATAAAAAAAAAAAAAAAAAAAAAAAAAGAGAGAGAGGAGCCAAAACGCAGCGTTTTGGCCCCTCCCCCAAATCTTCGAATTAGGGCACCAAGCCCTAATTATTTTCCCATTTTCCCCTTCCCCTCTCTCTCATTCTCGCATTCTCTCTCCCGCGGCCGTCCCTCGCCGCCGCCTCCGGCCTTCACCGCCACCCACGATCGCCACCACCGTGGCTCCTCTCCACCGCCATCTCTCTCTATTTTGCTCTCTCTCTCTCTCTCTCTCTCTCTCTCTCTCTCTCTCTCTCTCTCTCTCTCTCACTTCCTCCCGCTCGCGATTTCCTTCGCGATCTCTCCCTCCGCCGCGACTTGGTCGCTCTCCACCGCCAACCCGCGACCACCCGCAGCCACCGCGACCACCGCAGGTCGCCGCCTGTTTCTCCCTTGCTCGCGTGCGCGACTGCGCGCAGCAGCGCGCGATTGCTCGCGCGGCTGCGTGCTGCTGCTCGCGCGACTGCGCGATAGCCCTGCCCCAGCGCGACTGCTCGCGCGCTGACAGCCTCCTGCGCGCGCGATAGCTCCTTCCTGCGCACGCGGCTGCTGTGCTGCCTCCCTGCTCGCGCGCCTTCTGCCACCTGCGGAAGCCCCAAATCAGCAGTCACCCATAGGCCTCTGAGAACCCTAAGTCACAGCCTTGCATAGGTAAGCATAGGTTCTCCAATTTTGATGCTAAGGTTTGAATATTCTGAGTATTTAGGTTTAATTTCTAATGATTGCTGCAAATTGAAATCGTTATAGGTTCGAGCTTGAGTCTCCTGGCGACCGGAAGCTAGGTCTGCAAACCGAGAAACCCTAGGTGAGGGAAATGAAATTCTTTTGGACGTTCGAATTATTTTTATTGAATTTAGGATTGAAATTAGAATTGGAAACTCTATGTATGCTTTGAAATAAGTTCGACTCAAAGGAAATGTACTTTCCTGCAACAGTCTCTTCCTTATAAGTTGTCCTACATATAGGCAATCAAAATACTATTTCCGGATGATGAAAATAGACTTAAATACCTTGAAAATGATATATGGGTTGAAGAAATCGGATGATAATTGAAAAGTGTATGAATTTTCAAAGAATTTTCTAATTTATAGGAAATTTATGTATTTAGACGTGTTTTCGATTTTGAACGATTTTAGGTTTGAATTTAGCTTGATTTTGATTTGGTTATTTACTTATAATGGAATGAAAATTGGTGACATTGGAGTTATTCATAAATCGGAGATATTAGGGTTTGTACAAACTTAGGAAAAATGATAAACCCTAAGAATAATTGGAAATTTGATGATTATTGTGATACTTTGATTAGGTTGATCTTGTTAGAGACTCGAGGAGTCGAGTTTGGTTTGATTGTGGAAATAGGGAGTGACCACCCTCCCTAGAATGTGAGTGGGACTTGACATCTACTTTTAATTGATACCGTGTTTTAAAAAGCTTTCAAAGGCATGATTTAAAATGGTATGATTGACCTATTTTCCTGGATTTATGAAAATGTTTTGTGATATATGGAGTGTCCCAACTTGTTTATATCGATATGCATCCATGATTTTGACACTTGATGATTGTGCCACACTTTGATATATCCAAATGATTTTATGCTTCCATTGCATATTGGCACATGATTTTGACATGTTATGGCTTGAGATATGTGATTTGGGCTGGATGCCCCTGTGGATACTGTGATGATGATGATATGCTTCCTATGGCATTCCGTAGCTACGAAGGACATTTGGTAGAGGCACCCGTTGTGCCCGGATACGCCTCTGCAGGGGGTATCCGCCAGATTGTCATACATATTGTACGGACAGTCGTCGGTTGAACCACTTCGGGAGGACCTTGGTAGGTCTAGCACCGGCGGGTTTCCATACACGCTTGATCCTTGATACGTGTGCGATATATATATACAGGCTAGTTGGAGTAGTCTGTGGCCAACGTTGGGGTGGAGAGCCTTATTTTATTACTTGCACTGTGAAAACCCCCAACGTTGCCCGTCCTTGGCCATGGTTGGCCTTTGCCGGGATATTTTCGGCCGGCTCTACATGATATGATGGACATGCATAATGGATGCATATTTGATTTGATACGTATGCTGTGAATGATTTATTGAGATGTTATAATATTTTTGCATACCATGGATTTATTGGGACATAATTTTGACACTCCTAATTCACCCGAAAATTAATTGTAGCATGTCATCCCCCCGACTTGCTGAGTACCAACCCCCCCTCTCTACGGTACTCACCCCTCACATTCCCCTCCTACAGGTGTAGACTCAGACTGAGAGATTTATGTGCATTATTGTATTGGACATTCTTTGGAGACTACTGGGCCGGGGTATGACTACCCGTTATTCCGCTATGTATTGAGGTTATTGTATCATTTTGAGAAAGTTAGGATGACCATTGTATTTGTTTAAATGGGGATGACTGTATAAATTATGTATATTTATTTCGAAACTCTCGTATTTCATTTGCATTGAGGCGATTGTATGTATTAGAATGTTACTTGGGAAATTTGTTATACATTTGTATAAAATTTAGGTCCGCTCGGTGTGGCGGCTGCTCATGCTCTAGTTGGGCATGACAGTAGAGGTCTGTGGCTAAGACTGTTGGTGATTTATAGCCTTGCGTTGTTCTGAATGTCGGTTTTGGGAGTCGTTGGTTTTGGAGAGGCCGGGATGGCCATTTGATTTATTTTCAGATTGATTTTGAATTATACAGGTTTATACAGGTTATTTGTACATTGGGAGACCTCCGATTTATGGGGAGGTTTTGCCCGATTTTCTGTAGGAATACAGCCGGCGTTCAGGGCAACGGGCGACTGTTCACGATTTCCGGTTCGGGGCGTGACAATTTAGTCCCACTAAGATGAGTCCGGCTCCACTTCTTGAAGTATTAGATGACCAGTCCACATGGAGGGTCCATTCGGGTTGTACATGTTTTTCTTGGTCATCAGTAGGGACTTGTTCGGTAGGCGTGGGCATGTGCACTCATGAATAAAGTCTGCGAGGGATTGGCTCTTGATAGCCGGTCTCAGTTGGTATTCAATGTCGAACTCACCTAGTTCGATACTCATCTTGATAAGTCGAATCAAAGTGTCCCTCCTCTGAAAGATCAATTTCAGGGGTTGGTTGGTCAACACCATACTGGTAAGGGGTTGAAAGTAGGGTTGGAGGCGTCTGGCAGTGATAACCAGGGCGATGAATATTATCTCGATGGGTTGGTAATTGGCCTCAGACTCGTGGAGTATACGACTGACGTAGTACACCGGTTTCTGTATGGCAAATTCATGTCTCACAGGAACAGAATAGAGTGCTTGGTCAGAAACAGAGAGGTAGAGATAGAGTTTCTCACCAGGGGCCGGTCGGGAGAGGAGTGGGGGTGATATGAGATACTCTTTAAGCCTTTCGAACGTGGTTTGGCATTCAAACGTCCACACGAGCGGCTGAGACTTCTTCAAGTATCGTAGAAGAGTTTATACTTCTCCTCTACTTTCGACATGAATCGGTTAAGGGATGCGATTTACCTGTGATGTGGTGCATATCCTTCACTGTCCTTGGCGGTGTCATGTTGAGTATGGTTTGGATTTTCTTTGGATTCGCTTTAATCCCTTAGTTAGAAATTAAGAAGCCTTAGAATTTTCTAGATATTATTCTGAAGGGGCATAACGCAAGGTTCAGTCTCATGTTATACCGTTCTAACGTTTGGAATGTCTCTCATAGGTCTGCTTTGTGATCGTCAGCGTTAGTGTTTTTAACGAGTATGTCATCGATATAGGCCTCCATATTTCTACCTAGTTGTTCGCTAAAGACTTTATTGACCAAGCACTAGAAAGTTGCCCCGACATTCTTGAGGCTAAAGGCATGACCTTGTAGTAGTAGGTGTTGAATTCAGTGATGAAGCTAGTTTTCTCCTTATCCTTAGGAGCCATGCGTATCTGGTTGTATCTAGACTATGCATCCATAAAACTCAAGAGCTGGTGGCCGAATGAATTGTCGACTAACTTGTCGATGTTAGGAAATAGGTAACTGTCTTTAGGGCATGCCTTATTGATGTCCGTGAAGTTTACACACATCCTCCACTTGCCATTGACATTTTTTACCATAACCACACTGGTAAACTATTTAGGGTATTTTACTTTTAGGATGAACCCATATGTCAAGAGCTTTTGAACTTCTTCCTGTATTGCATGTTGGTATTCTAGTACGAACACTTTTTTCTTTTGCTTGATAGGCTTGTGATTGGCATCCACAGTCAACCTGTGAACTATAATCGATGGGTAAATGCCTGAAATGTCTTCGGGGGACCATGCGAAAACTTTGGAATGACATCGTAAGTAATCCACAATTGCTTTCTGGAGAGATGCTGACAAGTGAGTGCTGATCTGGACGGTTTGACCAGGTATGTCTATGATGGGAACTTTGGTTATTTCTTCTTCGGACTGAGGCTTGGACTAATGTTGTTGTCATCTCTGAGTTCTAGAGTGTCTATTGTTAGGACCTCTCCTTATCCCATTACAGAGAGGGTTAGTGGATTGGATTCACCCTGGAGCATTGCGATCCCCTAAAGTGTCTTGAACTTGACCTTTCTATGTTTGGCACTTGGTAATGCCTCGAGGCCATCCAGGCTACGACGACCCAAGATGGCATTGTAGGGAAATGGAAGCCTCGCCACATAAAAAATGGTTCTGGTGACGGCATGGTGAAGAGGTGTTCCCAGCGCTATGATAAGTGAAATAATACCTTCTAGGTGTATGTATGCATCAACGACCCTTTAATGGGTTGGTCAGAGGACAGGAGATGAGATAGAGAGAAGCCCATTCATCAGAAGACATCCCAAAAAAGGATATCGTAGTCTGCTCCTTAATCTACGAGAATTCTTTTGATGAGGTAAGACTTGATTCTTGCAATGATAACCAATAGATCATTTTGAATGATATTAACTCCTTTCAAATTATCATCGTTGAAATCGACGATAGGTCTCTTCCTTTTGACCTGAGCCATGGTGGAGGAAAAGAGGAGATGGTGACGAGAACTTGTCTGCATGAGAAATCAGTCTATTTCCCACGGACGACACTAATTTATTGGAGGTGGGTTAGAGTCCATATATGATGGCTCTACTAACTCGAATGATGGATGTGGCCATCTAATGGTCTTGACCGGTGAGATCTACAAAGAACCACTTAAGGGGGCTCCGATGGGGGAGACTCTGACATTCAAGTTAGAGAGCTGTTTTCGAAGGGAAGGAAAACATATTGAAATCGAGAGAAAGAGAAAAAGAGCTCTATATGGCTTGTGTGTTATGTGTAGGCCGAGAGAACTTACATAGGCGGTAGGCGCATTGGAACTTATATTGTTCTCTCATGCGAGAGTCGTGTGTAGGCGGGGTGATAAAATTTTAGTTTTCTTAGGAGAGTGTCCCGAGATTTCGGAGAATCGTGTTGTAAAATTTTTAAAGATTGCGAAATCTATCTAATTTGAAAAAGTCCAGATCATTGTAGAGATTCTTTTTCTTATCGGCCACAGTTGCAAATTTCTTTTCTATTTACGTAAGATTCTCTCCATCTTTTTAAGAGAAACGAATACTATTTTAATGGACCAAGCAGCTTACATCGAGTACTGAGGAAGTCTAGGAAGTGATCCGTCAAGATACTAACAATTGGCCATCGAGAGAAGTGATCGATGAGTATCGAGAGGATCTGTTGACGTGGTGTGGGCTTGATTATCTCTGGGCCCAACATGATATTGGGCCCTGTACCATCAGAAAGCAACCACAAAAATTTTCAAAAGTTATAAAATTGTAACAATGATTTTCATAATTAAAAACAATCAAAAAAATTTTCCAAAATCTTAAAACAGCCATAGCAGCTTTTCAAAAATTACAAAATGTTGTAATAGTTTTTGAAAATTACAATTCAGTTTTTCTAATTAATCTATCACAAACTTAACGTCACATTGAGCAAGGAGTTGATACAAATAGCTTTTTGGATGACATATTTGTTTTAACTCTAAAATAGTAATAATGTATTCTGCTCGTATTAAAATTATTTTAATTTTAATTAATTTCATTAAATAATTAGAATTGCACTTCAAAATAAATGTCATACTTTTTAAGAAGTTAATATAAATAATAATTAATTATTTTATCCGTGACACATATTTTTTTTCTTTTATATTACTCATCTATATCACATCCATAATTAAGACCAGGTAAATTAAATGTACTATTATCTCCTCAATTATTTAATTTAATTATGTTTATCATCTAAAAGTGAATATCTAAAAATATACAACATGTTTCCTATTGTCCAAAAGTGCGAGACAAGTTTAAAAATATCCGATATAATACAATATCATCCTTTTGAGTTTAGTTTTTAGATAATAAACTAGGGCGATTTAATGGGTGATATCTAACATAACTGACATATATTCAATATTGCATTTGGTGTGTCAAAGAACCAATATTACATATCCAATTTACAAAACCTTTGACTAATAAAAATATCACTTGTAATACACCAAAACATACAACTTTTATCCATAAATATCAAGATTAAGGTACATAAACTACATATAAATGTAAAATACCAATTTTCATTTTATAGTACGTTCGAAAAAATCATACTATATATTCCCTTTAGTGCTAGTCACCTAGAATAATTATTATTGAGTTTGGACCCTTTTCGATGATCAACGAAAACCATCTGTGATTAATAGGAGACTCAAGTTATAGCTTATATGTGATTGATAGTATATGGTCCAACAACCTATTACCATAAAAATCAGAGACTACTAAGCCCAGTAGAGCCATAATTATGAAGCAAATAGACCACCAAAGGGATCTCTTGGCCAAGGGGAACTCTTGACTAAACGCCCTCTCGATCGAACACTCTTACTTAGGCCTCTTGGCCACTTTGGTTAAACCCTCTCGGTTAGGCCACTTTCTCACCTCTCAGTCGAGCGCTCTCTCGACTATTACCAAATAGCCTTCCAATGAATAACGCTCCCGCTAGGCAAATTGAGATCATGATCATTTAAGATTTGAATCTCCCTAATTTCGGGAGAAATCTTTCCCAATAAGGAAGGGAATCTCAGTAATCATTTCCAATAAGGTAGGGAAGCTCCGTGATGACTTGAAGTTTCCTTAATCAACAAGATCCTAATTCTTTTAAAATATCATTACGTACTTTGTTTCCATGGTAGAGTTAGTGATGTAAGATTACTTGAAGCTTCTACATGAAACAACCCCTTATGATGGAGTAAACACATCTAGAAGTGGACTTCCCAGAGTCTCTGTCTAAAGAGTAGTACGAGATCACTAAATTTGTAGCATAACATATAATCCCTCGGTCTTCTAAGATATTTAAGTTTATGTTATATTGCTATCTAGTGTGCTGGTTGATGTACATGATTTATACCTATATTTATGCCCAATTTATGCTTAGGTTTTGACTCAATTTTGTGTTATATTTGAGTAATCTCGTTTGATTTTCTTTTGTTTGATGTTAGGAGTAAATTGGAGAAAAATAGTGAAGATTAAAGTTTATAGGAAGGACAAATCAAGAGGAAAAAGACTGCAGCGAAAAAGACTTAAGTATGAAAAATTCTGGCTCACCGCAATTGTAGCCGGATTGCATCTTGCGCCTGCAGCTAGGCGCAACTTTCCAGATTCTATGTTGAATCTTTGAGCAGCATGTTTCTATTTCTCTTCCACGTGTTCCCTGCAGAATTTTAACAACTCCCGGGACTTTCAGATAACTCTAGTTGACCATTCAACGGAGAGAAATACATACACACAAAGAGAACGCAAGAACGGGGAGCTTCCACTTTTAAATTGATGCAACCCCAGGAAGATGGCACGTTCCAGAAAAAGATTGGAAGACTGTGGTCGGAGACCTTTTTTTTTTTATTGAGAACGGGAGTTTTCTCTTCTTAACTTCTCCTGAATATTTGCATTGTATCTTTTTTAAAATATTGTGACTCTATCATGTAACAGAAATATATATCAAAAATTTTCAGAATCATAAAAAAATTAGGGTTTTAGATATACCTCAATGAGTGATACACGAAATTCCAGGAATCATGAACTCTGTCTCGATCTTTCTCGTAATTGGATGATAATCACGAAAATTGAACTATCACCACAATTTCATGACGTTGCAACTCAAAGTCCAAAGATTAGATCACCATAAAATAAATTCTCTATTCGGAATTTGATAACCCTCACAATAATATATTTTTCTTTCAAAAATACAATGGATATACAAAGTTCCCTCTTTGGATAAAAAACCCTAGATAAGATTATTATTCTCACAATAATAATTTTAATTCCTTTCCAATATTATTATTCACTCACAAAATGGAAGGAAATCAATTAGCTACTCGTAAAAGGAAAGTTGCACTAATTGCGGAGGAACTTATGGGTGATGGGAGTTATCCTATTTCCATTTAAATTTCAAAAAGGAAATTTACTTGAGGTAAAATGCCCCAACGTGGGCATTTACCAACATCTCCCACTTGCACACGAGGGTATTTTACGATCATCACAAAATCACAACCATGTGATCTCTCTATATCACCCTACTAGACTTTCATACAGAATTGGACGTTGTGCAGCTAGCGAATTCACCTGCAAACAAAAAAGACTTCTTGATATACCTATTAAGATGATCGAGTAGTCACCGTTAGTACCAAAAAGAAAATTCGCTGTACCCCAAATTCAAAACTAATTACATCTATCGAGCCACTTTCTTCATCGAAAGTAATCCTCAATAATCACTCGACTATTATTCACTATTATGTTCAAATCCCTACAAGGATGAAAATAAAAGACAGATCGGTGAATATAATATAATGATGTAACGTCAATTGGTCTTCATTTTCCTAAACTCGAATGTATTAGTCTCAACTCACCTGATTTCTTAGACCTGTCTCTTAAACCTCAATTTATCTTTCAGACTATAGGTAAGCACACTGAAGTAGCAAACACTGAATCAGAATCTCAAGAAATAGTCGAAAGTAATAAGGGCACAAGAGATCCCACCCAATGGATTTTGGGTTTCACACAGTGGGGTTTGGGGATAAATATCAAATTATCATTTCAAATAAACAACTCCCATTATCCCTAGTCGTTTTACCACACGCGGTATGAAATGCGTGCCATTGTGTTATTCTCCCATCTCTCAAAAGGCATATGTCAGATTTTTCTAATACTGTGCAGGTATTGAACTCAGTCTACACATAAGATTTTATCTAGAAATCTTAGAAAAGAGTACCTTAGAGACAATCTCATAGATCGTAGGTGATATTTGAGATCTCAAACCTACCAACTTATAAATAACATGGATGTGAGTATGTCCATTTCAATCATATCGCATATGACCTCATCTTGAACACATATCAGGGCGATTTATGTTCTAGCAGGGCTACTCTCAAAGCCTCTTACAGTTAGAAATTGTCTCGTCCCCACTCACTCAGAGCTGGAAATGATCACTCGTGTGAAAGAGTTGACCTCACCTGCCTAACATATTTATTATCACATCACAGAGCATTTATATGATAATAAAAGTAAGTGCATTAATTAAAATATAATACAAATGTGACTGAATAATGTACAATAATCATATATATAGAAAAATCAATAAGCATCAATGTCGTTAAAAATAGTATAAGATGAGAAATGTCAATAAATATCCAAACCCAATGATTCCTTATGCCCTAAAAAGGAGTCTCTAATGATGGATTTAGTGAAGGAGTCAGCCACCATGTTGTGTGTAGAAATGTATTTGACGGTCACTTCACCCTTCTCGATGATGTCTCTCACAAAATCATATCTGGTGTCTATGTATTTGGTCCTACTATGATACTTAGAGTTTTGAGTATAAGCGATAGTGGTCTGATTATTACAGTAGATAATCACTGGCCTCCCACTATCTGCTACAATCTTTAAATTATCTAATAGTCTTCAGAGCCAAATATTTTCCTGAACTGCAACTGTGCAAACCACAAACTCAGGCTCCATCGTAGATAGAGCTACATAGGTTTGCTTTTTACTACTCCAAAAGATAGCCCTGCCATTGAGTAAGAAAGCAAAACTTGATGTCGATTTGTGCTTATTTAGATCGCCTCCACAATCGGCATCTCAATAACCCACCAATCGTAAATTGCCTCCTCCGTAACACAGGGAGAAGTTCATAGTTCCCTTAAGATATTGAAAAGTTATTTTTACTGCTAGTCAGTGACCCATTTCAGGATTTGACTGATATCTACTCATCAGACCGACTGCATGACAAATGTCTGGTCGTGTACACAACATCGGGTACATTAGGCTTCCTACTACACTGAAGTAAGATACTTTACTCATTTTTCTCACTTCTTCCTCAGTTTTAGGACATATTTTTAGGCTCAGGCCGTTACCTTTGGCGATCAGAATATCTATGGGATTACAATCATTTATCAAAGTGCTCGAGAATTTTCCTAATATAGGTCCCTTGTGAAAGAGCCAACATCTTTCTTGAACGATTCCTTTGGATCTGAACTCTGAGGATAAACTCAGCTTCACCCATGTCCTTCATTTCGAAGTTAGATGACATTCATGTTTTAATGGTCATTAAATACTCAATATTGTTCCCAGTCAACATTATGTCATCTACATACAACGACATGATCACAAAAGAGTTATCTGAACATATCAGATATACACAATGATCCTCCTCGATCATTGTAAAATTATAAGATATCACCTCCTTATGAAATCTTAGGTACCATCACCTGGATGACTGCTTTAGGCCGTATATCGACTTCCGAAGTCGACAGATCTTATCCTCTTGACCTACTAGAACGAACCCAGGGGTTGTTCCATATAGATCTCTTCATACAAACTCCCGTTACGAAAAGCGGTCTTAACATCCATCTGGTATAACTCTAGATCCATACTAGCGCCAATCGTCAAAAGTGAATGGATCAATGTACACTTGACTATTGGGAAGAAAGTTTCTTCGTAGTCAATGCCCTTTGTTTGCGTGTAACCCTTGGCTACCACACGTGGCTTATACCTTTCGATCGATCTGTCAGCCTTCATTTTGATTTTGAGAATCCACTTGTTCCCAATGGCCTTTCTATTCTCAGGTAAGTTAATTAGGTCTCAGACCCTATTGACTCTCATTAATTCTATTTCCTCCTACATGGCCTGTAACCATTGGTCTTTCGTTGGACCCTCGAGAGCCTCCCTGAATGTCCTTGACTCTTCATCATCCTCGGGAGTCACAATAAGAATCTCATCCTCAATTTAGAAATGACAATAAGGTACACGTCCCTAACTACTCTTATGAGGAGGGAGAGCCTCCACACCTTCAGATAGACCTCTCATTAGTACCAAGATCCATAACAGGCTCTTGAGTCCCGTCACTGAGACCAACTGAGCCACTAGGTTCATCCATCTCATAGAAGATGTAGTCTCAATCGATTTCTCATCTTTTAGGGAAACCATTCTCGAGGAACGTGGTATCTCGAGACTCAATCTCAGTGACAGTGCCGTCTGTATGTTCTCCTAGGATCATATGTCCCTTGAAGTATTCAGAGTATCTTATAAAGATACATTTCTTTTCTCGTGGTCCTAACTTGTCGTACTGATGCGAAGAATCATGAATATATGCGGCACAACCCCATAGCCTCAAATGGCTAAGGTTAGGCTGTCTCCCTATCCAAAGCTCGTATGGGGTGCTGATTACGGATTTCGTTGGGACACGGTTAAGGACATAGGCAGTAGTCAATAATACATCCCCCTAATGGGAGATAAGCAAATTGGCTTATGCTATCATCGACCTTATCATCTCTAACAGAGTCCTATTCTTTCTCTCGGCTACTCTGTTCTGTTGAGGAGTAGCAAGAATAGTCAACTTCTCGTAATGCCTATCTTGAAACAGAGCTCTTTAAACTGCTTAGACAAATACTCGTGCCCCCGAACGATTCTGAGAGTTTTCACCCTCAAGTCTAGTTGATTCTCAACTTCGCTAATAAACCTCCTGAAACACTCTAGTGTCTCAGACTAATGCAAGATCAGATAAACGTAACCAAAACGCGTGTAGTCATCTATAAATGTAATAAAATACGTAACTCCGTTTCGGGCTCCCGCATTCATGGGTTCACAAATATCAGAATGGGCCAGCCGCAATGGAGTCCCAACTCTTATTTCTTTCCCCAATGGTTTTTTAATGGCTTTGTACGCAAGAAAAAACTCACACAAGGGCAATTGGACCCTGGTTGACGGGTTCAAAAGCCACACGTAGCTAACCGGGCCATCCTCTCTTGCCCTATGTGGCCAAGTCTACTATGCCATACAATCATATCGTCAAATACACTATTAGATGCAAAAGTAATAGGAGAAGAAGGAGAATTATCATAAAATGGAATCAAATCTAATACATAGAGTTCCTTATGGACTAAACCAAAACAAATCAAAATACTATCATAATAAATGGACATTCTAGAGTTTCCCAACAAAATAGAATATCCAATTGATCTAGGTATTGGATAGACACGAGATTCTACCGAATCTCAGGAGCATATAAAACATCATGAAAATACAGGACTTGGTTACTTCGCAGTATCAGCTTGCACGTACCAATCCCTCTCACTTCCACAAACGCTCCGTTCCCTACATATAGCCTCCTCACATAGGGACTCAAACGACGAACTCCACGTATGCGCTTATGTCGCAAGCTACATGTCTGTGGCTCCTAAGTCTATAATCCACAAAGGAGAAGAGTTAGCAAGTATCACACTAGATGACACATAACTCAAACCATGTAAAGAAGAAGGACGTACCTTTCGTTCGTTATACTCGCGTGTGAAATGCCCATACTTTTCACATATATAGCATCGGACGTTGCTCTTATCGAGCTTATTTTTCTTGTATTTCTGTCTTTTGTCGTCGGTCTTGGCTGATTGCTTCTTCTTACCTTGGCCCTTGGCATTCTTCTTATGCTTGCGCCACTTGTGCTTAATGCCCCGGGAGCCCTTATGTTAGCATGAGCTGAAGTAGACCTAATCAACTCCTGACGCTTTTCCTCGATCTCATAATGCCTACTCATATCCATGAAAGTACGGATACTCTCAGTGTATGTGAGATAGGTCTTAACAACATCCCAGGAGTCAGACAAAGACTGAATCACATCCAGCACCTAAAGCTCATATGACATATGCTTCCCCATACTCTTCAGAGAGACAATTATATTTGACATATGAATTAGATGCTATTTCATAGTATGATTGGGTCTCTTCTTATACGTGATAAACTTATAGGTCAGTATCTTCAACTTAGGAGCTGACCGGGAGCCGTTATACTCTCTCAGAGCAAACCAGACTGACATCATAGTAGGACACTGCTCGTATACTGGGATTAGCTCATCGTGCATGCTATTAAGAAGGATCACCTTAGCTTGGTTATCTTTCTTTTTCCAAGCACGATATGCCTCCTGTTCCTGCCTTGCCTGTGTCGTGGTACCCTTCTCGGGGTCCACCATCTTGTGTTTAAGAACCTCCCGAGTTCTTATTCTTTAAAGACAAATTGAACTTTCCAGTGCCATATATCATAATTGTCACCGTTCAGCTTGTCTCCCTTCACGAGATCCAAAATAACAGTTTTTGTTGCAATCATATCTTTATCACACAGAAAAGAGAGACATTAGTGATAAATAATGCTTAATATCACAATTTTGTTCACCCTACGAATCAACAAAACTCAAATGACTCGAATACAGACCCCAAGCCGAGCGAATGAGTCAACAGATACCATACACCACAATCTGGGATTGCATCTCACCATTCGGATTAAGATTCGGTACACAAAAACCCACATTTAGTTATATTAAATGGCATAGGACCCTCAGAAAAATAAAATTTTTCATCCTAGCACTGCTTGACTCACCGCCGGTGGGTCCACGCGCCGCCACGCGGCTCCACGCAGGCAAAGAATGTCATAGTGTGTGATAGACACGCGACGTGTCTGTCACGGGGTCTCACATGCCCCATGGGTCATGGACTCGGATGGAGCCCGGGTCAATCTGAGTCAGACCGGGATCCGGGTTGGGTTCTCGGATCTGGGTTAGAACCGACCTAGACTGGACTCCAGGAGCTCAAGCTCCTTAGTGCGCTTGAGCTCCACGTGCCTGCTCTCTTGCGCATCACGCACCTGCCGCACACGTCATGCACGCTCCTTGGACTTGGGGTCTTCTTCGCCCGACGGGTCCTACAACCGGGTCTTTTGACCCGGCAGCTGGAAAACCACTTTTTCGGCTCCATTTTTGTTTGATTTTTTTAGGAATCTCTAATTCCATTTATTCTAACCATCCTTGATTCAATTTTTGGAATAATTGCGCCCTAATCTCGACATATTTGAATCCAAAATTCTGGCTCTTCGCGGCCATTTTTGAAACTCTACTTTTTGGCGATATTAGCATTCAAAATACATACCAAAACATAGATCATGATGTCAAGACTTCATATATATGAATTTCGTGCATTGATTCGTCCTAAATCTCGATAAATCTTGGGTTTAAAGGTCTCGATCACTATTCACAGCTGAGAACTTCAATTGAAATTTTCATGGTCTAAACGTGCTCAGAAAATTACAAAAAAAAACATTTTCGTGATTTACGTAACTTGGATAATAGCGTGATATAATCGGAATCACGAAATTCATCCGTCATCCGAACCCCAAATTCTATACCCTATATTTTTATACCCAAAATAATTTCAAAAATTCATTTTTAAAATAAATCTAATCTAACTCTGATACCAATGTTAGAATATTGTGACTCTATCACATAGAGGAAACATATATAAAAAATTTTCAGAATCATAAAAGAATTAGGGTTTTGAATATACCTCAATGAGCAATACTTGAACTTCGAGAACCACGAACTCTGTCTTGATCTTTCTTGCAGCCAGGTGGTAATCATGAAGATCGAACTATCACCGCAATTTCACGACATCGCAACTCAAAACCCGATGATTAGATGGCCGTAAAACAAATTCCCTACTTGGAATTTGATAACCTTCACAATAGTGTATTTTTCTTTCAAAAATACAGTGGATGTGCAAAGTTCACTCTTTGGATCAAAACCCTAGATAAGATTATTATTTTCACAATAATAATTTTAATTCCTTTCCAATATTATTATTCACTCACAAAATGGAAGGAAACCAATTGCCTACACGTAAAAGGAAAGTTGCACTAAATTGGGAGGAAGTTATGGGTAATGGGAGTTATCTTATTCCTATTTAAATTTCAAAAAGGTAATTTACCTAAGGTAAAATGCCCTACGTGAGCATTTACCAACAATCTTTAACTCTATGAGTGACTAAAATCTTTAGTCAATATGACTCCATTGTAGGAATTATGTATTTTTAATTCAGGCTTATATAAGTATTGGTTTTTATTCCATGGAGTTGTTTAATTACGTTTCTCTTAATGCTTTATATTAAACCAGTCATCTTTTAGAATGTTATGGATGTTCATAAAGGAGGATGACAGTTAATTTTATGAATAGACGTAGGTAATTAATACAAGTTGAATGTAGAGGGGAGGTTTTGATGCATAACATGTACAATTACATACTGGACTTACATTCAATTGTTGCTTATGGTTAAATCCCAACTTGAGATAGACGGATTGCCATATAATAGTAAGCCAGGTGAATTTTTGAGAGAGTCACTAAGTTATTTTTGTGTCCTGGTTGGCAACTTTTGGAATAAAACTCAACTTCATTTCATACGTTGTCAATGATCCTACTAGTTGGTTCATGCTAAGGGTCACCACCATATTTGATTCGTCAATTGTCATGACCTTAGCCCCCAAAGACTTAGGCATACATCTCAGAATCTTGTTTACCATGTTCTCTTGACTTATTCCCTTTCTTAACAACTTGAGCTTGTTGGTGATGGTGTTGAATCTGGTGATCATGTCTCTTACAAATCTAACATCTCTCATTTTGAATGCCTTGTACTCTTGTTTTAGATTCTTGATTTTATTCTTTCTAAATTGATTTGTTCCTTCATATGTACCTTCTAGTTTCTCCCAAATTTCCTTTGTTGTAATATAGGAAGAGATCCTGTTGTATACATTTAGACTCAAAGTGAGGTGGAACAGATTCATAGCCTTGTAGTTGGCTCTGTATGCTTTCTTCTCCTCTGAAATCATGTTTTTCATCTTGACAGGCAATCAAACTCCATCTATCTCTTCTATGGGGTATTTGATTCCCTCTTCAATCATCTCCCATGCAATTTCATCTTGTGCGATGATGAAGTTTCTAATGCATTGCGTCCAGTAGCTATAGTTGTTGTTATTGAAGAATGGAGCCTTGTTTGTGGAGAAGGCTTTATAAGGAACACTATCCTCCATTCAGTGTTATCTCAAATATTTACCTCTGAGGATGTTTTTCCTTTTTCTCTAGAAAACCCGCTGTGTTACCAATTGAAAGATTATATTCCAACAACGTAGAGCACGTGAAAGATGTTTGATACTTTTTTATTTTTCTGGGAGTTTGAAGGTTAAGAATAGAGAACAAGAATGGAGAGGAAAGAAGGATCAACACTAGGCTTTATAGGGGTTCCACCCTCCTTGGTATACATTCACTCCCAGGCTATACCTGGATTTTCAATCCACTATTTTCTCCAAAAATAGTATAATAACTAGCTTGAACAGGTGTTAGTTAGACCTTACCAAGTGTTTCACTTAAACACTCATTACTCGATTAAACAAGTGCTAGTAGACCTAACTTGCCTTCTCTAAGATAAACCCTTTCTTATGGTCAATTACAAGAATGAGGAATGTAAAACAATATTATAATCTTAAACCTTAATATTCAGATGTGATCTTTTTAGCCCGAGATAATACAATACAAAATTAAAAGCAATGAAGATCTTTAATACACTTAAGAGCAATAAATATGATTTAAAAAGGTTGTTTGATCTTCAATTTTGTTGTATTTATTGCCTCTCTTGATGATCTAGCCATTGTGGAACATTTAATACTAATTTTGTAGTAGTTGAGAGTGGTTAAGACTTCATTTATGGCTCAAACAGATTTTTTAAACAACTAGCTAGTATTCATAGTGAGTCAACTTCCTCTTCTTTATAAGTCAATTGATATTTGAATTACTTATGCATCTAGCTAGGATGAGTCAACTACCTCTCAAGTCTATTCAAAATTTGAGCTTGGATTTCATCTTGTGACGTCATAACTATTTGTTTGTGTTGACATAACTCTTTCTTGTGCTTAAGCTTTGCTTGTTAGTGCCTAGTGCAAGTTGACTTGCATTCTTCATGAGTCGACTACCCTTCAGTACTACTTAAACATTTAGCCTTGCTTAAGCTTTTGGCCTTTGGGGTTTAGTTGTGTCAACATAAACTTTTGGTACTTAGTAATTTTTGCTCTAAACTTTGTGTGATGCATAGGATGGCTTACAAAGTGTCTAGTGTCGGCTTAGTGCATTTTGACTTAGGTTATATGTCATTTAGCTTGGTGTTTATATGGTTTGCTCATGCTCTCAGCTAGTGGTGTGTTCTGTGTTAAGAAACCTTTATGCAAGACAACTTGTGTTGTAGTGTGAGTCGACTTGTAAGTTGTGTCGACACAAACTCCTTCTTATATCAACATAACTTTTGTGTGTCATGCTCTATGTCATGCCCAATGCCATGGCATATGTCATGACCTTTGCTATGGCTCATATCATGGCATGGTGTGGCTTATGTCACGGCATGGTGCATGGTGAGTCCACGGATTTTCCTACATGAGTCGACTATCCTTTATTCTGTCTTAACATAAGGCACTATAAAATTAAAGCAATATGCTGACGACAACTTTTATTGACGATGAGTTTTAATGATGGTATTTTATGACCTATAGAGACGTGTTAAAATATGACATTTTGATAATTGGACTAATTGTTATATAATGTAATATCAGGTAAAGAATGAAAGAATGAAAAAATGGCGGGAAAATTTATAGGGAGACAGTTTTGAAAATTTTTTGGTAAAATTTAGATTGGCTAAATGACTAAATTCAAATATATTGTTAGAATAGTTTTCAATGTAGCACTTTTAGGGACTCTTTTAAAATTATCTCTATAATAACACCATTGACTATGGTAAGTTGAGGAGATAATTTGGACAGATGATATGAATCACTATAACAAAATGTGGTAAGATTGTGATAATATGTAGTAATAAAAGGTGATAAGAGAAAAATGTGAGAGGTGATGTCTAAACTCATCATTTAATACATTTCCTAAAATAAAAATAAAAAGAGCAACTTCACTTCCTAAAAATAAAAAAATATTAAAATAAAAAATAAAAAATGCAGCGCATATGCTTAAAGTTCTAAGCCATTTAATACTTTCTTTTAAAAAAAAAGAAAAAGAAAAATATATAAACTCATTATGTAATCCATTTCTCAACTTTTTATGAGATATAGTAAAAATACTTTATGAGGTGTAGTAATAATATAAAGGTAACTAGTAGTATATAATACAGTGGTAGTAATATAGTGATAATTAATAATAATATAGTGGTAACTAGTAGTAAGTTTGTATTATAAGTTTACGAGTGATAATGTGAGATTGTGGAACCACGGGATATGTAATATGGTGGTAGTAATATGGTGGTAGTAATTGTAGTAGTGATAAATAGTAATAAATCAGTGTTATGACCTTATAATGGTAACTAGTGGTAATTTATAATAACTAGTAGTAACTAGTAGTAGTGTAGAATGGGAGACGGTGAAACCGTGGGAGGGACGGTGGGGATGGTGGAACTATGGGCTATGTAGTATAGTAATAGTTATATAGTGGGGTAACTAGTGATCACTAGTAGTAAATAGTAAATTTATGTTATGATTTTATATGATATAATTTTATATAAATTCCAACAAAAACAACAAATAAGAAAAAAAAATGAGAATATTATATAATTTTATATAAAATTCAAAACTAATGTACCAACATAATTAATTATACTAATATAATTAAATAATATTAAAAATCATATAATTAATTATACCAATATAATTAATTATCCATTACATTCTCAAAACTTATTAAAAAAAATAATAATAAAAAGCAAAAAAAAAAAAAACAAAACCGAGGATGGGCACCAGGTAGGGGATACCTGGCGCCCGGCTTATTGCTGGGGCGGGCACCAGGCATCCCCTGCCTGGCGCCCGCCCTCTCTCTGTTTTGTTAGTTTTTGTTTTGTTTGTTGTTTTTTTTTTTTTTTTTTTTTTTTTAAAACCTAATCCAAAACCAATAAAAAGAAAAAAAAAACAAAAAAAAAAACAAAAAAAAAAACAAAAAAAGGAAAACAAAAAAGAACAAAAAAAAAACAAAAAACAAAACAAAACATTGAAAGGCGGGCGCCAGGCATGTTTTTTTTAAAATCTAATATATTAATTCAATATATTTTTAAAGATAAAATGATTTAGTAAATAATTATATTTAATTACATAAATTAATTATTTTTAATTGTTTAAATATTTATTATATTACAACATAGTATTATATTTAAATAATTATTATACATAATTAAAAAAAGAGGCGGATTATGATAATACTAATATTATATTTAAATAATTATTATAATACTAATATTGTATAATTTATCAATATTATATAATTTTATATAAATTAAAAAAACAAATGGTAATATTAATATTAATTTGAATATCAAACTTCATATTTAATTTAAAGAAATATTAATTAATTAATTAATTAATTAGTAAGTTTAATTAACTATTATTTATTTTGCTTATGCAAAACCAATTATTTTGTTTGTCAAAAATATTTGATTTGAAAATAATCTAATTATAAATTTCAAATTTTAATATAGAACGACTAAAAATGAAAAATATGAAATGATTACGGCAATGGTAAGGATTGTAATATAAAAAAGACGGGTAAAGTATGAAAAACAGTAGCGGACAAAAAATGTGAAAAAATTAGAAAAAATGACGAGTTTTGATAAGTTAGATAATATATATAGTAATATATGGTACCATATAATAACATGTGATATATGTATATAGAGTCTGTAGAGTCTATCTGGCGCTCGTCCCCGTAAGCGGGCGCCAGCCTAGTAGGGGGCCTAGCGCCCGCCCCCCATAAGCGGGCGCCCGCCATAGGGGGGTCCTAGCGCCCGCCCCCATACTCAAGCGTCAGCCTAATAGGGGGCCTGGCGCCCGCCCACCGTAAGCGGGCGCCCGCCTTAAGGGGGTCCTGGCGCCCGCCTTAGGGGGGTCCTGGCGCCCGCTCATACGTTCTTTTGTTTTTTTTTTCCTTTTACACTTTTTTTTTAATTTTTTTATCTCACTTTCATATAAACAAATAAAAATTAAATATATATATATAAAATTACCTTAAAATTAAAAATTTATTATTTTTTAGTAATATTATTTGTATGATTTATTATTTTGGTTCTAATTCAATTTATTCAAAATTTTTAATAATATTAATTTTATTAGAAATTCATCGATATAAAATTTTTGATAATATTAATTTTATTGAAAATTCATCATGTAGTTCATTTTTTCATTTTATTTTCTTTTTTTATAAAAAAACATTATCAAAAATTTATTTTAAAAAGTGCGAGAGATAATTTTGAATTACTTTCATAGTATATAGCATGTAGTGAGTTTTTAACAATTTTAACAATTTAAAACTAAAAATATAGGTGGGAACATGTAAAAGTGAAAGTGTGTGTAGGGCGGGAGACAAAATTTTAAAAAGGGGCAGGTTTTGAAACTAGTTAATCCTTTAAAACTATCAAAACTCTTTCATTGCTTCTCTCTCATTGCTTCTCATTCCCTCGAAAGCTCTACGTCTCATTGCTTCTCATTGCTTCGAAAGCTCTCCTTTTCTCCAATCAAAGGTCTCAAAATCCATTATCTTCTCATCCTCTCAAAGCTTTCAAAATCCATCGAAACATATAAATCTTATTTCTCATTTCCCATAATCCATAATCCATAATCAACAAAAACTCTCACTCAACCAAAATATATATTATACTTTCGTCATCCATACCTATCCAAAACTCTTACTCAAGGTCACTGAAACTCTCTTTTAATGTTTAAACTCATTGTTTCATCACTTTGTTCATATGAAAATCCAGATGGGTCTAAAGAAGTCTAACCATTCGAGATGTTACTAATATATTTGTATGTATTTTTTTCTTTGTCATTAATATTATTAATATCGTGTATTACGTTTATCTTTTGTTGTTATCTTGGGTTGTAATGTAACATTTTCATCTTTGGTTATTATATTGGGTTGTAATGTAACATTTGTAAGGGTGATGAAAGATATGTTGACGGTAAACTTGGTATTATAATAAATAAATGACTGTGGATTACATATTTGTGATAATTGACGATACAAGACAAGATAATAACTTATACTAACATATATAACCAACGACACAAAACATACAAGACAGATTTGTGATAATCCATAATATAAAATGGTAACTTATAGTAATTGATGATACAACTAACAATATGTTTCATCACAATATAACGGACGATACAAGAAAGTAACTTATAGTAACATATGATAACCGACGATACAAGATAATAACTTATAGTAACATATTTGGTAACCAAAGACAGTAACTTATAGTAACATTTGGCAACCGACGATACAAGACAATAATTTATACTAATGTATTTGATAATCGACGATATAAAATAGTAAGTTATAGTAACATATGATAATCGACAATAAAAATAATAATTTATAATAACATATTTATAACTGACAATACAAAACAGTAACTTGTAGTAACATATGGCAACCGGTGATATAAGACAATAACTTATAACAACATATTTTGTAACCGAACCGATGATACATGACAATAATTTATAGTAACACATAGCAACCAACAATAAAAGTCTATAACATGCTCCAACGGTTACCACAACTGTCGGTATAAACCTATCCCGACATGTGTATAGACAACTGAAGACCTATCCGTTGGAGAAGGTTCTGCTGACGATTTTTATGGGTTTTACAAATAGTTTTCATCCGTCTGGATAAAGCTTTTATTTTGTAGTGAGGGCTTGTCTAAACTTAGCAAGTCGAGTGATCTAAATTCCATATATATGTCTTCTATCATTCCTAACTCAATCTAATATCTTCTAAACTAAACTTTCATTATTCTAACTTATTGTTCTCATCATACGCTCACTGTTGCACATTTTTGCTCATCATTA
The DNA here is from genome assembly GCA_037126225.1 of Dillenia turbinata. Lineage (NCBI taxonomy): Eukaryota > Viridiplantae > Streptophyta > Magnoliopsida > Dilleniales > Dilleniaceae > Dillenia > Dillenia turbinata. The sequence continues at coordinate 11,721,757 of JBAMMX010000019.1, forward strand.
AAACTCATTTTGTCAACAATTGCTGAGGAAAAACTAGTGTTGCATAAGTGTTTCCATATCTAAAGATTTATAATACCACACCTTCTATGGGGACACTGAATATCAGCCCTCCTAGTGAAGTTAGGTTGATTGTTCACAAACTCCTCAAACAACAAATTCAAATATAACTTGAAGAACAAAAATTTATAATATAAGTCTTTTAGTAGAAATATTATCAATATCATTTTCATATTAGTAGAAACAAATAATTTCTATGATATTGTTAGAAATATGATAGTATATTTGCATATTAATAGAAATAAATAGATCTGATGACATTATATTACCAGAAATATGATAAAATATTTGAATATTAGTAGAAGCGAAGAGTTTCCACGACATCATATGCATGCCAAGTATATAAGAATGGGAAACATATAAAAAATAATTTTTTCTTAATTGTGCACTAAATTTTCCTTGCTATTACCCTAGTATAAATTATTTTTGTTATAATTTTATCTAACATAAATTAATTTTACTCTAATTATATCCTAATTATACCTTAAATTGCCTTAATGTTATTATAGTATAAAATAATTTATTATAAATTAATTTACCCTAACATAAATTAATTTTCCCTAATAATACCTTAAATTTACCCAAATGTTATTCCATAATAAATTAATTTCCCTAATTTTGCCTAATTTGGTAAAAAATTTACTCTAATATAATTTTATTTTGCCCTAATTGTGTTCTAAGTTTATACTAATATAAGTTAATTTTACCCTAATTTTACCGCAACGTCTTCATTTTATCTAATTTTACCATAGTATAATTTTATTTTACCCTAAGTTAAACTTAATTTGGCCTATTTTTTTTCCTAATTTTGTCATAATCTTTCTCTAAATTTATCATAATTTTGCCTTAATCTTACCTTAATCATATCTTTGTACCAAAAACCATTTACTAAGACAAAATTAAAACCCCAGACGCATTTATATTTATTCAAAAGAGAGAAACTAACTTGCGAATGTCGAATGTGGCCATTTCTTCAAATAAACGTCAGGAAAGTAATGACGACGCAAAGCTTAAACAATGGGAAAAGTCCTTGCTTAGTGACATTTTAAAGAACTTCACGCTTGCGTGAGTGTGTTTTTATATGTGAAAAGAGTTTAAAAATAAGGAAAAATATTTTTAACAAATTAATTTGTGTGTATATATATATTTTGCATATAATTTTAATAAAATAATATAAAATCGACCGCTATCCAACCCAAATAAACATTCCCAGTTGTACCTCGCCTTTGTTGCCTATCTATTTTTCTTTTTTCTTTTTTTTTTTTTTTTTTTCGTTAGAACAGAAATCAAATCTCGAATCACGGAATCGAGAAAAAGAGGCTATTGCGATTGGGCTATCTCCTTGAGACCCTTTGTTGCGTATCTCCTTTTAACTTTTCCTTTCCTTGTTACCATAAGACCTTTACAGCCTTAGAAAACTGCTTTTGCATCACAAAACGCCCGCATAATGCCAAAAAGATATTCTCTTCACACAATTGTCTGCCTCCCATGACCCAATTTGTTCATCGAATGAGTTGACTAAGAAATGAGAAGTGCGGACTTGATATTCAAAAGTCTCATGATTGATGGATGGAAGAAGAAAAGCAAGCGGTCATGGGCTTAACAACAAAATTTAAGCCAAATAAGATTCACAAAACCCATCATGCGCCCCATACATATATTGAACATGCACATGAGGAAGGAAGAAAACCATTGTAAAGTTGTCTTCTTCACTATTGCTTTGGCTTTTGTCTATTGTGCTTCAAGTGGAATGAAAAAAATTGACTAAAGTATATTGATTAAACTTTTTCTTTTTTAAACTACAAGAAATTGAAAACCCAATTCATGCAAAATTTTGTTGAAAATCATTTTCTAATGTTAGATGTCCATGAGAAGAAAAAGCCCTCTCTATAGTTGTCAAGTCATATATTTGCTTTTTAGGAATGGTTATGCACTATGGAAGTTCAACTAGAACAATCAGATATTAAGAAATTTGTTAAAACCCTAATGGGCAATAACATTACATATTAGAGAAATTTAATATTTACTTAACAAAAATTTATTAAATGGCTTGAGTAGGAAGGATACTTAAAAGGAAGAAATTTTAGATGCCACCAAAGAATTTAAGACAATGACCGGGAAGAGAAAGGCTTTTGCATAGAAATGAATAAATTTTGTTCTCACATTTGAGTGGGCATCGCTTAATCGATCTTTTTACTTGTCAAACTATGACCGGGACTCTTTCTGGAGGAGCTGATATACATATTTGTGGTAACAATAATACATACACGTATCATATAATTAGACTGCATTATTCATATTAATTTATATTATATATATATATATATATATATATATATATTTGGGTATATGTAGTTTCTCATAGTTGACAAACTGTCCCAACATTGTCATATATTGGTTAGTAATTGGCAAGAAAATTGAAAAACTAATAAGATAAATGGTTATAATGTATTCAACATAATTGCATATTCAGAAAATATAATTTCAATGTAGAAAATATTATTGTTATCATTATTATTATATTCAACAAAATACTTTTTTTTTTGTTACATAAGGGTCACAAAACTGTAGAAATATACGCATCAATGAAAAATCAAATAATAGATTTCAATTTCAGAGTAAAAGTTCTTTACTATTTGATTGTTTCTACAAGGACTACATACAACCAAATACTGACTAATAAGTTTGGCTTCACATAATACGTCATAAAAATTTTGAATTTGCCTTTTTTTGCAGAAGTGATAGTAAAGCATGTAAAAAATGGATCATTTTATTCATACAAAAAAGAAAAAGAATTATCGTCGAATATAAAGAAAAAAATGAACAATTAAACAAACGTTGTAGAGCTTCTATCAACAAGAATAACAAACAAATGGTAGAACTTTTATTTCCAATAATCTCTTTCATGGGTGATTTCATTGAGCATATTAACCTTATTTGAAATTATATTTATTAGAATTTTGTACAGAACATTATAAGTAGGAAGGGAAGGTGGCAGCAGTGAATAGTATCAAAATTACACAGATTGATAATTATACCAACTTTACGTACAGAGGTGCAGGATAGGAACAGACTTGGATCTACCCAAAACAGATCTGCTCATTAACCTTACTTTAATATTATATTAAAAGATAATGTAATTCTTATATTAGTCTATGTCGATGTCGATGTAAGAGTTAAATAAAGAAGATAAATGAGAAATTTGGTTGGTTGCTTGGCGCATCTGTGGGATACCACGCTTGAACTGTGGCTCATGCGGTATAGGCACATTAAGAGACCTTCTCACAAATACACATTTTTTTTTTTTTAAATAATCAAAAATCATATTTTAAATAATTATTGTTTGTCAAGTCCAATTTATGAAAAAGATCAAACGTTGTATTTTTTTTCTTTTTCACTTTAAACATATTTGATGTCCGAGTTTTGAGCTTTGGTGGTTGGTGCTTGGTACTTCTCTCAACCTGAAAGATAAATGAGAATACGAAATAGGCTTAAACATTGACGCGTGGTATTCAAAAATATTACCATAAAAATGCACTTGTCAAGTTCTGGATGTTGCCCAATTGCATACCCCAAAAATGCCTTTATATTATTAATTGCAAATGATGTTATATATTTTTAATATGCATAATTAATTTTGAAAATAATAATTACAAGATACAAGTAAAGTTACAAAATTACCGCTCAAACTCAAAAGGGTTAAATCAAAATCAAAGCAAGAGAGGCTCTCGAGCGGGTAAAAGATGAAAAAAGGGGAAAACAGCACACATTAAAAGGTGGGGGTAAAGAGGGGCACGTGGTCCCAAGAGAAAGCAAAGGAAACACTAACCCTTATGGTGGGCAATCGCTTTTGTTTTGGTCTGAATTGTGAAAGAATAAAAAAGAAAATGAAATTTAGGGACAGGGAAGAGTCAGTAGTTTTCCTTTTTCTTGTTTTTCTTTTTTTGGGGGGATTGGATTTGTATGATTTTTTCCATTCACTGGGTCATTCAAAATGAGTCAAAAAAGTTGCAGAGTTGAATGGTCCATAAATAAAATAAATGAAATGAAAAAGGTTCTGTGCTGTTGTCTGCCTGACCATGGCCACCCCCTGCGGATTTCTTGATAAGTGAGGAGAGAGAGAGAGAGATGCGATAAAGAAAAAGGATTGTGTATTTGAGTGTTGTATTTAGTTGAGAGGGACGAGTGCCTGCACAAACCATTTCAACTATGGCACTGAAAAACATGGTGACTTTATTATTATTTAAAGAAGAAAACGAAATGCCATGAAAGCGATTCTCTCTCTCTCTCTACACACACACACTCTCTCTCTCCCCCTCTCTCTCCCTCTCTCATAATAATACTAATGGTATTCAAAGTGGATGACCCTATATGCTGAATGAATTAACCTCATATGGATCGCGGATTGTGTTTCTTGCGTACACATTTTTGGCCCCCTGATCTTTTTGAAGCTTCCCCCATTTTTCAATTCCTTGTTAAAAAGTAAAGCAGAAAAGTCAAAAAGTTCTAAACTTTAAAGGTACCCAAAAGAGATCAACCTTATGGCTTTTGCCTCCTAAATAATTAAATACGTTAGAATTACTCCAGTTTATACAAAGAGAAACAAATAAATAAATAAAGGAAAATAATGAGAAAAGAAAATTTTGAGAAATATAATAGAAAATGCTTTCAATATTAGAGAATAATATATTGTTATTTGAGTTTATAGTGTAATGGGATTGTTTTCCTGACTTTGCTCGATAATTTCTCAAAAGATTGACAAGAAATAAAGCATCAAGATAATAATATAAATCAAGGTGAAAATTCACCAAAATAGCTACTAAACACAAGGGTCTATGAAGTTTGATTCCTCACATTGGATATTCATTTTCATTTGACCTTATGTTAATAAAATGTGAAAAGAATTATATTTCTTTCTTTGGGATAAACAAGGACAACTTTTAGGAAAAGCTAAGAAAGGAAATAATATCCTAAACCATGAAAACATTTAAAAGAAAACATACAATTAAGAAGGACCTATATGCAATAAATTACAAAACTCTTAACTGTAGTTCTTTGTCTTTATACTCTCTAAATGAGTGGTCGCATAGAACATTTCAATAATAGCTCTAAAATTTCAAATATTAATGGAGTTATACTTAAAAAAGGACTTTTTTTTGACATTTTTTCTCCTATGTCGTTTAAGTACTTCGTCACCACTCCTTAGTTGATGATTTTCATCTGGGATACAAATATCGTTATTGCATTTAGATTTTACATATTTGACATTGGGGTCGAATGATTATTCAGATGACTTCAAAATTTTGCAGGTGTTAAAGGTCCCGGCCTTAGAAAAGGTAGAACACATATTTGAAAATTTGTTACTATTAGAAGACAATGAATTCAAAGGTAGAACACTGGAAATGCCACTTATATGTTGAAAATCAGGAAAATTGAAATTTTGATATTGAGAAGAAGAAAAAAAATCCTTAATTACGGACTCCTTACAAAATTATTTTAAGCCTTAGGGGGTTAGAGCGATTACATTGGCATGATGCAACTTTAATTCGCAGATTATGGACCCAAAAGGTTTATGATTTTACTTTAATTATTGGCGACAATATTTTGCTAAATCAAATTCTGTGCTTCTCAACAAGAAGTAATCTTCTAGCTGTTCGAGCTAAAATATTGGCTAAGTGGCACAGCATCAAGTTGGAAACTCAGTTAAGCTTTGGGCACATCCTTTTTACCATTCTATGGGTGAAGGCCATTTATATTATGAGGAAAATTATGATCACATTTGTTATTATTTTAGGGGGCAGTTGTCAAAAGAAAACGCTCAATGGTTGTTGGATACTGGAGTCATGGAACTTATGATTGATGTTTTGTCCTATAAACAAAAAATGCTAAGAGTATGGAAAATTATTGTCTTTTAAAAATTCAGATATTTTATTTCATAGGTTTATGTCTTTTGAAATCTTTAGAATATATTATATATTATTGATTTAATTTTGATAAATAATATTTTTTTTAGTTATACGAGATTTAAATCTCGAATCACGAAATTGAGAAAGGAGAGTTGTGATAACTAAATTATCAAACTAAATTATCTCCTTAGGGACATACATAATAGATTTTAACAGAAATGGTTCATATAACGAAAATTTCTATCAACTCGTGCAAAGAAGAATTATTTGGTAATAATTCAATATAAGAACATAAATTTTTTAATATATTCTTTCTTAATTTATACATTGCAAGAGAAAGAAAATGTTAAAAAGATAATAGCATGGATTCGAAAAAAAAAAAAAAAGGATACACTAACATTGAGTTTGGATGGACGGATTCGGGAAGAAGAGAAGAGAGTAAGAGAGAAAGTGATTGTATTATTTTCGTTTAAGAGTTTTATACGGAGAAAAAAGAAAAAATAAGATGATTTTTTATTTTTAAAAGTAGGGAAAATTTTCTTTTGAAAAGTGGGGAAAAAAAAGAGAGAAAAGAAAAATTCATTCACTCTAACTTTTTAATATATTAAATTTATCCATAAAAAATAATAGATAAATATTTAATTTTAGATAAATTTTATATCTTTTTTAAAAATCTCAAATAAAATAAGAGGAAAATTTTATCATTTTCTTTTTTTCTTTTACTTTTGTGACACTTTTTTTTTTTTTTTAAATCATGAACTCAAACAAAGCGTAAATATTCAGCTGAAGTATTTGGCTAGTAGCGATGATTATTGAGCAGACTAATTATGTAAGTTGGTGCATGGTACATAAAATAATTGAGAAGTACATATTCAGCAAAACAATGATCGAGTTTCCAAGCCTTTCTCATTCCTCTAAATAAATGAAACAAGAGAAACCTTCCAAATTTTGTCATGATTGCAAATATGGTCATTAGATATTTTATGCATTTTGTAATTATAAATGGACGACAAGTATGTGATATAGACCAAACAGTCCCTTAAATAAATTGAAATTCTATGAAACCATAAATAAGTAGTAACCTGGATGACTTAAAACCCGAAAAGATCTAGATTTGATTCTTCTTGCTCACCATATTGCCAAGCAGAAAAGAAAAATATATATAGGACGATTGAGTTTTCCAATAACAATATTTGACACACCAGAACAATGAAATTGAGGTGGCGAAAGACTATTATTGCAACGAGTATATACTATGAACAAATACCCCCACACCCAAAAAAAAAATCAAATGGTGACAACATTTATGTCATAATTATCCAAAATAAAAATAAAATAAAGTAATATTTATATGTGAATGAAAAAACCCACAATAGATTGGCTTAAGAACCACACTCACACCTTCATTTGATATCGCCGAACAGCAGAGTTAATGAAATGTTTGAAGAAATACCAAACCATCGATAGAGTAAATTCAAATTATAAAGGTGAGAGAGAAAGAAGAAGGGACACTACTTTTTTTTTTTTTTCGCCAATCCTCGTTTAAAGAGATTTGTTCTAAATTCTACTCTTCAGTCTTCACCACCTTCACATATGGATGCATACGAGATGTAACTCATAGAAACAGAAGTATCTTCGCCCAGTGTGCTTGTTTGAAACAGTTGCTTGCATGCTTGACAAGTAACCTGCAAAAGAGTGGAGCTAATCTTCTTTGTTGCTTGCTCCTTCAAACTCTGTGCCATTTTGAGCTCTTGTAGTGCTTGTTGGCGAATTCTTCTAGCATTTTCATAGTCAAGCTCGGCTAACTCAATATGTTTTTTCGCTTGCTGTCTAGCTTCCTCCGCGAATGCCTTCTCTGCCATAGCCAACTTCAATTGCTCACATGCTACCTCTTTCAATCTCGTCACTTCCAATGTGGTGTCTGCAGCACTCTCTTGCCTTATTTCACCCTCGTTTTCCCATGATGATCCTAGGGAGAGGCCCAGGTTTGTTGCATGGTCTTCAATGTTTAATGGGTTATTAGGCATGAGGAGCTGGAGCTGAAGATTGTGTGGTACTTGCGAATCATTTGTTGGGGAGTCATTGTTAGGATGATTAGGAATTAGGAAAATAGCTTCCATTGGCTTTGACTTGGTCAACGCCGGCAAAGGAGAGGGAGAGAAGTTGGTGTCATTTGAAGGGCTTGTGCAAGATGAGGCCGGCTGCAATGGATTGAAGTGCGACTCAGGCTGGACTCTCCTAAGATTGCAAGTGTCTTGATGTTCAATGAAACTTTCTACTCTGAAAGGACAAAAATTTTATTTATGGAATGATTCAATTAATCCTTTTTTTAATTAAAACCAAGTCAAAGTGGTGAATGGGATTTCTTCTTGTAGGGTTAGTGAGAAACAAACGATAAAAAATAAATAATAGGTCTGATCCTAAGATTGGAAGAAATCGAAAAAGGAAAAATATGGGCCACAGTCATGCAGTGTAATACGAAAGTTCCTTCATGGGTTTTGATGAAGAGGGTATTGAATGGCATAAACAAAAGAATTGAATGTTTGAGAAAATCAAGACTCATAAGAACTACTTCCAGAATATGTTGAAAAAATAAATGAAAATTAAGATATTGGCATAGACTTCAATTTTATTAATGAGTTCTTTTAGCGTTCTTTTCCGAATTTTAGGGTTTTAATAAGAAGGACAAAAATCTCTCTTTCTTCTTTCTAATAAAGAGAGAGAAAATTTCAGATAAATCAACTTAATCTTCAAATTTGAGAGAGAGAGAGAGAGAGAGAGAGAGAGAGAGAGAGAAGATTATTTGAAACCTGGAAAACACACGGCCACAGTCACAAGAATGACCTCTGGTACCGCAAGTCTTGAGATGAGCCTTATAATCAGACTGAACAGCATAACCTTTAGAACACTTTTCGCATACCCACTGCTTGTGATTACTGTGTTTTCTTCTGTAGTGCTTCTTAATCCCCACAAGATCACCAAGCGCGTGACTCGGATCATGGTGCAAGCACATGGGTTCCGGACATACATATACTCTCTTCTTCATGGTCTCCGATGAATTGCCATCCGATCTCTTCAGCAATTTCCATGGTACCCTGTGTCTTCGCTTATGCATCTGAAGGTTTTGCTCTCTCTGGAATCCTTGATTACAGATCTCGCATACGTAGCGGTCTGATTCTAATAAAGTCTTTGGCGAGAGAGACACTACTTCTGCATCTGGATCTATTTTATACATAGACATAAATTAGATATTGCACCTATGAGAGAGAGAGGGAGAGAGAGAGAGAGAGAGAGAGAGAGAGGGATTTTGGCTCACCAGGAGTACCAGCAGGTCTTCTTTTTCTTTTGGGTGTGAAGGAGTTAAGAGGTTCATGACGATCAGCAGGAGGAATAACACAAATGGTTTTGCTTAGCATGGATGTATTCTTTGTGCCTCTGTTCAAGCTTAGAGGGTTATGTTTATCTTTAGAGAGAGAGAGAGAGAGAGAGAGAGAGTAATAAAGGGTGTTTTGGTAGCAGCTTTTCTTTTAAGGGCTTTTCAGCATTTAAGCTTTAAGCTCCTAACTTTTTAGCTAGGTTATATGAGGTCATTCTACGAGGCAATGTTTGTGGCAAAGGTTCTTTTCTAGAGAGAGAGAGAGAGAGAGAGAACGTGGGAGTGGGGACAGGTGAGGAGCTGAAGACCCAATCAGTGATGCTTGAGAATTTGAGCCCACACACAGAAAACAAAAAAACATCCCCCCACTCCCATAACAATACAAACTATCATTATTCATGCCACTGTAAATTTTGCATGTATAAATGTTGCTGCGCCAGATCTCTTCTACACGTGAGCATCACGTGACAGACTCTCTCTCTCTCTCTCTCTCTCTCTTAATCAAAAATGGTTAATGTAACAGGTAAAAAGGAAAGAGTCCTGCTTTTAATGACTCAAGTACTCTCCTTAGGTTTTATTTTATTAGCGACAGTAAAGTAAAACCTGATTAATGCTTTTGAAGCAGCTTTCTAAAAGGCGTCGCACCATTAGTCACTTTCTAGGGAGCCACAAAGGAGAGTTACTTCCTTCTAAACCAAAAAAAAAAAGAAATTAAATTCATTTAAAATAAAGTAAAATTCCTATTATAAAAATTATGGATATATTATAATAATATTGGTTTTTATGAAAACAACTAATTTCTTTACTTAAACTAAATTTGTCAAACAGGGTCCTATAATTCCCTGAACGAGTGTGTAGTTGCCCAATTATTTTATTTTATTTTTTATATCAATCCTTCGAATATGGCTCTTAATTTTCTAAAAAGATGGAGTCACTTCAGGCTTCCGCTTGTACATAAGCACTTTTTTAGTCAATGAATAGTTGCGAGGAAATAGTAATTTTTTGGTTTCATTCATAAGTATTTCTGTTAGTTACTATGTCCACTACAAAAAAAAAAAAGAAGGTTTTTGCCAACGTTTAAGATTTCATTACAAATATTTTTAACTTCCCGGTGTTTATAGTAAAAAACGTCTGAATAGTAAATATTTTCGATGTTTAAGAAGGAAAAAAAAGACATCAGAAAAAGAAAATTGCACGACAATTAGAATTGGTGAAAACCTTTCAAGATGTTCCTATGAAACATCGTGAAAGATATGCCGACGTTAAAGACCCTTTTGATGCTTCATATCAATTTCTACTTGTTTGATGTTGCATGCTTTGGCATTCTGTAACACAAAAGACCCATTTGTATCCGTTGAATGCTATTGATTTTTGGTGGCGGCTGAGACTGATACTGAGAGACTAAGAGAGTGAACCCAAGAGTGTGAGAGAGGGGGGAGGGAAAGACAAAGGGAGAGAGTAATCTAGAGAGAGCTAGATAGCCAAAGAAAGTAAGAGACTAAGAGAGAGAGAGAGAGAGAGAGAGAGAGAGAGAGAGAGAGAGAGAGAGAAGGAGAAGGAGGGAAAGAGAAAGTGAGAGATTGAGAGGGTGAGCTAGAGAGAAGGAGGGAGAGAGAAAGAAGGAAAGATAAAGGGAATAACTTAGAGAGTGAGCAAGAGAGAGTTGGAGAGGGAGGGAGGCACAGAGAAATAGAGAGACCGAGAGAGTGAGCCCAAAGAGTGAGAGAAAGGAGGGAAAGAGAAAGGGAGAGAGTGAGAGGGTTAGCCCAAAAGACTAAGAGAGAGAGGGAGGGAAAGAGAAAAGGAGAGTCTAAGAGAGTGGCTAGAGAGAATAGGAGAGGGAGGGAGGGAAAGAGAATGGGAACGACTAAGAGAGTGAGCCCTAGAGAGTGAGAGAGAGAAGGAGGGAAAGAGAAATGGAGAGACTGAGAGAGTGAGCCATAGAGAGCGAGAAAGGGAGGTAAAGAGAAAGGGAGGGTAATAAAGTGGGCTAGATAAAGTGAGAAAGGGAGGGAGGGAAAGAGAAATGGAGAGTATGAGAGAGAGAGAGAGCCAGAGAGAGTGAGAGAGAGACAGAGAGAAAGAGAAAGAGAAAGGGAGAGAGTGAGAGAGTGAGAGAGAGGGTTGGAAAGGCAAAGGGAAAGGGAGAGAGTGAGACAGTGAGCATGAGAGGGTAAGAGGGTGAGGGACGAAAATATAAAGAAAGAGACTGAGAGAGTGAGAGAGGGGGGAGGGAAAGGGAAAGGGAGAGATTGTGATAGTGAGCCCGAGAGAGTGAGAGAGAAGGAGGGAAAGAGAAAGGGAGAGAATGAGAGAGTGAGCCACATAGATTGAGAAAGGGCATGAAAGAGAAAGGGAGAGAGTGATCGAAAAAGAGTGTGAGAGGGAGGAAGGGAAAGAGAAAGGGAGAGAGTGTGAGAGTGAGCTAGAGAGAGAGAGAGAGAAAGGTAGAGAAAGAGAAAGGGAGATAGTAAGAGAGTGAGAGAGAGGGAGGGAGGGAAAGGGAAAGGGAAAGACTGGGAGAGCGAGCTAAAGCGAGTGAGATTGGAGGGAGAGATTGAGAAAGGGAGAGTGTGAGAGAGTAAGCTTGAAAGAGTGAGAGAGGGGGTGTGAAAGAGAAAGGGAGAGAGTGAGAGAGTGAACCAAAGAGTGTGAGTGAGGGAGGGAGGGAAAGAGAATGGGAGAGAGTTAGAGAGTGAGCCAAAGAGAGTGAGAAAGAGAGGAAAAAGAAAGAGAAAGGGTGAGAATGAGAAACTGAGAGAGAAAGGGAGGGAAAGAGAAAGGGAGAGAGGGAGAGTGTGAGAGAGTGAGGGAGAGAAAGAGAGAGAAAGAAAGAGAGACAGAGACAGAAAGAGAAATGGAGAGTGTGAGAGAGTGAGCCAATGTGAGAGGGAGGGAGGGAAAAGTGAATAACTAGTTTGTAACAACATATAGGTTGTTTTGGCACTTTAAGGCGCTTTTTTTTTTTTTTTTTTTTTTTTTTTAAGGTTTTAGAAGGAGATTGAGGAAAGAATAAGAAGGGATATAGAGATTTTATAATGGTTTCACATTTTCAATGTACGTCCACTTTCAGGCTTTATCTCAATTTTCTAATCCATTATTTTGAATCAAAATAATATATACAACTAGTTTGCACAGATGCTAGTCAGACCTCATGAGTGTTTCTCTTGAACACTCATCACTAGCTTATAATAGGTGCTAACAAACTCTATGTGTTTCATTTAGACAATCAAATCCCAAACCATAAAAAACCCTTTCTTCTGTTCTCTCACAAGTTTTACGAGTGAAAACAAAGATACAAGTTAAAGTTTTAACTTTAGATATAATCGTCAAAGTTCAGACAGAAATACAACATTAAAGAATTAAAGCTCATAGAAGATATTTTTGCATTTGAGTTTATTAAGTGTTCTAGAAGCTGTTAATCTTCAGATCAAGTGTTGTATTTATAAATCTAATGAAGATAGGATTATTTAATGTAAAATGAACAACTTTCCTGAACCATTAGCCAGTACTCATATCAAGTCGACTTCTTCTTCCTTTGAGTTGACTAAGATTTGAATTTTGTATTGCTCAAGGCTAGTGTAAGTTAATTACTTATATGTGATGAGTCGACTTGTATTGCAATCTATTCAAATGTTTTTTTATTTTGTTGTTTATGTAAGTTGGCTTATTATCTTCTTCAGGTCCACTCTTGCTCATTAATACTTAAACATTTTATTATAGTGGCTTGTGCAGGTTGACTTGTGCTCATCTTCAAATCGACTTGGTCTTCATTTTGCATAAGTGTATTTCCTATGATATTTGTGCATATCAACTTCTCTTGTGCTTCAGGTCGACTTGTGTTTGTTGATACTTTAGCATTTTTGCTTCATGGTTCCTGCGAGTTGACTTGGCAATGCTTTTAAGTCGACTTTTGCTTGATGCTACTTAAGTGTATTTGCATTGTGGCTCACGTGACTCAACTTGTTGTTTGTGATAGGTCAACTTGGTGCAACTTGACTTGGTGTATTTTTCGTTTTGGCTTTGTGCAAGTTGGACTGCTATGCAGTTAATCGACTAGTAGAGTGTTCTGTAAAGTTGAGGTCATGTGTAAATCTACTTGGACAAAGGTCTAAGTCAACTTATGTATAATGTTTATTGAGATTTTCAATGTGCTACACATGTATAGGTCAATTGTATATCTTACCTAGGTCGATTTGAGCTTAAGGTTACTTAATATTCCAAGTTTAGAATGTGCAAGTCTGACTTGGTACAATGTGTAAGTTGACTTGGCCTTGTATGTTACTTAAACTCTATGTCTTGGCCAATGTCATGCTTGTGTTGACTTTTATAAATTTTTTTAAGTCCTGTATGTGCAAGTTGACATAGTGCAATGTGTAAATCAACTTAGCCTAGTGCATGACTTAAATCTAAAGGTCTAGCCAATGTTTTAGCATGCGTTATGCCTTGTTACATGGGTTTTGTTCCTAATGACTCGTCCTTTGTAAGCCAGTTTGTGAGTCAACTTGATTTTTGTAGATTCTTTTAAGTGTAAAATGTGCAAATTAACTTGCGACTATAGCAGGCCAACTTACTCTGAATATAGTTTGTCCAATTTTCATTTTGACCATTAGCCTTTTAAATTTTCGACCGTTAGGACTTTAAAACTTTTGACTTTACTGTTACATTAATTGAATGAGTCGACTTGTACTTTCTAGTAGGTCGACTCATTTATTAGACTCAACTTAGTTCTATTTTATAGAGAGTTTTTTTTTTTTTTTTGTTGAGTCAAATAGGCTCTTTAGGTTAGTCGACTTGACTATCCTACTATCTAAGTTCAGTCTGCTTGTAACATCTGGTGAGTCAACTTGAATTCTCCTCAAGTTGGTTTGTCTAGCACTCATCTAAGTTTCATGGCTATTCTATACTTAGCAAGTCTACTTAACTCATGAATGAGTCAACTTGTTCATTTTCAGAATTGAACCTTCTACCTTTGAATATTCTTAAATTTGTTCTAATTTCTTTCAAATTAATCTTTTATTGATTTAACTTGTTTTGCTCATCATTTAGCTTAAGTTTGCTCATCTTTACTCATCATCAAAACTCATTTTACCAACAAAAAAAGAAGATAATAAGAGAGTGAGCCAGCGAGAGTGAGAGAGAGAGAGGGAATGAAAAATAAAAGGAGAGACTAGGAGAGTGAGCTAGAGATAGTGAGAGAATGAGGGAGGGAAATAGAAAGCATGAGATTGAGTGAGTGAGCTAGAAAGAGTAAGAGAGGGGAGCAAAAGAGAAAGAAGAGACTAAGAGAGTGAGCCTGAGATGGTGAGTGAGTGAAGGAGGGAAAGAGAAAGGGAGTGAGAGAGTGAGACAAAGGGAAGTTTCTCTTTTCTATATTTGTATATTTATATACATGTTTAATTGAAGTTTTTTGTTAGTGTGTATGTGTGTGTATGTATGTATGTATGTATTTTTTATTTTTTATTTGTATATTGGTTTAATGTTATCTTTGTATGCATATAATACTCATTCTCATGCTAGAAACATGTCTCAAGGAAGAGGTAAATTTAAGGGAATTAGAATTTGGCATTTATCCAAGGAAGCACCTCTTCCATATGGTGTCTGATTGGAGAAGTGATAACAATAATTTTATATAGTTGAACTATATTATTTTAGTCTTTATTTATCAATTTTGGAATTGTTTTAAAACTTATTTTGTGAGATTTCACTGATTAATTTTGTGGGTAATGATTTAGAAAATATTGGGTTTACAATCTAAATTTCGGGCTGGACCACCAGTAACCAGTATTTTGGGCTTTTCTCTCTGCTTCAATGTTTGATTGAGGTGATTTTTGTTAGATTAGAAACTAGACATTTATTTCAAATAAATACTCCAAAATCAGGAAAGCTTGATAATTCATGGGGATGCCAAAGTTCTCCTCTATTACAACAAAAGGAAGTTTCCAAAACTGAAGAAAAAAGAAAGTTTCTAAAAAAAATTACCTGCAGTTGACATTTAACTAGGGTTTTGGTCCTATAAATAAATCTATTCTTCGACGACATGAAATATAGAAAAATAGACAAAAAGGTATTGGAAAAATATGGAGAAAGGCGGAGAAATAGAGAAAGAGGCGAAAGCCTAGCAGCTACCATCAGAAACGTAATTTTCGTCTCTTTCTTATGCAAAATGGTTGTAATAATTTCTTTTACTCTTTTCTTTTTTTTCTTTACAATGTGTAGCTAATTATAATGGATTTTGTTCTTTAATTAATTACATGGTCAAAATTTGTTTCTTTTCCTTATGTTTTATTGACATAATTATTACTTGATTAGATTTTATTGTTGATTTTAATGCTCCAAAATGGAAGGGCTTACATTTTGTATGATTTGAAATTGAATGCATGCATAACCAATATAATTGTAGGATATTAGTCCATAACAATAAAATCCACACGAAATTATGATATCGACCGAAAATTAATTTTATATGCAAGAATTTAGTGTAGAGCCTAGATTATAGATTTCCATAGAATTTAATACAGTCCAAATTAATCATAACTACAAGACCATTGGGTTATGATTAGTTGAGTTAGGGGTTTCATTACATAACCATTGGGTGGAATCTAGTTTAAAGGAAATTGCCATCATCTACAATAATTCATCAATCAATAAACTTAGGGTTTGAAAAGATTCGGCCATATGAGATATTAAAAACAAATAAAGTTGACATCCTAAGGATTTTATCTATTGATCATAGTATATTGATTTAATTTGTCCAACTTAGATAGGATAGTTTGTAGTTAGTAATACAAAATATTCTCGTGAGAATGACACTTGCATTATACGCAACATTCGAGTAGGTTATAGTTGCCTGAAATCATGATATTAAAATCGCGTAACTAGTTTTTGGTGTCATTGCTAGAGATATCCTTATATATCAATCAGAATAATCATGTTTGAGATTAGACACTGTCTTTATTATTTCTTGTTACTTTCTTTCTCATATTCCATGTTATACAATCTTTTAGGTTATATAGTCTTTAAGGTAATTGGATTTGGTCACAAAATTTTAAGGTAAATTGTGTCTGAAAATTGACTTAGGATATAGGGTATTGTGATACCTTTTCTAAAGGATTTCGGTGTGCTGATCAAAACCTGTGGTTTTGCCACAGGCACGACTCTATCTTACCCAAATTTCATTATTTTCATAGGTTTTACCATTTTTTTTTATTTTTCAGTTTAGGGTTTAGTTTTTTATTATTGTTTAGGTGTCTTGTGTGCATTCCTTTGCTTTTTTTTTTCTTCTTTATTTTTACTTGTATATAGGTAATCTTGATTTTTCTGAGTGGTTTTTGCAATTTATTTCGAAGATTTACTTTTGTGCCATTTTTGGTGTCAATATAGTGTATGCTAAGATCGAAAAGTCTTGACCTAGTTGAATTTGATCTTAAGATTAAGAAAGCTTTGAGAACCATCCATAAACGAGTTAGGGAAGTCAAGAAAAAAGCAACGGTTCAAGAGAATAGAGCAATAAGAGAGTTTTGATACTTAGAATTTAGTATATACAAACTAGCATAGCATGGCTTGCCATTGAAGAAAATAACTTTGAACTAAAGTCGAGTCTTATTGGCATAGTGTAGACAGATCAGTTCGACGGATCCAAATAGCCATCTGAAAATCGTTTTGGAGATATGTGACATGATTAAATTGAGTGGAGTTAGCCCTGATACAATAAGATTATATCTGTTTCCTTTTTCTCTTTGGGGAAAGGCAAAGGTATGACTTGATTCATTTATTGCTAATCACTTTACAAACTGAGAGAATATGTCTCAAGCATTTCTAGCTAAATATTTTTCACTTGGTAAAATAGCTAAACAGCATAGTGATATTACTAGTTTTAGATAGTTTGAGGTGATTCGTAGTACAATGCTTGGGTGTGCTTTAAGGATTTGATTAGGAGATGCCCACATTATGGTATACTCGATTGGTTGATTTTGTAAACTTTCTATGATGGTCTTTTGCATTTTGTTAAAATTATCATTAATGTTGTGGCTGGGGGTACATTTGTGAGTAAGTCCTACAATGAAGTATGTGCATTACTTGATGATATGATCTCTAATTAACATGATTAATTTAATAAACATGAAATTCCTAAACAAAGAGTTGTAGTACATAAGATTGATAGTTTTACCAAACTTAATACAAAAATGGATGCCTTGATTTATGCAATAAAAGCCAATCAAATTAATGTTGCAACTAGTTAGATTTTATCTTGTGAATCATATGGAGATTCTTCTTATATAGTTTCTGAGTGTCTACAAGTATAGTAGGCAAACTTTGTTTCAAACTTTGGTATGCCTCAGAATAATCCTTACGCTAATATATATAATCCTGGGTATAGAAATCATCCTAACTTTTCATGGAGTCAAGGAGCACCACAAAGAGTAAATAATCTACTAGGATTCAATTTAGGAACTCCACAGCAAAGGGAGAGCAAGGTATCATGGGATCCTGGGTAGAGAAATCATCCTAACTTTTCATGGAGTCAAGAAGCACCACAAAGAGTAAATAATCTACTAGGATTCAATTTAGGAACTCCACAGCAAAGGGAGAGCAAGGTATCATGGGAGATTGCAATTGAACGTTTGGTAATAGTGACTAATGAAAGGTTTGAGAAATTTGAAAATAAAATTGATCAATTAAATAATGTTTTTCATTCTCATATGCCAGGTAGACTACCAACTGACACTACGAAGAACCCTAGAGAGTAGGCAAGTACAATCTTATTAAGGAGTAGAAAATAATTGTAGGAGGTTCCAAATCTGTCCAGTAATGAAGAGAATAAACAAGGGGCCAAGGAAGAAATCCAACAATCTACAAATGAGAAGGTTAAGGCACTAGATTTTAAACAGGGAAATTCTTTACATTTGAGCAAATATAAATCCTCTGTCCCTTTTATTGGGTGTCTTTTACGTGCAAATGCAAAATTTGAAAAATTTTTAGAAATTTTTTAAAAATTGCACATTAATATTCCATGCCATCAAATAGATGTCGAGTTACAGGAAACTGCTCAAGGATGTGATCACTAACAAGAGGAATCTCGATGAGCTTTTAGCCGTTAAGCTTATAGAGGAGTTCTATGTGATTCTACAAAGAAAGATGACATCAAAACTCAAGGATTCAGAGAGTTTTTCTATTCCCTATACTATAGGCTCCACAGACCTTTTGAATGTTTTATGTGAACTCGGTGCTAGTGTAAATCTCATGTCTTATTCCATATTCTCTAGGTTAGGGTTAAAGAAGTATCGATCTATCAATATTTCTTTACAATTACCCGATAGAAGTATAAAGTATCCAAAAGGCATTGTTGAGGATATACTAGTTAAAGTAGATAAATTTATTTTTCATGTCAATTTTGTTATCTTGGATATAGATGATGATGAGGATGCTTTATTGATTTTAGGTCGACCTTTTCTTACCACTGCACGAGCCTTGATAGATATTTATTTTGGGAAGTTGATTCTGTGAATTATTGATTTAAAAAAATGAGTTTAATATCTTTCGGTCTATGAAAAAATCTGATAAACAATAAATTTTTAGAATTGATTGTATTGATAGGATTGTTGAACATGATCTTAATATTTATGATTCTAGTGATCCTATTAAAAATTGTATTGTGTTATGTGTAAATCCTGACTTCCTGCACAATGAATATGGTGATATATGTGCTATTTTAGGTGTGAATTTAGGTCAATTTCAACCACAAAGGAGGCATGATGTAGGTAAAGAAAGGAAAATGTGGTTAAATAAGCTGAAGAAATAGTGGAATGAGACAAATGAAAATGCATGAATTGATAAGAAAAGGTCCAAGGCATGGCATGATGCTATGAATGGATATAGTGTGAAGATCTATGAGGATGAGAGAAATTGTTGATAAATAGGGAGCTGCAGGTTTATCGGATTCATTAAGGGAGTTTTTTATTTTCTTTCTTTTAATTTTATTGTTTTATTTATTATTTCATTTTACACATTGTGGACAATACTTGGTTTAAGTGTGGAGGAGAGCATTCTAATTTCTTTTGAAAATTCTTGTGAAAAAATAAAAAAAATTAAAAATTTGAAAATTTTTGAGCTTTTGCTAAATTTTTTTTCCATGCCAATAAATTTTCTCAAGTATTCTAGTCCTTGTGTGATACTTGATTTGAATTGGGTTGTATGAAAGATAATTAGTATTAGTGTTATTTGGTACAAGATTAACAATTCATCTTTTAATGATTGATTTGAAAGATAGACATAGAAGATTTAACACCATATTTACCCAAGAGAGGAATTGGGTCTTAAAGAGAAATTCATTGTGTTCTCATTTTTCTTGTTGACTGTATATCACATATTGAATGGTTATTTTATAACTTATTTTATTATGCATATCAAACCACATTCTTGATTTCCAAGTGCCAAAATGAATAAAACACCTAGATTTACACCGTTCTAGCTATCAAAAAATACCATCCCTAACATTTTATTCCCCTTAGTTAACATATTTGAGTCTAGATGCTTTCTTTCTTAAATTACCCACATAATTTCTCCCATGACCTTATTTTTTCTATTTCCAGATTTTGAACTCCGGTTCACTAATATATTTATAGTTGACAGTATGACATTACATTGGAGTTTTTCTTTAGTAGCATGACATATTGTGACTCAGTGCTGCAGAAAAGAAGAGATTTATCTTGTTGAGTTATTGGGAAAAAAAAGAAGAAGAGTAGCAAAATATGAAAACAAAAAAGAAAAAAATCCAAAAAATAAAAGTAGAGAAAGAAAAAGATTAAGAAAAAGTATTTTTCATTCTTGTAGATTATTCACTCTTATAGTGAAGTTCCATTACATATTATTTCCTTTGGAGGAGTGATATATTACATTTCATTTTGAGAGTTGGAGTACTATACATATTTTTGGGTTGGAAGTTGGAAGTTAAAATTTTCTTTGCTTTGATATAAGGAACACCATGTCTTTAGACTTGAGTATTTTTAGTGAACTTTTAACCCAACATTTGTTCTGACCCTTAACCCTAATCTCATTGTAGTGACAAACATATCGCTTCTTTAAAATTGAGTGCATTGATTAGTTGAACCTTATATTCTTTTATTCTGTTGAGTGAACCAATTGTGAATGTGACTGCATTTTGCATTGTTTTTTATTTCAAAGAGACTGTTGGAGATGCAATAGTTGCTCTAGTACTAAATACTATAAAGTATTAGTTATCTTGATTGCAATTCTAGTTTAAGATTGTCATATATATGGTATGGATCTTGGGAAAGTTAAATTGATTTTGTAGAAAATATTTTTCTTGCTCGAGAACAAGCGAATATTCAAGCGTGGGGATATTAGATAGCAATAATTTTATGCACTTGAACTATATTATTTCAGCCTTTATTTACAAATTTTTGGACTGTTTTAAACCTTATTTTGTGAGATTTCACTAATTAATTTTGTGAGTAATGATTTATGAAACATTGGGCTTACTTTCTAAATTTTGAACAGGACGACTAATAGTCAATATTTTGGGTTTATCTCTCTACTTCAATGTCCGATTGTGTGATTCTTGTTGAGTTGGAAAATAGACTTCAAGACCTACAAATCTTATGAAGCGTTCAGACATTATTTTAGGTCAAAACATATCCGAAATTTAGGAAGAAATTGCTACAATGCTGAAGGTCAAATCCGTGCTGAAAAAGGAAACTAAATGCACATATTAATGGAGTGGCTTTTGGAAACAAGCTGTTGTTATCTCAAAGAAATATTCCAAAATCAAGAAAGCTTGCTAATTCATGAGAATGCAAATGATCTCTTCCATTGCAACAAAAGGAAGTTTCTAAAACAGAAGAAAAGAGAAAGTTTCTAATAAATTACTAGCAGTTGACATTTTGACTAGGTTTTGGTCCTATAAATAAATTACTTCTCCAAGGATGTGATATACTGAAAAATAGATAGAATAACATTGGAAAAATATGGAGAAAGGTAAAGAAAGAGAGAAAGAGGTAGCCGTCATTAGAAACACAATTTTCATCTCCTTCATGTGCAAAAGGGCTGTAATATTTTCTTTTACTCTTTTCTTGTTTTTCTTTATAGTGTCTAGCTAATTATTTTTGTTTCGAAGACTTAATGGATTCTGTTCTTTAATTAATTACATGATCTAAATTTATTTCTTTCCCTTAAGTTTTATTGACATGATCATTGTTTACTAAGATTTTATTGTTGATCTTAATGCTTCAAAACGGAAAGGTCTACATTTTGTATGATTTGAGATTGAATGTATGTATGACAAATATAATTGTAGGATATTAGTACATAACAATAAAATCCATATGAAGTTATGATATTGATCAAGATTAATTTTGTATGTGGGAATTTAGGATAAAGCCTTGATTATAGGTTTTCATAAAATTTAATGAACTCTAAATTAATCAAAATTATATGATTATTGGGTTTTTGATTAGTCGAATTAGGTGTTTTATTACATAACCATTACGTAGAATCTAATTTTAGGGAAATAGCCATCACCTACCATAATTCATCGGTCAATAAACTTAGGGTTTGAAAAGATTTGGCCATGTAAAAGATTAAAAAATAAATAAAGTTGACGTCCTAGGGTTTTTATCTATTGATCGTAGTCTTTCAATTTCATCACTATATATATTTTATTTGTCCAACTTAGATATGATAGTTTATAGTTGGTAATATAAAATATTCTATTGGAAATGATACTTGTTCACATTATACACAACACTTGATTATGGTATATCTGCCTAAAATCGTGATATTAAAATCGCGTAACAGGAAGGAACCTCTACATTACTGGAGGTTACATTTGGTAATGTATCAAAATTAAGTATTATTTATAAAAATATTGAGTTTGGTTGTTTATCAATGTATTATCTCATATTTTATAGTTGATGATCTTTGAAGTACTTAAAGAAGAGGGAAGACCACTCTCAGGGACATATGGGACTTAAAATCTAAGCGAATTATAGTTTCCCCTAATGCTGAGCTATAACCCGTTGGATGAGAGTTGCAAATACTAGCCAGTTTCTGTGATCTTGTGGCTAGAAGTCTATGATTTTGCCCTCTTAGCCAGAGGTACTGGTATAGTATCCTTTCAACACTAAAGAAAGAAATGAAATCTTTCATTAAGGTAATAATACATTTGTTTATTGTTGCATGATTTCTTTTCAATATCAAAAGAACAAATGTCTTCAATTATTATAGTTTATTGTTGCATCATATTCTAATTGAACTATTTTCTTTTACAGTAAAGATTTCTTATCAAAACAGAAAATGAGAGTGGTGCTGATACATTCGTCCTTAGATCAATTTCAACAATTTTAAAGAGTATAGATATATTCTAAAAAGAAAATATTATAATGAGGAGAAGACTACGACAATGGTTTCAGCAAATGTCCCGAAGGGTCATAACCCTGGTAAGCGGGAGGGTATTGTTGCTCTTTATTACTTAAGACATGGGAACATAATTAACATATTTTACTTTTTAATATTTTTTTTACTTTTATATACTTATCATAATAACTCAAAATGTTTTGTAGGAGAAGTCTGAAGTAGGGAAGCATAGCTAATCATTGCAAACATGTACACACATGGTCATTGAAAGGCTGTCGAAGAAATTGTATTATTTTAAATATTAATGTTGTATTTAATAGTATTTTTTAGTTGCTAACAATTTTATTTAGGAATTAGAAACAAGAGACTTGCTCGAATAAATTGAATTTGATGAACTTAGATCCAACAACCTAGAGGGGAGGGGTGAATAGGTTGTTTGGTACTTTGTTGGTTATTTTGAAAAACTTTATAGAAATTATAGAATCAGGGAGAAGAATGCTCGACACTAATATTTATAGTGGTTCCAATTTTTTGATGTGTATTTACTCTCAGGTTATACCTAGAGTTTCTAATCCACTTTTTGATACACAAATAGTATAATCAACTAGGTTTCTAAGGTCCTTGTTACACCTTGCAAGTGTTGCTTCCAAAACACTTACACTGGACTTCTTGACTCCTCACTCAACAATATAACCCAGATCTAGAAGACCTCTCTTGTTGATCTTTTTACAAGTTTATGAGAGAATAGGAATTTACAACCTTGAGACTTTAAGCTCTGATGTGATCTTTTACAGCCTAAGTAGATACAACTTTAAAGAACAAAAAATAGAGAAAACCAAGGGTGTTAATTGTACAATAAATGTTTACAACCATTCCAAAAGATTATTTGTTCATCAATAGTGGTTGTATTTATAGTCGCTTCAAGTGTCTTAACCAAAGCTGATTTAATGTGAGAAATTGTAGTTCGGAGGTTGTTGTGACTCATTAAATGTTCGAACAGTTTTTCCAAAAACTAGTCGTTACTCATGTGATAGTTGACTACTCATTCTATGCCAGTTGACTACTTTTTGAATTTTGCCTATGTTGCTTCATGAGTGAGTCAACTGTTATTACCTTCCTAGTTGACTACTTCCTAGCTTAGTTTAGTGAACAGTTCCAAGTTTCGGTACTTCTAACTTGAAGTACTGGTACTCACTATGCTTCGCTATTTCTCTTTTAGTACTTAGAGTGAGTCAACTGCCACTACTTATGCAAGTCAACTATTTATATGGCTTTGGCCAGATATAGGACTTGAACAGTACTGAGGATTGGTCCTCATAAGTCTAAGGATTGGTACTCTTCCTTTAAGTCTTGTGGTAATCGACTTCCTCATTCTAATGAGTTGACTTGGCACTTGATCCTGCTTTAGTATATGTGTATTGTGCATTTTCAGGATGATTCAATTCATGTGGCATAGTACTTTGGGCATTTGGCATGTGTCATATGACATCATACTCTAGGGTTGCTTATATCCTTGGACTCGTGAAGTGTTCTATACAAAGCAATATATATGCAAGTCAACTACTGCCTTAATGGGAGTAGACTTATCCATGTTTTACACATGGGAGATCGATCCTTGATCATTAAAGGATTGATATTTCACCTCCATGCTTAAAATGTTTCTAAGTTATGAAGAGGTGAGTCGACTAGGGTGAAATCACAAGTCGACTTGGCCATTTGCCTAGTATGGTCATAAGTGTCATGGCCTAATGCAATGGTTTGTCGCATTTTGATACTTGTGTCATGCTCGTGCAATGCTAGTGCCATACCAATGTAATGCTCATGCTATTCTAATGCCAAGCCAATGTTACGTTAGTCCAATCCTCATGTGTGGCCCTAACTTGCATGAGTTTGTCTGTGTATAAAGAGTGTAAGTCGACTTGAGCTTAGAAATGGTGGACTACTATGTGTCCTATTTTCATTTTGACCATTATTATTCGATCATTAGGATTTCATAAATTTGTTCACTTAGTTAAGCTAACTGTGTGAGTCAACTAGATCCCTTGAACTAGTCGACTAGTGCACTGTGCCAATCTTAACTTAAGCTTGTTTAGGCTAAGCAAGTCAACTGCCATTATAGTGTACTTGACTAGAATCTTGTAGGGAATTGCCTAGATTTTTTAAATCAAACCTAAATCAATCCTAACTCCAGTCAATCCAATCTTTCATTAGTCTAACACATTTTTTCCATCATAAATCACTTTAAACTCATCATTTGATCATTATCAAAACTCATTTTGCGAACAAAATTGTATAACGCTACCTACAAGAAGAAAGACAGTTCATACATAAATGCAAAATTTGCTTGTATAATGGTAAGTCACATGAAATTTAGATATCAATCATTTTTAAGCCTTTGTGCTCATAGTTTTATGAGATTTTGTGTTGATATTTTTATATGTATTTTCTATAGATAAGAACAAGATGATGAATTGATGGCAACTCAATAAGCCGCTTCAATAGAAGAGTCCATTAATTAAATTGAGGATAGAGTGTTCCTCCAAGTGTCTGGCTAGGAACGTCCTGGTAAAGTTAGAGGTAAAGGGATTGGGTCAACACCTACCAATTACCATGATAATTCATCATGTTGTCACACAAAGGTTAGCTCTACCCAAGAGTTAACCGAGGTGTACCGTGAATTGAAGCAAATAAAAGCCAAATTTGATATCTTGTATCAAATGTTAACCATAAAATTTCCAGATATGAAAATATCTCTTGAGATGTGACAATAGGTAATATATTAATTTTTGTTTTTGTATAATAAGAATTATCTTACATATCAATTTTGGTGACATAGTAACTTTTTTTCTTTACAAGATGATAATGGTTTAGTTAGCGGAGGTGATAGCTCCCATTCTAGCCAACGGGTACTTCTATGTCTTGAGAGGTTCTATATAATTTCATATGTAATGAACATTTGTTTCATTAACATTTTTTGTAAACCGTTTAATGTTTTTTTTTTAATAAAATCTTTATTTTTTTGGTTTAATGGCTGTTTGTTTGTTTGTTTGTATGGTTGAATGGTTGCACTAGTGAAGGTGGTGACATATTTGGTGGTTGAATAGTTATTTATTTAAAATCTAAAGTATGGATAAAATATGAAGTTTGGAGTTATTGTACTTAATATTTAATATTGTGGTTGATGGCAATGTAATGAATATGTTTGGGTTTGGTTTGGATTTTGGAGCTGATTTTGGTATCAAACATAAACAAACTATACTTTAAAAAAAAAAAAAAATAGCACTTGCCAATGTTTCTAAGGATAAACATCAACAAGGGACATAGATTTACTAATGTTTAAACATCGGCAAATCATCATGTTATTGTCGACGTTTATCCCTGTAAACATTAGCAATTTGCTTATATTTTATTATAAACATCAAGACTATCCTCGACAAAATTTTTTTTGATGTTTTAGTCGACATTTAATTTTTGTCTTCATATCCTTTAACGACACTTAAAATACTTCAGGTATGGTTAAAAAACATTTGAAAAGGTATGTTTTTCTAGTGATCATTCTCCTTTTTATTGTATATACTTTATTTTAGAAAAAAAAAGTAAAAAAATACCCCTAATATAAAAAACTCCCTAAACTTAAAAAAAAAAATACAAAAATATCCCTTCAATTATAAAAATATGTAAAATTTTTGCTTTTATCTACCTCTCATCTATTTCATTTTATTAAAGTAACCAAAAATAATTAAAATTTAATTATCTATCTTTAAGAAATTAAAGATAAAAAGAAATCACCTCTCTCTCTCTCTTTCTCACCCTCCTCTTTATCACTCTATCCCCTTTTCATTGGACAAGCAACAAATTGAGAATCATTGTGGAAGGTGAATAAGAAAAATTGAGAGTCAGGAAAAAAACTCATTATCTCTCTCCCTTCATCGTCTTCATCCCCAATCGAAGGTGATGTTGGGCTCAAATGGCAATTGGAGAGTAAATGACTGCAGAAGGTAAAAAACTGAGAAGAGAAGATGATGTTAAGGACAATTGAAGTAGAGATGAAAGTGAAGAGGTGAACAGAGACGAAATCGATTTCTTGAAGGTGGAGAAGTTAAGGTTAGGGTAGAAATGTGAATCGAAGGAGAAATTATTAGCAAACTAATAAATTAAAGTGGAGATGAGGGCTATAGAACTCAAGTAGAGGCAATACGGGGGTGGACATATCAAAGTTAGGGAGGTGATGGCGACAAACGATGAAGACTCAATGGCGAAGTTGAAGCAAATTAGATAAAGATGAAGACCAAATGACAATGGTTGGCAGAGAACCCAAAGGTGAAGAATAATGAAGTCAAACAAAGAATGGACATCAGTGATGATGAAATTAGGTGGTAAAAGTGAAGTGTGTTGGCAAAATATATTTTGATGATTAACAAAACTAGGTTTGATCTGTTTTGAAGTGATGTCTCACTTCAATATACTTGATTCTTGAGTAATAAACTGGATTATGATGAGCAAAACTAGGTTTTGATAATGTGCAAAGCCTAAGTTTGATGATGGGCAAAATAGGTTAGATTAATAAAAGATTAGTTTGAAAGAAAATAGGATGAGTTACGAATGATCAAAGATACATGCATAAAATCGAACATTGAGTACTCGACTTACCCTCAAACACAAGTCAACTTACTAAGTTTAGATAAACCCTTAAGTCTAGATAGAATATTAGACCAGTCGACTCATGTAGGAACATAAGTTGACTCACTGTGCACTACAGGTAAACTAAACTTAGGCAGTAAGCTACTCAAGTCGACTCACCTCAAAGCAATCAACTCACTCACTATAGGGAGCAACAGAACTAAGATTTAAAGTGACAATGGCCAAATGTTTAAAACAATAACGGTCAAAATGAAAAATAGGACACATCATAATTAGGTGAAGTCGACCTACTATTGATCATAAGTCAACTAGCGCATTTAGCATTTGGAAAACTTTTGTGAAGAAAAAATTGAAGCTAGGCCACAGAGCATCCACATGCTAGGTAATAGGGCACAAGGTACTAGGACATGCCATGAGGCAGAGCACGTAATGTCATGAGCTATAACATGTGTCAAGACATAGGCCAACCTTAATGAAACTTCATTATTTTAAGTATTCACGAGCAATTTGTAATGATCTATTGATTGCTTGAGTTAGTTTTCCAAAATGATCATAACTGCCCATAGCTACCTATATTTCCTGCCTAATTGCACCTAATACCAATCCAACTCCTACATCTGTTATTCGGGCTAACCTTAATAAAACTTCACCATTTTTAGTATTCATAAGCCATTTTTGATATTCTATTTATTGCTTGAGTTAGTTTTCTCAAATAATCATAACTACTCATAGATGTCTATGTTTCCCACCAAATGACATAGTAATGGAGCCAATGGCACACAAGAGTTATGTCAACACAAGAAAGAAGTTATGTTGACATGGCACCAGTCGACTCATACCATGTAAAAGTCAACTTACATGAATCTTGCACATCACAAAGCAAAGTACTAGTACTTTTTGTGCGACACAAGAAAGTTGTTATGTCGACACATGCCAGAATACTCTATAGCTCATAAAACATAGGATGTAAGTCGACTTGCATGTTACCTCAAGTCAACTCACAAAATAAGGACTTAGAAAAATGAACACAATATAAGCGACAACATGAACCACAACACAAATCATGCCATGAAATGAGTGAAGACAGATGCCATGACACAAGCTATGGCACTAGGCATGACATAAGGCATGGCACATATGAGTTATGTTGACATAAGTGGAAGCTTATGTTGACACAATTTAGAAACAAGTTGACTTGCTATATACCCATGTCAACTCACCTATCTAGGACTTTGAAAAATTTCAAGTATAAACAAAGTTATGTTGATACATGCAAAAAGTTATGTCGACATAAGTTGTCTTAGAATGAAGAATGGCCCATAAAGCACCAGAAGAAGTTGACTCACACGACACCCTAAGTCGACTTATATAAGGCCATGCATGTGAAGCTAAGCACACAACTAGCTAAGCATGAGCAAACCACACTTGCACTAAGCCAAATGCCAAATAGCTTAAGCCAAATACAATATAGTTTAAGCTAAAATACATTAAGCTGGCACTAGACACTTTGTTAGCTATCGTGCACATTACATAATATGTTTACACACAAGCAGGGATAGGAGACAGTCAACTCACATAAATATCCTAGTTGACTCACACAAAGCTTGGAGCAAAAATGACTTAAGTACCAGATACTTATGTCAACATAAGAAAATAGTTATGTTAACATAACCAAGTCTCCTAAGGTCAGAAGCTTAAGCAATACTGAGAGGCAATCGATTCATGAAGAATGAAAGTCAACTTGCACTGAACACTGACGGGCAAAGCTTAAGCAATGAAAGAGTTATGTTGACACAAGGAAATGTTATGTCAACATAACTTAACTTGGAGCTCAGAATAGATATACCTAACAACCTAGCAACCTATTCAACCCCTTTATGTTGTCACAACTAGTTCTTCAAAGTTGTAGAAGGTGATTTAAAATTGAACAAAGTCAAAGATCAATAATGAAACTGAAGCAACCAGTGAATTTGGACAAGGGTAGAGTTGAAAGTGAATATGTGGCTAAAATTGAATTCGAATAAAAGTTACAGGAGAATCAAATTTGATGATGATACAAAGATGAACTCACAGTGGATGAATCAAAGCACCATTGATAACAAGAATCGTAGATACTTGATGGTGAAACAAAATACAACAATTATTAAACGCAATTCAAGTAAAATTTGAAAACAAGTATAGAATTAAATGATAACAATAATTTTATATACTTGAATTATATTATTTTAGCCCTTATTTATGAATTTTAGGACTATTATAAACCTTATTTTGTGATATTTTGCTGATTAAATTTATGAGTTTTGATTTAAGTGATATTGGGATTATTTAAGGAAATTCAAATTAGATAAACAATAGTCACCATTTTAAGCTTATCTCTCTACTCTGATATCTGATTAAGTTGATTCTTGTATTTTAGAAACTAGACTTCAAGAGCAACAAATTATATGAGGAGTCCAAAATTTAATTTAGGCTAGAAAATATCAAAAAATTGATAAGAAATTGCTGCAATGCTGAAATTCAAGAAAGTCAAGTCCTTGTTGAAGAAGGAAATCAATTGAGTTTATTTAATGAGTGATATTTTCGATAAAGTTGCTAAAAACTCTAGGGGTCTTCAGAAACAAGGACAAAGATGATGTTTTTAAATTTTGGGAAAGCAAGAAGATAATGTCTATCACAAAAGCAAGTTTCCAAGTTAAAGAGAAAAACCAAGTTTCCAAAGAAATTCACAACTTATTAACCTAGGGTTTAGTTCTATAAATAGGGAGGCAATCCCCAGGCAGAAAGGAGTACACACACATGACTTTTTCAACACATAACTCTTTTATTTTTTTACTTGATTTTCTTTAATATGTCTAGATAATTTTTTTTTTGTTCCTAAGAATTGATGGATTCTATTAACTAATTAATTACATGGCTTGATTTATTTCTTTACCTTAAGTTTTATTGGCATGATTATTGTGTAATGAGATTATATTGTTGATCTTAATACTTTGAACGTATAGATACTTACGTTTTGTATTATTTGGATTAAATGCATGTTTGTCACATATAATTATAGGAGATTAGTTCAATACAATGAAATCCACATGAAGTTATGAGATTGATCCAGATTAATTGGGTGTAGGGATCTAGGGGAAACCTTAGATCACAGATTTTCCTCCAAACTTAATGTAATCTAATTTAATCAAAATTACATGACTATTAGGTTTTGATTATTTGAATTAGGAATTTCATTGCATGACCATTGAGTGAAATCTAGTTTTGAAAAATCTACCATCATAAAAAATAATTCATTAGTCAATAAATTAAGGGATTTGAAAAGATTTGACTATGTAAAAGATTGAAAATAGATGAAACTAATGCCCTAGGGTTTTTATCAATTAGGGTTTTTATCGATTAAGCTTTTATCAATTTATTTTAGTTTTTTTAATACCTTTGTAATCTTGATTTGAATTGTCCAATTTAGATAGGTTAATTTATACTTTGTAATATAAAATATTCTTCCTGGAACAATACTTTATTTCATCACTATACCAACATTTGATTAGGGTATGCTTATCTGAATTCATGGTATTAAATTCACATATCATGTTTTTGGTGTTGTTGCTGGAGATATCCATGTATATCAATTAGAATAGTCTTGTTTTAGATCATATTTCTTATTGCTTTCTTTTTTATATTTCTTGATAAACAGTTATTTAAGGTAATTGGATTCGATCTATAATTTTCTAGAATATGTTTGCCCAAAATCGTGATATCAAATTCACATATCACTGAACAACTAAATTTAATAGTAGAAGCAAAAAAGATTCAATAATAATTGAAAATCCTCTCTCTGGCACTATCATTGGCTTAAGTTGGGGTTGAAGAATGAGGAGGGAGAGAGAGAGAGAAAGAAGAGGGAGAGAAAGAAGGAGACTATTCTTTCACAATTTTTAAATAGAAAAAAATAAAGTTTTCAAGAGAAATGTAGAGAGATATAAAGGCTCATAAGAAAAAGCGTGGGAGAGTGAGAGAATTGGAGAGATAATAGGACCAAACTTATGAAAGAATTGTGCTTAGAGGAAAGCTAAGGTCTGAAATTTTGCAAGTCAACAACAAACATAAGTTTTGAAAGAGACTCAACAATCATAGAGTAAGGCCAACCAATGGCCTTTTAAAATTATCAAAGAAACTTTTGAATTAAACACCAAATTGGCATCAAGATATGTTGATTAGATCATCCTAAAGAAAGAACCGTGCAAAAAGAATGTTAATAATATATAATTTTGAATTTTCCCCATTTTTACTCGTGATGAGCACATTTCACTCTCTTCAAAAGTTTCTCTATTTTTTTTTTTTGAAATTTTCTCTTAAATCAAACCCTCAATAGCATTCTACCACCATCACAAACCTCGTATATGCTATCAATTCCAAATAGCCAAATGTGCTCATGTTAAACTTCTTGCTTCCGTTTTGGGAGGCTTAGATGGATCTTTGATAAAATACCAATTCTTAAAATCATTTGTTGTTGTTTAAGTAGACATCTGAAGGAAATCGAAGAAGGGACATGTTGGAAAATTTTGGGAGATGAAGTTACGGGTCATTTGATAACCTAGTTCTCTGATTAATGCCATGTTTGTTTCTCTGGTCACGATTGGTAGGGTTTCATATTATTTTGCAACCAGATACAAGGTGTAGTGGGATTAATAAATAATTAAAAAATATTGATTATTTTGAAATATAAACTCAAGGGGGTCAATAAGTTATTTGACACTTTTTCAAGAATTTAGAATTTTTTAGTTTGTAGAAAATAGAAATGAGATGTAAGAATTGAAGAAAAATAATGGATAGAGTACACGAAGTTTTTATAGTGATTCTACCAAATCGGTGTATGTCTACTCCCAGACACCTCCTAGATTTTCACTATTTGTAACCAAAATAGTACAACAAACTTACTTTAAGATGTAAGTTGAATCTTTACAGTGTTTCCTCTCAAAACACTATGCAAACTCTCACAAATTTTTTCTCTCTTTAAAACCAAGACTTAGAAATCCCTCTCTTGTCTTTGAACTTTAAGTACAAGAGAAGTTGATATGTTACAGGAGTAAAGCTTAATACTTCAGATGTAACAGAAAATGAAGCTTATAAAAGGAATTTGCAGAAGAAGGAACTTATAAAAGAAAATAGAGTATTTCATTGATGTTCAGAGTGTTCAAGATATTAAGACTCTTTAGCTTCTTAATTTTTTTAGTTCTACATGAAGTATTTATTGAGGGCCGTTAAGAACCATTGTGGTAGACTCAAATTTGAATGATCTTCTTTAATGTTCCATCCACCACATTGAATGCTTTTGACCTTTTTATTAAATGCTTTCAACTGCTATTCTGTATAGCCATTAAAAAAGCTTTCTTTTACTTTTCTGCTTAAATAAACGTTATAGCTCAATATGTCGAACTAACTTTACACTAACGATTTGATTCTTTAAAAATTTAAGTTGATAAGCAAACTTGGGTGAATTTGGTGTACCAAATTTCATGTGTTGACTGTTTTAAAATATAAGTCAACTAGGTGTAGGGAGTTTGGAATAAGTGTCAACTGAAATTGCAATCGAGTCAACTTTGCCTAGACTCCTATTGACAGCTTAAAAAATGAGTCAACTAATGGTATGGGTTTAGTCAATTGAGTTATGCTTGAGTCGACCGATAGTATGCATTAATTAAGTTCAGTCGATTGAACTATGCTTGAGTCAACTGATTTATACACAATGGTCATTGTTAGTTAGTTGAGTTACTCATTAAGTCTATTGATTTTGCTTAAGCAATGGAATAGTCAACTATATGTATGCAATGATCAACAGATATGTGTATATGTAATGTAACTTGTCTAAATTTGGTCGATGGACCTATATTTATGTCGACTGACTCAAATAATGGTCAATTGGTATTTAGGGTGACAACTATGAAGTGTACTTCTTGAGCTATCAGTTGACTAAAATATTTAGGGTCTTAATTATGAAGTGTACTTCTTGAGCTATCAGTCGATTGAAATATAGGGTAGGTTGATTGTTTCTTAGGGACAATAGGCTAATGTATAAGCAAAGTCGACTGACTTACTCATTAAGTCGACTTAGCTCAGGGACAATCGATTGATGTATATACAAAGTCAACTGAGTCGACTGATTTCTCATCGTTTGGTTTAGTTTATAAGAGTGTCGACCTAGATAAAGTAGTAATTCCATGTAATTCTACTTGTGTATTAATCCTATGTTCAGTTTGCCTATTGCATGGTAAGTCCAATAACTTTCCTTCATGAGTCGGCTATCGTTTTTTGTGTTTAAATTCCAAATTTGCGAACTAATTTGTTGAATTGTTTTGCTTATCATCAAAATCTAAATATGCATATGCTAACATTCTATTTTACTTTTCTCTCTCTCCCCAAGGCAAAAAAAGTTTGAATCACAGGCAAATCTCACAAATCTCTCATAGCCACCACCTTTTCATCGTCGAAGCACTGTCGCTGTCACTTCAGTGGCGATGACAACTGATGGGCGTTGCTTTGTAGGCATCTCTGATGGTTGAGTGTGACTGGAGAGGAGTTAGAAAAACTTTTCAAAATAGGGAAGTCAAAAGTTCATAGTTGAGGGAAGTCAAAACGTCACATTGTGTTCATGATCAATGTCGATTCAGATCTTTGATGGGTTTAAGGCTGGTATCGAATCATCTTCTGAAGCAATCGCCATCGCATTTTGCATCAATAGCTTATAAAATTGCTTCTCATCTTCATCGAACCCACTAGTTGTCACCATCGAGTCTCGTTGGGTGTCTTCAATGGCGTCGATTGTTACCAATATTGAAGCCATCACAAAAGTTAATTTTCGTCGTCGACCTTCTATCATTGTTCAAACCATCACCACTAATGTTTCACTAGTAACCATAAGTGATGACACGAAGGAGATAGAACTGGAGGCCGAGAGGAGCAATTATGAGATCGGACACTGGATCCAGATTTGGCAGTCCCTATTTAATCTTCCCCAACATTTCATCTTCCTATCTAGCTGCGTCATTGGTGGCAGTGCATTGAACGGTGGTGGCGTGTCGACGCAATGCTTGAAACAATTAAAATGGAACATTAATGCTCTGTAGGGTTCGCGTTTAGCCAGTTTTCTAAACCAATTTTTTTTAAAAAAAAGGAGGAAAGATGAAGGGAGAAGGGTGGACTATTAGTCAGAGTAGCCTAATCTAGCTACTGTTTACCATAGGGTAAAAGCACCCTAAAAAAGGGAATAGTTTATTGTTTACAATTGCCTAATTTAGCAACTATTCACAAGAGGGTAAAAATGCCCTAAAAAGCCCACACCACCATTAGCTACTGTTTACTGTGTTGGAGATTAAGGAACGTGCTAGTGAGGGGGCCGACCCCTTTTACAAAAGGAGGCAAGGAGTTATGCAGCAGTGTTGGGAGTTAGGCTAGGGAGGGATCTTATAGATCAGACTTAGTACCAGAGGCACTTATCACTTACCCATGATGAGCTTACCCATAATGAGAGGTTATCTCTTGATACAGAGAGTGGTAAGATTTCTATGCTTACTCCTTTGGTAGATGAAGGGACTAAGCCCTATAACTTTTGTTTGATTAAGAACCTCATTAGATAATGGTTAAAGTTTAAAAAGGTAAAAATACGTATTGCTATATTGATGTTGATGGGGACTCGATAAGGTTGCTGTGGTTAAAGTGGGATTTTTTTTATGAGATTTACTTCTAATAAACATTTTGAGGAGATTTTTTATAGGAGTTACCGGCAAATCTTTGGGATTCCATTTATAGCACGTAGGTACACCATGGGTATGACGATGATGGAGTATGAACCTGGGAGTATTCCTCTCTAGGTCAAGTTGTATAATGTAACATTTTGTCTCTATAATAGGGCTAGATTGAGTTTTGTGGTATTTACTTTTGGAAGGCCATTGTCTATACATGGCATTACGGCATCTAGTACCTGACGTGGCTATGCCAGGGTGTCTACTGAGATTGATGCAAGGAGTCCCATTAAGAGGGAGGTAGTGTTCACTTTTCTAGATGGGAATAAGGTTACCGTTAAAGCGGATTATTCCTATAATCAGCCTCATTGTGACTTATGTTTGGTCTTTGGACATAGCCAAGCTAAATGCCTAAAGAATCCCCCCACTCAGGTTAGTATGCGGCCTTCTACACTAACAAGGTAACCAGAGAGGGACTAGAGATAAGGAGCCACAAGTGGAAGCTCCTAAGGAGGGTCCGGGAGTTAATTAGGGTTTTGTTGTACCCCTAGTTAAGGAAGGTTTGGATAGTCATGATTTGGATACCTAGGAAGGTCCAGGAGTTGATCAAAGTTCTGTTACCCCCCAGGTTGAGAAGGGTGTGGATAGTCTTGCTTTGGTTACCTAGGAGGAGACACTGAAGCATATAGTTAGATCACTAGAGATTGATGTTCATCAAGGCTTGGTGGTTAGGTAAAAGATATTAGTTCCTGTTGCTAATATACCTGTCCTGGAGTATGTACTTGCAATTGAGTGTAGCAATATTCTAAGTATGAGAATTGGGATGGGCCATGTTAATGTGGAGATAGGAATAGGACTTGGTGATAGTTCTCAATCTTCTCCTCCTTTGTGATGACCCACTATCCAGGCGTCGTACCCCCTAGTGGAAAGGGACAAATATACAAATGCAAAAGTGACCAGTATGATTAAAATGCGACGTCTGGATTCGCAACAGTTGTACTCCCCATATGTGATAACACAAAAAGAGATTTAATTTAAAAGAAAACCAATTACTTGTTCTTTCCAAAGAAAAATTAGCAAAGTCTCCCTTATTTAGTGAATATTCGGCCACCTGAGGTTAACACAAAATCTGATAAAACAAATATAGTACTTCTATTATCAAACCAGTTGGCATCAATGGCCCTCCTAATCGCCCAGTATAACACACCATTGTAGATAGCCATTACATTCACAAAACCATACATAAATTCTCATGTGACATAATCATACATCTATACATGCAACATAATTCAAATTACTCAAAAGAGAACAAATATTTATATGCCTTAGTCAAAACAATAACTAATAGGTAGCTCAAGTGCCTCTACCCAATGGTTCCCTCTCGTCTCCCTGATAACCTAAAAACAAGGATATCGAGGTTAGCATAAACTAAACAAGTACACGGGGACCCAATAGCATACATAGTAAGCAACATAAACATAAGAGTATCAATATCACCATACATATGGCATAAAACATCAACCAGTGTGTCAGAGATACACAACATCTCAAGCATTCTGAAGCAAGTAAGTGTAATGTCACTTTTGAAGTCATCGTCCTTTTCCATCTTTATTGTTCTTGTTTACTTTAATGATTAAAGAAAGGAAAAGAATGTCAAACCAAGCTAGTGTATGAGGCTCTAGAAAAGCAAGCCAAATTTTGGTATTCCTAACTGAAATCTAGGTCATTTTGGATTAGACACCTCAAATACTTCACTTGTTTCTAATTCTACCCATGTAGGGAGAAGAGATACATCCATAGTTCTTTAAGCTTTGCCCACAAGTTTCGCATAGCTTTTGGAATTCCATATGCCAACTATACTCTACAAGCTTCGCCCGTAGGCTTCGTAAAGCTTTCAGAGGTATTTTCACATTAGCACTTCCCCTTTATGTTCCTTTGTGAATCTTATAATATAACAACCATAAAATCCACAAATTTTCACAAGTTTTACACAATGGTTGCAATCAATTATCACAATCATACATGGCACACAACTCATTGTGCATCAAAAGACTAGTTCAACAAATTTCCAGGACAAGTAGTTTTGGAAAAAAATGATATAACTCGAACTAGAGTGCTTGAATTAAGGTAACTCCAACTTAAATATAAGACATAAGGATATAATTCTCATGTTTATGACTAAGTTCAATTGCAATCATACAGGGATATACAAATCAATCAATGTTATAGCCCAATTTCACAATATAGTTTGCGCAGTCTTAGGAAAATTATCATAACTTCTTCTATATATATCAGATTAAGGCGTTTCTCATGGCCACATAAAGATAAGACATAGACCTACAGTTTTTATGTCCAGAGCTCAACTAATTCAGCCTAGAAGGTGGCCAAAATTGAAGCAAATTTCAGCACTGAAATAGGGCAGAAAATAGAGCAGTTTTCTACAGAATCGTGCTTCTTTGAAGATTCACCAAAAATTCATTTTTGAATGAAATCCTTCAAGTAATATGTCATTTTAAAGCTATAGGTGTCTAGTTTAACCAAAAAAAACCATGTTCAATATGTATTTGTGCAAAAAACGTGATGAGCTAAAAACTACAGTAAGGTCAAATTGTCCAGCATGTTAGATTATTGTTTTCTTCCATCTTTTAATATTCCAAAGTGAGATTTTACTATCCCTTTTTATTCTAACCATATTCTAATACCACAAACAATCTGAAAACATATTAAACATGACTATTAAGCAACAAAGAAACAAGCATAAGTATGGTAGTTGCCTTTACAAACCTCCAATCTCACGTTGTTCTTCTTCCTCTAACTTACTTGCTTCCTTTGTATTTTTCATCTTTTCTTCACTTCTTTATATTAGGGATAATAACTATATGGAGGGAGGTGGCTTAATTTAAGCTCAAAGGGTGGCTTCTATGGAGTTAGAGTTTGGTTTTTGGAAGGGGAAAGGGGGAGACAGGAATAGGGAATTAGGAAGAGAGGTGTGTCTTCTTTATTAAGCTTTCTTTCTCCTTTTCACACGCCCTTTCTCTATCTGTTTCTTTCATCTCTATCCTAAATAAGTTGTCAGTCCCCTAATCATGTGATGTATCAAAGGAGGTTGTGCCATGTGTTGAGTGATGATGTGCCATGTGATTATACATGTGTGACACATATTTTGTGAGTCCAACACCAAACCCCTTGTGGGTCTCACACTAAACCCTAATTCGGTTCTCATTCTGATCATTCTTATTTACTGATATATCATACTACTTTAAAATAATTTTAATATATCCTATCTATAGCGAAAACCTCAATATAAAAATTGAAACATAAATTGATAGTAACAGAAACTCAACAAATTTATCATGGTGCAATGCGAAAAATTTGAGCGTATTCAGTAAAATACAAATGCAAATATATGCTTTAATGTTTTCTCAAAATGGGGTCTTACATGAGTTCTTCCTTTGCCCAGCCTCCTAAGGAAGGAAAAACAAAAAGGGAGGAAGAGACTATATTGAGGTGATAGAATAGTGTGTTTCTTCATATTACATTCCTGATGTTAAGTTGTTAGAACGTAAGGGGTCTGAATGACCCTATTCATATTAGTGTTGTGAAGGATTTTGAGGTATTGAATCGGTTATATTGGTTGGCTTTATAGAGACATGGGTGCGATCTTCTAATGAGGTATGTACTTAGTAAACTCTCTTGTCTCATTAGAGATTTATTGTTGCCATGCGGGTAATTCTACTAACCATATATGGTTGAGTTGGGACTTAGTGTAGACTAGGGTAGAAGTTTTGATCTATCAGATGTAGTGAATTCATTGTAGGGTTCAATTCATCCATGTAGATTTCAGTTGAGAGGTCATCGTAGTTTATAGGTCTAACAATGTAGATCATTGATTATTCTGAGAATTCTTGAAATCTTAGGGGTGAATATCCTTGTTTTGTCCTCGGAGACTTTAATGTGGTTAATTGTGTCCTGGATGAGTGTATGTAGTAGTTAGAGTTAAAGGACTTGCGGTATACCGGGGGCTTTTTCTACTTAATAGAATAGGTATAGGGCAGATCCTATTAGGAGGAAGTTAGACAGTGTGTTGGTTAATTCACTTAGCTAACTTCTTATCTTTGTTCAGAGGCAGTATTTCTCTAGCCAGGTGATTCGGATCATTCCCCATGTATGGTCAGAGTTCAAGGGGATTTGCATAGAAGGGTGTCGTTTAAGTTCTTTGAGTTATGGATGGATCATCCTTAATATCATGAGATTACACCGAAGGCATAGGAGGACATGTATTATGGGACTTCGATTTATCATGTGTATAGGAAGCTTAAGAGTTTGAGGCAAAGATTGAGGTAGCTGAACCATTTGGAGTACAATGAGTTGTCTATTAGATTTCAGGAGGCTAGAAAGAGACTTGTTCAAATACAACAGGATTTGTTAACAGATGGGGAAGTAAGTGATTTAGGCAATAAGAAGAGGATTGCTGCTTCTCACTATCACAGGCTTGCGAGTATGGGGAAGAGTATGCTAAAATAGAAGGCTGTGGTCCGATGGCTCTAGTTAGGAGATCAAAATACTACATTCTTTTTTCGGTATGGTTGGGTATAAACAAAACTAAAACATTGTATATTCTTTGGTCAGAGAGGATGGAACAAGGATATCTGATCTGGGTGATATTAGATAAGAGACAATTAGCTACTTCATAGGACTATTTACATACAAGCCTAGGGTGAGTTAGTTAGACCCTAGGTTTATTGCATCTATGATCCGAGGTACTCTTTCTGAGGCTCAGGATTCATGCCTTGGAGGCTTTGGTTTCAATGGCTAAGTTAAGGGAGGTTGCACTCTCTTTAGGCAGACGTAAGGGTCCAGGTCCAAGGTACAGTGTGGAATTCTTCGAAACTAGCTGGGACATTGTGGGACCTGATGTTACGAGAGCAGTTATGGATTTCTTTACTCACGAGCACCTTTTGAGGGAGATGAATGGTACTATCATTTACCCCAAAAAATGATAACCCGAATTCATTAATGAACTTCAAGCCTATTTCTTACTGCAATACAATATACAAGTGCATCTTTATGGTTATCGCAATGAGGGTGAGTCATGTTTTGCCAAGTATGAGCGATAGGGTGTAATCTGCCTTTGTGATGGGTAGGAGGATTGGGGATAACATCCTACTAGCTCATGGGCTTCTTTATGGATACCACATGGCTCCCCTAGTTGCATGATAAAGATGGATATCATGAAAGTATATGACTCGATCGAGAGGGATTTTCTCAAATTGGTTCTAGAGTGTATTAGCTTTCCCATTTGGCTGGTCAATAAGAACAGGTTGTGTGTGTTGACAGCAAGTTTTGTAACAGTAATTAATGGGGGTTGACAGATTTCTTTTGGAGTTGGAAAGGCCTTTAGCAAGGGGATCCTCTATCACCTATACTCTTTGTGCTGGTTATGGATATTTTTTTGTGTTTGATGTGTAAGGCCATTTAGATGTTGACAATTGAGCATCACTGCAGTTGGTCTTTCCCACTTATGCTTTGTGAATGATTTGATACTATTCACTTGGGGTAGTCTATTTTTTATGTAGGGTATTTTACATGTTTTGACTCAATTTGGGTCTCTATATAAACTACAGATGAACCCTTAGAACAGTGAGATCTTCTTTAAGGTGGTTGAGTAAAGAGTAAGGAGGATATATTGAGCACTTTTGGGGTTCTGATAGGGTTATCTTCCGGTTAGATACTTTTTGTTAAACAGACTCTTGGCAATAGAGTGTGTACAACTTGTTCAGAGTGGAAAGACCAAATTCAACATTGGATGAGTCATTATTTATCCTATGTAAGGTGGTTACAGTTGGTTAGTATTGTACTTTTTTCAATTCAAACATACTGGTTTTCTATATTTCTCCTTCCAAAGGTGGAATGCAGGGAACTGGAGCAGGTCATGTCTCTATTTTTATGGTCTGGTCCATTTTTATATTGCCATAAATCCAAGGTATCCTGGACCCTTGTTTGTCGCACAAGGAAGGAGGGGGTTAAGTTTGAAGAGAGTAACGGATTGGAATAGAGCAACCCAGCTCAAGCATATATGGAATCTCCTTTCAAGCCTCGAGAATAATGTATGGACTAGATGGGTGAGAACGTATCTTTTGTGAGGTCGTAGCTTCTATATATTCAAATTTTGGATAGGTACTCGTGGATATGGAGGAAACTCTTATCTCTTTGACACTTGGTTCAGGATCTTGTGGCTTAAAGGATAGGTGATAGCATCCCTATTTCCTTCTAGTATGATATATGGTTACCTATGGGGCCTTTGATAGAGGTCCTTGGGAGGCAAGCTATGGAGAGGTCAGGATTTCCTGATGATTGTACCCTACAAGATGTCTTTTCCAGCACCTATTAATTGGAGTATGTTTAGGGGTAGAGGATTTTGACATCGATGTGAGCCTTCTTTGATAGTATCCAAGAGTCTGTCTCGGAGTCTAATATTCCATCTACCACTAGTCATAACGAGTTTTGTGGATGATCGTACACAGTGGAGAGTTCTCTATTGCTTCAACCTGGTATGGTTCGCAGGTGCGATCCCTTGGTTTGCATTCATTTTGTGGGTTGTCATCATGTAGCAGTTTTATATGAGTGACCGCCACTTAGGCTTACAACTTTCTTGACTTGTCATCTATGTTTTAGTGAGAGGGAGACACTTTATCACCTACTCTTTTGCTGTACTTTCTCAAGGGAGGTATGGCATCTGATAATGGCTCAGCTGTTCCTATGACCTTTCCTATCTCTTAATCTGGTGTTCAAGCGATCTTGCTTTCTCCAACGAGGCACCCTCTTTAGTAGAACAAGATTTTCAAATGCCTTCTTAATGCTTATATTTACTACATAAGGATGGAGAGGAAAAAGAGAAAATAGGTGACTGTTAGTTACCTCTACGAGTCATTGTGGGTTTTGTTAGTATAGTATTGCCATCAGTTGAAACTAGGTCTTAGATATTTGTTTAGACCTTTTATAATGGCCTCTTGATTCTTTGGGTATCTCAAGGTATATTCTGATACCTTTATATTCTTTTATTTTTTGATATATAGATTCTTATATATCAAAAAGAAAAAAATCTAAATATGCCAACAATCTCTCCCTTTTTTATGATGATAAAATAATAAAAAATTTAGAACATTCTCCCCCTTAACCTATGCTTTCCCCCCTTTAGTTTATGCCTAGATGATCAACATAAAATTATGGTTTAGAAAGCATATAGAACGCATAAAATGCATAAAAAATTGTTCATGTCAACATTCAATGTATAATACATCTTTATCTCCCCCTTTTGGTTATCAGAGGAAAGGTGTTTAAATAAAAACAAGTAACAAACAAGTATAAGAAAATAATAACAAAATCAACTAGCAAAAGGAATTAGGAGTGTGACTCAGTTAAAGGCATCCTCAACAACTACCTCATCAATAGAAGCTAGTATTGTAGTAGAAGGGTAAGCAACAAGAGGAGTAGGATGGGTTGCTGCATCAACTGAAGAAGAGGGACCAGCAAGCATAGGAAATGAGGGAAGTGTGAAGAGAATAGGAGCTATAGGCATGCAAAATCTCGATGAAGGAGGGTCCTCACTATCAGAACTCTGCTCTCTTATAGGCCTCTTTAAACCCACTGTGTCCTTTCCTTTAACCATTGCCTTAAGAATGGTGAGCTCCTCTAAGGTTTTGACTTGGTTCCCCAACATTTAGCCTAATTCTTTTCAATCTTATAAGTATGTTGCTCTAGGTGTGTAATTCTCTGGTCCAGCCC
Organism: Dillenia turbinata; assembly: GCA_037126225.1. Lineage (NCBI taxonomy): Eukaryota > Viridiplantae > Streptophyta > Magnoliopsida > Dilleniales > Dilleniaceae > Dillenia > Dillenia turbinata. The sequence continues at coordinate 11,764,635 of JBAMMX010000019.1, forward strand.
TAAGTTGAATGCAGTCATCCTAATCAAAGCACCTCCTAACATCTACATGGAAAATTCCTCTCCTAGCTAAGGTTCGGGGATATGACTTACAGGCTTAAGAAGTCTAGTTATCTCCTTATCAATGGTGACCTGATTCCTCTGATAACTAATCTCTCCTTGAGTCTCTGTCTTAACCTTTTTCTTCCGAACTCCATCCTTACACTCCCATCCTCCCTTATGCAGAGTTGTTTGTCCAATGCTAACTCTCATGGATAGTTCAATTATAGGCTCATTCTCCAAATTGATTTTTATAGCAATCAACATGTTAATCACTAGGAATAGTAGGCAAGACTAACCTGTTTAGACTTAACCACCTTTGCCATGAAATGGGGTATTAGGAAGTGTAAACCTAGGTTCTTCTTGTTCATTATACATGCAATCAACCAATAGTCTCTTTTGGTTACGGTAAAATGGCTGGGCCACTATGGAATGTAATACTTTTTTGTGTAGATCTAAGTTAGTGGCCTTTAGTTGATTTCTTCTATGAAGGGATTTTTGAAAATTGTTCTACAATTTTCCAAATGGTTGCAATTGAGATATTCCACACACTTATTATAAGGAATCCACTCCATTCTAATCTATCTATAGAAAATTTTAGGAGTAATCTTTATCACCTTCCCCTTGACATATGTTTTGAATGAATAGATCTTAGTCCTAGATATTATTCAAGCTCATTTATCACTATCATAGTTCTTCTCCTTCTCTATATTGTTATGAAATAATCAAATTATCTTCTTATTTGGTAATAACATCCACCCAGGACATACAACACTTAAACTCTTAACATATTCAAAATCTATACTTTTCAGTAAATCCCAATCAATATGACAATGAAGCTCAAAGTACGATGGAGAAAGATTTGTTAAAGAGCTTACTTTTTGCTACTGATAGGAAGGATGCTTAATCATACTTTGCTAGAAGCTTTGTCTTAGGTGCCATGGAGACTTGCAAAGAGATTCCTTTTTGTGTGTGTGTGAGAGAGAGAGAGGATGCTGAAAGCTTTGTTTTTAACCACTACAGAGATCTTCAAGGAGGATTTAAAAGATAGAGAGAAGGCGAGTTTTCTTATTTGGAGAGAAGCATGTTTGAGAAGCTTTGAGAAGTCAAGAGATCAGTTGGTTATGAATATTTACAGTCGATGCATTAATTAGTGCAGTCAACTTAGTCGTTGATCAAATATTTTATGCTCTCAGTCTATTGGTTTGTCAGTCGATCGATTAAATTCTTGTCGTGGTCGACTGCCTAAGCTTTGTCGCACCATCTTTTGGCATGGTCGACTGAGCTTTGCCACACCTGAGTTAGTCGACTCACCTCTTGCCACAATTGATTGGCTTAGTAGGTCAATCTATTCTTACTATAGATTAGTAGACTGCCTTATAGTCATGTCGACTGATTCACTAAATCGGTTGACTTGATCTTTTTCTTTAATCACCTAGACAAGCATTAGTCAACCTTTTCTTTTAAGTAATCGACTTAAAACACCCAACAGTTGACTATCTTCTAGATGATTCACTATTTTCAAATTAAAAACTTATTAGAGACACATTATCTAAGTAGGTCAGCTATTTAACACATTTGTCAACTGAACTCTGATTAGAGAGATTGTGATTCTTTTTGACTTATCAATTTGTCAAATACTTTGTTAATCTGTCTACTTTACTTCTATATTTGGTTATGATATTTTGGTTTATTAATAATTATTATTAATCATACCTAGTTCTCTTCTTAATTCATAAAATCTATTTCTGTCTAGGGGTTTTATGAATATATCTATAATTTGTTTTTGTCTATCAACATATTAAGGAATTATATCCTTTTTTAGAACATGATCTCTAATAAAATGATATCCAACCTATATGTGTTTTGTTCTTGAGTTGTGCATTGGGTTTTTTATTAGGTTAATTGCACTTGTATTATCGCACTTAATTGGGATGCATTCAAGTTTTATTCCATAGTCTTGCATTTGGTGTTTAATCCATATTAATTGAGTGTAGTATTGTCCAGCTGCTACATACTCAGTTTTAATGGTTGATATTGTCATGCTATTTTGCTTCTTGGAAGAACATGACACCAGAATGTTTCCAAAGAATTGGCAAGTGCCACTATTGTTTTTTCTATGTAACCTACAGTTTACAAAGTTTGCATTTGAGAAACCATGCAGCTGGAAAATAGAATTTCTATCATATCATAGGTCTAAGTTCACAGTGCTTTTAAGGTATTTGAAAATTCTTTTTAGTGCAACTAGGTGTGATTCTTTGGGATCTGGTTGAAATCTAGCACACAGAAATACACTAAATTGTATGTTTGGTTAAGAGGATGTGAGATAGAGAAGTGAACCTATCATACTCCTATACATCTTTTGACATATTGACTTCCCTTTCTCATCCTTATCAAGCTTAATGCTAGTACTCATTGTTATTGTATTTCCTTTACAGTCTTCACATCCAAATTTTTTAATTAGTTTCTTTGTAAATTTGGATTGATTAATGAAAATGCCTTTTCTATTTGCCTAATTTGTGTCCCAAGGAAATAATTTAGTTCACCCATCATTCTTATCCAAATTCAGCCTACATGCTCTTAGCAAATTCTTGACAAAGTTTTTCACTTGTTCTCCCAAATATTATGTCATCGATATATATCTAAACTATCAAAATGTCTCTCTTAACCCTTTTTATAAACAAGGTTGTGTCAACCTTGCCTCTGTTGAATTCTTTTTTAAAAAGAAAGTTATTGAGCTTCTCATACCAAACTCTAGGAGCTTGTTTGAGACTATGCAGAGCCTTTGATAGTCTGAACACATGATTTGGGTGTTTAGGGTCCTCAAATCTAGGAGATTGTTCCACAAAAATTATTTCATTAATTAGACTATTGAGAAAAGCACTCTTGATATCCATTTGATAGAGTTTGAAATTCATAAAGCAAGAGAAGGCAAGAAGCATTCTAGTGGCTTCTAATCTAGCCATTGTGGCATAAGTTTCATCATAATCTATACTTTTCTCTTGGTTGTATCTTTTAGCCACTAATCTTCCTTTATTTCATGTTATCATTCCATGCTCATCTAGTTTATTCCTAAACACTCACTTAGCTCCTATCATTGATTGATCTTTAAGCCTAGGAACTAAATCCCAAACTTTATTCCTTTCAAACTGATTCAGCTCTTCTTACATTGCCAAAATCAAATTCTCATCTTCTAGAGCTTCTTTTATAGATTTTGGTTCAACTTAAGATATAAACGATATAAACTCGCATTGATTTTGCAATGCTAACCTAGTTCTAACTCCGAACTTGGATTTCCTATTATGTTTTTTATATTTACACTTTTTCTTAGTGCTGAAAATTTATCTTCTTGAATTTTTGAACTACGATTGTCTCTTGAAGTTTTGTTTTCCAAGTTCTTATCTTCTTTCTTTTCAGAAGCATCATTTAGGTCAATTGTAATTACAGGTTCTATGTTTTCATCATTATTATCTTTTGTGTTTTTTTTGTATGTGTTTTTTGTTTCATCAAACTCCACAAGGATTGATTCTTCTACAACCATTGTTTTTTTATTATATACTCTATAGGCATTGCTATTAGTGGAGTATCCTCGAAAAATGGCCTTATCATTTTCTGTATCAAATTTTCCTAGGTTTCTTTTCCATTATTAAACACAAAACATTTACATCAAAAACATGTAAGCATCCTATGTTTGGTTTCCTTACATTATATAATTCATATAGTGTCTTTTTTAATATTGTCATAATTAGAGCTCTATTTAGAATATAGCATGTTATGCTCACTGCCTTTGCCCAGAAAAACTTAACTAAGTTATTTTCACACAACGTGACTCTAGCTATTTCTTCAAGAGTTCTACTTTTCCTCTCCACTACACCATTTTGTTAAGAAGTTCTAGGAGCAAAAAAGCTATGAGATATTCCTTCCTTATCACAATAATCTTACATTTGCCTATTTTTAAATTCTCTACCATAATCACTCCTAATATTGTTAATTTTATAACTTTTCTACAGAGTTTGATGAACATTTTACCGGCTTCCTTCTTCTTGGCTAGGAACAAAACCCAAGTATATTTAGAATAGTCATCTAGAATTACAAATCCATAATACTTTTCTCCTAAGGTTTGTGTCATAGTTAGGCCAAATAAGTCCAAGTGAAGAAATTTTAGTGGCCTTGATGTTGGTACTGTGTTGTTAGGTTTGAAGGAATTTTAAGTTTGTTTTCTTTTCATGCAAACATCACACAGTCTATATTTTTCATTTTTTATTTTAGGTAGACCTTTAACTAAATCTTTTTTGACTAGTTTTAAAATAAAATCCATACTTGCGTTATCTAATTTTCTGTGCCATAATCTTGAATTATCAGTATTTGCTACCATTGGACAGATTTCATCCTTTTCTGGTATGTTGTTTAAGTCTATTATATATATATTTCCCTTTTTTGTTTCTCTAAATTTTATGATTTTACTATCCTTATCTAGTATCAGACATTCATGGTAATCAAACAAAATGTAATATGCTTTATTACATAATTGACTAATACTCAACAGATTATGCTTTAACCATTTAACAAATAAAATTTGCACCATTTGGGTAGAAGACTTACCTACCTTGCTGATCCCAATTATGTTGCCTTTATAGCTGTCTTCGAAGACAACTTTTCCTCTTTTCTTCATTTCAAGTGAATAGAATTTGGATGGGTCCCCAATCATATGTCAAGAACATCCGTTATCCAAGAACTGAGTTTCCTTGCTTCCTTTAGCTTTCAAACATATCTACAAAATATTTGAATCAAGTTTTGGCCTTTGGTTTTGAAATTCTTTTGGGTTTACCATTGTTAGATGTAATTTTCAATTCATTCTTAGATACCCATTTCATCAGCTTCTTAAGTTCTCTATTTGTTGGTTTTCTTTTGATCTCTGTTAAATATGTGTATTATGTCCAGCTTTAATATATATATGGTAGTGATCTTTGTTTTGTTCTGAGCTACGGACAAACAAAGTGTATAATCATTTTTGTTTTTGAATAGAATTATATCCTAGTCCTACTTTATCATGTATAGCTATTTGTGCTCCTAATATTAAGTCTAGTTTATCTTAAGCAACTATGAGTTATGGAAGTCTTGCCTTAAACTCTAAGTTTGATTCCTTTTCTTGTCTGAGTTAGCATTTTTCTTCTTAGAGTTATTCAATGCTAAGTGTATTAATATTTGACTATTTTTTTATGTCTCAATTTTCTCCTGTAACTTAGTGTTGTTGATTGTTAGAATTTCGTTTTGTTCCTTAAGTGTCTTAGTTACTTTTTCCATTTTACTAAGTTTTTTTATTTTGTTCTTGTTCAATTTCTTCTTTATGTTGTAATTCATTTTTTAATTTTTCCTTTTCTTCTTCTAGTTTTTTTACTATTTTAATAAGCTCCTTGTTTTCCTATTCATTCTTTTTTACTCTTTAAAGGATTCAAGAAGTGCTTCTTGTAATTCAAAAATAGAAAAGTTTTCAAAATCAGAATCGTAAGAGGTAGAGTATTGAGAATTTACCTTATCGTTGTTGCGTGATCCTTTAGAGCCATGAATTAGATCTTAGCTTATTCTTAGACTACTTCCTTTTCCTCTAAGCTACTATCTTCATCGGTCCAAGCTGTCAGTGCTTTCTTCTTTCCATTCTTCTCTACTTTCTTTTCATTTTTGTTGAGTTGAAGGTAGTTTGCTTTTATATGCCCTAGTCTTTTGCACTTGTAGCACTTTATCTCATCCTTCTTCTCCTTTTTCTCTCCTTTTGTAAATTCTTTTCTTCCTTTGTTCTTTTTTCTCATCATAAATTGCTTGAATTTCTTTGCCAACAAAGCCATATTGGCAAAATGAGTTTTGATGATGAGCAAATAATAAACTTATTGTTCACTAGGGTGAAAAGAATATATTGGACTAATGAAAGATTAAATTAAGTAAAGTTAGAAGTGGTTTAGACTTGATACAAAACATATAGGTCAGTTACAGTAGAAGCATAGTCGAGTACGTCTTAGTGACAGTCGGCTTGCTTAGCACACAGAAGCCTAAGTAAAATCTGACAATATACTAGTCAACTGGCTCAAACACCTAGTTAACTCACACAGCTAGCCTAACCATAATGAACAAATTTTTGAAATGCAAACGGTTGAATAATAACAATCAAAATGAGAACAAGACACATTATAGTCGACCATCTAAAGCTCAAGTTGACTTACACTTACAAGCCAGACCACATACATATGATAGCTCTCTAAGCACATGGCATTGCACGAAAGACATAGGCTATGGCACACGAACAAAAAGAAACTAAGCAAGTACATGCCTGGATTTACATGCCTAAATAATGAGAAGTGCTAAGACATTGATAGCCCAATAGACATTAAGGTTAGTTGACTTGCATATAAGTGTTAGTTGACTCATATACTGAGAGAGATCTAAGCCATAAACATAATGCACATGCACTGCACTGGCATGACAAGAGCATTATATTAACATGGCATTTAACATAACATGAGCATGACATGAGCATTAGCATGCAACAATCAACATGTCATAGGCCACTAGATTAGGCCACAGCACACATGTTCACATTAGGCAAATGACCAAATTAACTTATGGTTTTACCCTAGTCAACTCACCTCATTATGACATAAAAAAATTTTAAATATGGAGGTGAAGTACCCATCCTTAGATGATTAAGGATCGATAGTCCTATGTATAGAACATGGGCAAGTCAACTCCCAAGAGGCAGTAGTCGAATTGCATATATGTGCTCCCAGAACAGAATACTTCACATGTCCAAGAGTCATGTAATCCAAGAGCATAATGCTGCATGACACATGCCACATGCCCATAACATTATGCCCCATGCACTGAACCACCTTGCACTTGCACAATGCACATACATTAAAGTAGGTTCAAGTGCCTAGTTGACTTATTAGAATAAGGAAGTCAACTATCAAAAGTCTCAAAAGAAGAGTACTGATCCTTGGACTTACGAGTACCAATCCTCAATACTATTAAAGTCCAAGATTTGACCTGACCCATAATCGAAGTCAACTAGCATAAGTAGAAATAGTCAACTCATTTAAGAGCTGAAAGGAAGCACAGTGATGAGTACTGATCCTTGAAGGTTGGAGTACCAATACTTAGAACTCTTCATAGAACTAAGCTAAGAAGTAGTCGACTCATGAAGAATTGGTAGTTGACTTATTGATGAAGGAACACAAGCAAAATTCAAATTGTAGTCGACTAGTAGGAAGGCAAAGCTGACTATCACATGAGTAATGGTTAGTTTTCAAAAAAGTTGTTTGAGCATTTAATGACTCTCAACAACTTCTGAACTGCTAGTTTCGATATTAAATGAGCTTCAACTATCAAAACATTTTGAGAGACTATAAATACAACTACTATTGAAGACCAAACAATCATTTGACACATTAACATTTTCGGTCTTCTCTGTTTTTATTTCTTAAGTATTATATTTAATTTCTGGATTGTAAAGTTTTTATCTGAGTATCAAGGCTCAAGTTTGTAATTTCTATTTCTCTCATAATCTTGTAATTGATCAAGAAGGGGATCTGGGGTTAGATTTTTTGTGAGAGATAAGTTAGGGTTTGCTAATGCTACGAAATCTAGTGTGATTGTTCTAAGAGTAACAATAGTGGATTGCAATATTTGTGGATCAAATAGTGGACCTTAAGAGTAACAATATTTAACTAGGACCTTGGAAACCTAGTTGCTTGTAATATTTGTGGATCAAATAGTGGATTGCTAACTCCAGGTGTAGTCTGGGAGTGGATATACATCATGAAGGTGGAATCATTATAAATCTGGGAGTTAAACATTCTTCTCCCTCTCTTTGTGCATTCTATTTTGTATCTCAATTTTAAAAAAAAACCCAAAAAAGTGCCAACAGCCTATTCAGGCCCTCCTCTAGGTTGTTAAGTCTCAATTCTTCAAGCCATATCTTCCTCGTCATCCTTATCAGACTCATCATCCTCCTCACTTTTGGCTTTTAATGTAATTGTTTTATGCATTTTATCCCCAGCTGAACCCTTAATATTTATTTTCGTCTCATAGTTAGTGAAGGAATCAACAAGTTGGTCCATAGCTGAATTCCTCCATAGCTATTACCTTGGCTTCCTAGGACTTAGGAATACATCTCAACACTTGATCTACCATACTTCTAGACTAGTTCCTTTTCCTTGTAGTCTCAGTTCATTTATGATGGCGTTGAACCAAATAATTATCTTCCTTGAAATCTCACCATCATTCATTCTAAATGTCTCATACTCCTACATAGCCATTCTATTTTTGTTCTTCCTCATCTGATTTGTTCCCTCAAATGTCACCTCTAGTCTCTCCCAGATCTTTTGGCAGTAATAAAAGAAGATATCCTATTATACTCATTTAAAATTAAGGCTAAATGTAATAGATTTACAACTTCACAATTTGCCATATGCCTTCTTTTCTTTTGCTAACACATTTTTCATTTTTATCAGCACCTTAAATACAAATCATACAAAACACTCACAGCAAAAGTATAATCGACTACAACAATGTAGCAATCGACTTGCCTAAATACACAAAACCCTAAGTCAAGTCTGATATAGCACACCAGTTGACTAACTTATCCACCTAGTCGACTATCACTATTAGCCTAGTTATAATAATCAAATTTTAAATGCTCACGATCAAATAATAACTATCAAAATGAGAATAAAACACATTATAATCGATCACCTAAAGATCATAGTCAACTTGCATTTTTAAGTTAGTCCACATATATGTGTTAGCTCACCAAGCATATGCCATTGCATACGGACATAGGCCATGGCACATTCAATGAATGCCAAACACATGCAGAACATAGATCAACCTATAAGACATTCAGGCTTGTCAACTTGTATAGGAATGGCAGTCGACTCACACATCTAAAAAGGACTGAGCCATGAGCATAATGTGCATACACATATTGGTTTTGCATTTGTATTGCATTAGCATGGCACTTTCGTTGTGCTGGCATGACACATGCATTGCATTAGCATGACAAAGGCTTAGCATAAATATGACACTAGCATAACATTAGCCTTGCATGAGCACAAAAATAGCATTGCATAAGCATGAAATGAGCACTAGCATGCCATGAGCCACATACCACCAAGCCATTGTAGAAGGCCACTACACATCACTGCACATATGTTTGCATTAAGCAAGTGGCCTAGTCGACTAATGGCTCTACCATAGTTGACTCACCTCTTCTTCAATTAGAAAAATTCAAAGTCTGGAGATGAAGTACCAATCCTTGGATAAATAAGGATCGACGCTCTTGTGTTTTGAGCATGAGGAAGTTGACTACCATAAGAAGCGAAACTTGACTCTTGCTGCTCCTAGAGTAGAACACGTTACATAACTTAGAGCAAAGCAACCCTAGAGCATAATGCCACATGACACATGCCACATGCCACATGCCTATAACATCATGCCACATACACTGAGCCACCTGTACTAGCATGATGCATATACATCAAAGCAAGTTCAAGTGCTAGTCAACTATCTCAAAGTGAGGAAGTTGACTATACCAAGTTTTAAAAAATGTGTACCGATCTTTGGACATACGAGTACCAATTCTCTACTTTACAAAAGTCCAAGATCAGACCAAGTGCATAGATGTACTCAACTATCAGAGATAGAGGTAGTCGACCAATCAAGGAGCCAAAAGGGAACACAACGATGAGTATCGATCCTTGAAGGTTGGAGTACCAGTACTTAAACTAATCACAAAGTACAACCGAGATGAAGTAGACTGTGAAGAAAGAAGCAGTTGACTAACTCATGGAGGAGCAAAGGCAAAATTCAAATTGTTATCCACTATTTGTGACTCTTTATTTTAGTAAATTGTTCTTAAAAGACTCAAATATGGAGGAATAAAGCCTTGATTTTGTTATTTTGTAAGCATAGACCCTTTAATTTCATGATAGCTCAATCAGTTAGGGTAAATGAACCAAAGGAATTGAGACCATCAAGTTGTTATGGGAGAGATCCAAGTAATTAGGCTTTTTATTTCTCTAATTTCTATCGGAATGGAACCATTGAGTTGATTAAAGTCGAGTGACAAGTAGATGAGGCTGATTAAATGAGTTAAAGTTGAAGGGATCAAATCTATGAAATTGTTACAAGATAGGTCCATGACATCTAGTTTTTTTTTTATTATTCTCCAAGTTCTACCAAAAGAGAGATGTTAAGATCATCACTAGAAATGTTAAGAGAGGTCGGGTTCTTAACTTTTCTATTTCTGCTGAGATTTGACCATTGAAATGATTGTACGAAAGGTCAGGGAAGAACATACTTATCGAGTTCCCTATTTCTGGAGGATGAGAGCCTGAAACTATTCCATGAAATGTTAAGATCCATAAGCAAAGTGAGGTCTATGAATAATATTTAAGATAGTCAAACCAAAAAGAATTTGAACTCAAGTAGAGGCTTAAGTTTAGATAGAGCACAAATTTTAAGTGGCATGATTGCATTGAGCTTACTCGCTAAAGAGATTAGCCAAAATGCATATGGCAGAGATTGTAAGGCTCCACGGGATTTCAGTGTCAATTGTATATGATTGTGACCCTCGATTCACATCTTGATTTTGGCTTAGGCGTAAGAGATTGTAAAAAAAGGCAAGTCCCTATCGTTAAGGTCTAATGGGAAAACGATCAGGTGGACGAAGAGACTTAAGAACCTGAAGATACTATGAGAAAGCAATAACCACATCTTCTTAATGTATAGTATTCTTTTAAATTTTGAGAACGAAATTTGTTTTTAGGAGATTAAGTGTTGTAACACCGAAAATTCGATATTAGAGATATTCTGTAAAAAGTCTAGATAAATATAAAGGAAAATTTTAAATTTTATTGATTTTTGATTTTTGATTTTTGATTTTGGGGTATTAAATTAGAATTATTGAGTATATACAAAATGTCGTGTCCGTAATTCGTAGTGAATCCCACTTTTGTGAAATTTAAAATTTAGTGAAAAGTGAGTGTATATATATATATATATATATGAATAATTATTTATTTAAAAAAAAAAAAAGATAAGAGGAAAATGTTGCGTTTTCTCCTCCCCCAATTCGATTAGGGCTAAAAGCCCTAATCCTCTCTCTCTTTCTCCTTCGAATCTGCTCTTTCTCTCTCGATTTCCGCCTCTCACCACTACTCTCTCCCTCTTTCCCACCACTCTCTACCGCTAATGGTGGCTCCTCCGACCACCGCACAAAGTCGACCCGCGAACCCTTCTCTCTCTCTCTCTCTCTCTCTCTCTATCTTACTCTCTATTTCTCTCTCGAACTCTCTCTCACTCTCCGTCGCTCACTGCCTCTCTCTCCCTCTCTATCGTCTCTCTCTACCTCTCACGGCTGACGCCTTCTTCCGATTGTCACCACCGCGCGCAACCGCTAGCCTCCCTCTCTTTCTCTCTCTCACGCGCGCGTGACAACCCTATGCTCCTCTCCCTCGCCCGTGCAGCATTGCTCTGCCGCTGCAACCTTGCGACCTTCACAGAAGCTCTAAGCTGGCAATAGCATCACTGTCAGAAACCCTAGGCCACAGCTCCTGCGATTTCTTCTTTACGCAGGTAAGGGCTGGCCCTGACCATAGCTTTAGGATTTTAATTCTCTTGGTAATTTAAGTCTAATTACTAAACTTTGTTTCGGTTTGGAAGTACTGCAAGTCTCGAATTGGACTGAGAATACATTCGAACGAGGGTTACGAATTGTGAAACCCTAGGTGAGAGAAATTCTTGTTCCTTCGATAATTGAATGAATTTAGGCTGAATTTGGGATGAGAACTTTGTATATGTTCTGAAAATTAGTGGAATTTGAATAAGGTGCATTTCTGAAATCCTATATGTGATTATTAAGGTTAAGTCTAGAATTTTACAGGAACTAGGCTGTCTGATACGAAAGAAATATGTTAGATGATAATAGAATCTTGTTGGGTTGATTATAATAGTTTTCCTTAGAGTTTGATTTAATATGTAATTGAAAAATGTTATAGTTATATAAATTCGGAAGAAATTGGGAAAATTTAGAAATATTGGGAATTAAAGTTCATTTGAGAGGTAAATAATCTTAGGTTGATGAAATGAGAGTCTAGGATTTATGAATATGCAATTTGAGACTATATTAAATTAGGAAAAATTTGAAAACCCTGTAATGGAATTTTATTTGATGAAATTGTGATTATTGGTATATGATAACCCATTTGAAGGTTGAGAAAGGTTATTTTGGATTAAATTGCAGAATTGAGAGTGGATACCCTCCCAAGAGATGAGTGGATACATATTTATGGTTTTAAGTGAGAAAATGTTTTATTCTAATTTTATAAAATGTTTTCTAATGATTTTACAAATATTTCTAAAATTATTTTTGTGATTGTGGAATGTCCCGAAAGGGGATTTAAATTACCGAATGCATCCATGTGTTGTTGAAACTAATGTGCCATGTTTATTGACTTGTGTTAAAAGTGACTAATGGAATTCATGCATTAAAAATTTGTTTGAATAACTGTTGGCATATTTTGATATATGATTTGATGATTGCGAAATGGTGTTGTATGCATGGTTAATGGCTATAGTCATTCCCTCCATAGTGCGACCCGACGGGGTGACGTGATTGTGTAGTTATTTGGATGAAGAGGTAGCTACGCTCGAGAGGTGCCTCAAACCTCCCTTCGGATTAGCCTGGTTGCACCCCAAAGAAGACCCGAGCCAAAACCAAGGAATGGGGTATTGTGTATGATTTATTGACATTGATGAGAATCTCTTGGCGATTCCACTACTGGTCAGAGCCAAACCTTTGGTGGAAAGATTTTGACAACCCCATGATTTTGAAAAATAAGATGTGATAACTTGATACATATGAATTATTTACCATATTTTGTTGAGATTTTGTTTACATTGAGATTTATTGATGCGATCGTATAATTTTGAAGAAAACATTTGACATATCCACAATCACCACTCATTTATTATCATAACATGCTATATACTCACTGAATATTTCCCAATACTCACCCTTCTCTTTTATATCTTTCAGAGGAAATTTAGATCTGTGACAGCAATTGGAGTTTGTGAAGGTTTATCTGCTGACTTGTTTAGGTATCATAGTGATGTAAGGTTATTTTAGCTTGATCTGAAATCCATAGAAGGAAAGATTTGTATAATTCTTTTGGTAAGGATTAAATCGATACCTGTTTCATATATAGGAGCAAGTATTTGTGGAATCCTTACGTCGTTTATGTTGGAATTTGTTTGAAATTTATTCATTTTCTTTTAAATTTCATTTTGGTAAAACTTACTGTTTAACTGAGACATTTGAATTGTAATGTTTGATTTTAATATTTACTTTCGATTTTACGAAATTCTATATATCTCATACCGTTTGGACTTTACTGATGTTAGTTTGTTTTCTTCAGGCAAACATTAGTAAATTTTTGCGACTATGATTTGGGATTTCTTTTATTTTGAATGCTTTATTTGTGCGGAGAATTCTAGAATGGCTGGGATGGCCAATTATGAATGCGTGCATCTACAGGAACCCCCTTCCCAAATATGCGTGCCGACGCATGCTTGTGTGTACAGGGATGGACCGGATGGGTCTTTTGCATGTGTGCTGTCTATATGTTTTTTTATTTTGGATAGATTTGTATATTGGAAGATTTACTATACTGTTATGTAGTCTTGCAGTGTCCCGGTATATGGGGAGATTTTGCTCGTGTATCGAGACAACATGGCGGTTGTCGCGTGGTCGATCCGAGGATCGGGGCGTGACAGTATTTCTCTTGGGTCAACATAATCTACTTTCCAAGGTTGACACTTTCAAAAAGTTTTTATCCGTTAAACACAAAATGTGAGTGTTGCTTGACTAGTTAATCCCTTAGGTTGACTTATTAAAAGGTATGGGTGGGCTTATCTTTCATTTATGGTCGACCTATGTTATATAATATTTGAATGACCAAAGCTTAGATCGACACATTCCTTTCTTAGGTCAGCATATGTAGTTGTCAAAACAACTTAACTTAGGTCTAGGTCAACATGTTTCTTTTTAGGGTTGACCTATATGTGCTAGGGTCAACCGATCTTCCTTCATAGGTTAACCTTGGCTTTGAATTTTCTAAGAACTTTAATTCTTGGGTCAACAAGATAATCCTCCGGTTGGCTTGTGTCTATTGGTTGGCCGATTTAACTTTTATGAACGAAAACTAACAAATAGTCAACTTGACCCAGAGACAAACAGACTCACAATATAAATGCCAACAAGTGTATTGTTTTTGCAGGCTTTCCAGAAAAAAACACAGTTACCTGGATGCAGTTGATGAAATTATGAGTCGCTTGAATCGTTTAGATCTAAGCAAGGAGTCTAATAGTGCAGACCAAGAGCGAAATGCTCTTGTTCTATACAAAGGAGATGGTGCATTAGTTCCATTTGATCCTATCAAGAAAATTAAACCACCATGACCTAAAGTGGACCTTGACCCAGAGACAAACAGAGTATGGGACCTCTTGATGGAATGGAAGGAAGCCAAGGTTTTGAAGAAACAGACAAGGAGAGGGAGAAATGGTGGGCAGAAGAAAGAAGAGTCTTCCAAGGAAGGGCCGACTCATTCATTGCACGAATGCACCTGGTTCAAGATATTGCAAGAAATTTGTAAATTTCTGAATTTTGTAGACTCATTAAAAATTTTCTCATCTTTAATATATTCTGTGTCTGGGCCGCCGTATCCAGCCTGCAGTGGTCAGATCACACAAAATTATACGTTTTTACAATTGCAAATGCAAAACCCAATGACACTACTTACAGGAGACCGATGCTTTTCAAGGTGGAGAGGATCAGTTGTGGATTCGGTGATAGGAGTTTTCCTCACTTAGAATGTTTCAGATAATCTATCAGAGTAATGTTAATCATTCACTGTTCCCTTCTTGAACTGCTTGCTATGTAAACATATATGGATAATGAATTAAAATCATTTCAATGAATGCAGCTCGGCATTCATGTCTCTTGCTGCAGGATATTCTTTTCAATCAAATAATAGTAGGTCATGCCATAAAGATGAGGTAATCTTGGTGGAAGAATCAGATATCTGCATAATAGACCAAGATGATGCAATCAAGTGGCGTGAATGGTACCAAGGGAACCAATTCAGAAACAAAGTTCAGCAGCAGTCTTTGACCCATCAGGCCAAATAAAACTAACATGATGCCAAGCTTGGAAGACAAGGAGATTGGAGGAAGAAGCAGTTTATTCTCAAGATTCCTTCGACTCTTCATTGCTACAAGTCAATCAAGAAGTTAGATCCAGCTCAGGTTCTAATTCAGAAGCAGAAGATGCAGCTACTAAATGCACTGCTGACCAGCTTCAATGTTCCACTCCACCGAATCTTCTCTATGATGAGTACTCCATCTTTGGGAACTTCTTTGGTCAGCAAACATCCCCATCATATGGGACAGTAGACCATGGGTGCATGCAATCAAAAGAATTGGAGCATGGCAACGAAAAGCAAAGGTTTGGCAGCATAGGTAATCTAAAAGAGTGGTCACCTGTTATTAATCACTCAGCCAGTTCCCAAAGTCCACAAATGCACAACCCTCCATATATTAGTCAGTTGCATATGCCACAATACATTGAACCACCAAAAGTAGACAGCTTTGGATTGTTGGGAGAAGAAATCATAGGGCCTTCAACATCTGAAAATGATATGATAAGCTCAAAATAAAATTGATTGCATTAGCCGTAGGTTTGAAAAGATGGCAGAAAACGCCAGAGGATCTACAGTTCAGGGAATGGCACCATCAAAATTCCAACTACCCAGATGGGACCAATGCGCACCATCAGATATATACCAAAACTAGCTAGATGATGGCTCTTCACCTGGAGCTTATCCAAAAACCAATGAGCAACTGTGCATCAGTCATCCATGTGAGAAGCTCCAGAGCATGCAACAGGTGAGTCCAGCAGTTGCAAAGCCTTCAGAAGTTGTTCAAGCTCAGAGGAATTGGAAAAATTGTGACATGCAGCAATCTCCCCACACCCCTGAGTTCAATCCAGCGATATCTGATGTTGAAGAGAGAACCTCAGAAGTGGATAAGCAAGTTTTTATAGGAGTACAGCAACCAAACAAAAAACAAATGAGAGTGCTCATTCTGCTGTTCATGTACATTCTGCGGTTGATGCATGCACTGGAACAAACTCCAATACTCCAAAAACAACAAAGGGGAGAGCACCTGTAGACAAAAGACATGCATTTGACGGGGATAGTTTGAGAAAGCAAGAAAAGACCCAGGAAAGAAAAAGAGAATCAAGCAGGGATACATTGGACTCACTAAATTATGAAGCTTTGAGATGTGCAGCTGTAGAGGAAATTTCTGATGCAATCAAAGAATGAGGAATGAATAAAATGCTTGCAGAGAGAATCAAGGCAAGTACATGATAATTCTGATTGGATTCAAAATTCAGCTTCAAATGCCTCCAAGTACAGTAAAGAGGTGAATGACAGTCATCACAACTCTGCAGGATTTCCTTAGTAGACTTGTTGAAGACCATGGTAGCATTGACCTGGAATAGTTGAGAGATGTTCCTCCCAACAAAGCAAAGTAAGCCCCTGTAACTTTTATCTTCTTAATGGATAAGAGTATGCTCATACAAAACAATTATACCTCATATGGGTGCAAGTCTCAATGGTGCAGGGAGTATCTACTGAGCATACGGGGTTTGGGGTTGAAAAGCGTGGAGTGTGTTTGGCTTTTAACGCTTCATCATGTTGCATTCCCGGTAATAACTCATAATATTAACCATGTGGAAACTAAATCAAAGAGAAACATACCTTAGTATTCTGTATATTTGTAAAGGTTGACACAAATGTTGGTCAGATAGCTGTTAGACTGGGCTGGGTCCCCCTCCAACCCCTGCCAGAATGTCTTCAGTTGCATCTCCTTGAGTTGTAAGTCTACACCATTTTTGGAGTCTTCATAATTAACAACAGATGTTGATGCTAATCATATTCCTCAACAGGTACCTAGTTCTGGAGACTATCCAGAAATATCTCTGGCCCAGGCTTTGCAAACTGGATCAACGAACACTGTAACTTCAAATTTCCACTTATTTTTCATGTTATTTAATGCTGCTTCCTCTTATTTAACTTTAAATTTTTATTTGCTTTCTGCTGAATGATTTAATCCATTGTTAAACTACAGGTATGAGCTTCACTATCAAATGATTACTTTTGGAAAGGTAGATACTGCTACTTCAATTCATAATATACATGCATTAATTTAAATATTGTTCAAGAAAAAAATAAGACAACTGCTAAACATGCCCCTGTGTGCATATGTTTGCAGGTTTTCTGCACAAAAGGGCACCAAACTGCAATGCATGTCCTATGAGAGGAGAATGCAGACACTTCGCAAGTGCTTTTGCAAGGTTTGCACTCTGACCAATCTTTCTTAATGTCTAACACCATGCACAAGCCTCAAGTGAAACCATGTGCTTGCACATAAGGAAATGAGAGAGCAAAGAAAGAGGAATTCAGGCACCTATCTTAGCGTTACTGTTCAAGTGGGACTCGGGGGAGAGATCTGAAGTGGTGTTTCAGCCACTTAAAACAATCTTAAAACAATTTCAATTTTTTATTCCACCCAAACAAAAAATAAGCAGGAGGGGGGAGGAAATAAAAACAAAAGGTTCTAGGTCTTCCACTGGCAATCTAGGAAAGGAAGAGCAAGTTTATGGCCAAGTCTCAAGATGTCGTTGGTGTCTCAAGTAGGTTTCTCAATTGAAATAGACATAAACAAGCACAAAGAATTAGACAAAGAATGGGGCCAACGAATTACACAACTACAGAGGGAGCAGAGCTCATACAACCCTCAAAATCTCTATCATTCCTTTCCTTCCAAACCAAGCACCAAATAACTATAAGGATTAAATTGATATGCTATAGTCTAGAGGAGCTCTGACTCCTCAAAGCCCACAATCACTATGCACCCAATGTATATAAAGTATGGAGAAAAAAAATTATGCCACACACTACTAGTCGATGGATGATGAATCAAGAAATATTCAACTAATCCCAACTCAGTCTTGTGGGAGCTGGCACCTAGACACCAACTTCACTGTAAATCATCTTAAGTAAAACTTCTTTCCCTTCTTCCCAAGTGATAAATAACTAAATAAATAAATAAGTAAATAAAAGGAAAAAAAGGAAAAAACTTTGAAGAGCTAGCACCTTCTATAACTTCCAAAGGGAAAGATTGGTTACTCCCTATACCCAATCATACAGAATGCTTATAAAGCTTTTCATCTCAAAGCTGCCTAATGCAACTCCTCACCACACAACCTGTTTTCTGTACCCCTAACCCAAGACCAGACTTCGGAGTTTGGTTTACTTCTCTAATCAAATTTCATTTTTTTAACCGATATTTCTCTACCCTGTGCAGTTGCGGCAAACCGCGCAAGCTTGTGCAGTAGATCGTGTGTGCACGGTCAACCACACCAGCTTGCGCAATCTACTGTACCCTCTCATGGTAGACCGCACAGCTCGTGCGGTAGACCGCAAAAATGTATGATAGATTGCGCAAGCTCATGCAGTACACCGTGAAAACACACAGTCTACCACGCACTTGGGAGGTAGACCGAAGATAAACCACGCCAATGAGATTGTTTAAGTTTCTCCATGCATGAAGAAAGAATGCACATATTTCTCCCCTTTCTGGTTCTACCTAAGAAATCTTCTCACAAAGCATTCACCGTCGAAAGCTTTCCAAAAAAACAAAAGAATTATCCAAAGTTTCAAAAAAAACTAACTTCTCTCCTTTAATTCCCGCCAAAAATGAATTCACCACAACCACTTTCCTCAAAAAACTTCGTGTAACACCAAAATTTCAATGTTAGAGATGTTCTGTAAATATCTTGATAATTATAAAAGAAAAATTTAAAATTTATTGATTTTAATTTTAAGGTATTAAATTAAGAATTTTGGTATATTTTAAATGTTGTATCCGCGATTCGTAGTAAATCCAAATTTTATGAAATTTAAAATTTAGTGAAATGTGGATATAAAAACATATATATATAAACATTTATAAATTTATAAATTTATTTATATAAAAAAAAAAAAGAAAAAAAGGGAAGGAAGTACAGCATTTTCGGTCAAAACGCTGCACTCCCTTCCTCCCCCAAATTGGATTAGGG
This sequence comes from Dillenia turbinata, assembly GCA_037126225.1. Classification (NCBI taxonomy): domain Eukaryota; kingdom Viridiplantae; phylum Streptophyta; class Magnoliopsida; order Dilleniales; family Dilleniaceae; genus Dillenia; species Dillenia turbinata. The sequence goes on from JBAMMX010000019.1 coordinate 11,783,908, forward strand.
CAAGAAGCCCTAATCTCTCTCTTCCTCCCATCTCTCTCTCTCTCTCGCTCTCTCTTGAACTCTCTCTCCCTCTCTCTCGTCACTCCCTCTCTCTGTTTCTCACTCTCTGCCTCCCTCCGCCATATCTCCCTCACTCACCGGCAAGCTCCGCCGCTCACGGCCTCTCTCCCTCCATTGTCTCTCTCTGTTTTTTTTTTTCTCTGTCTTTCCTTCTCTCCCTCGCGCGCGAACAAAACTCTCACTTCCTCTCTCCCGTGCGTGACAATAGAGCTCTCACTCTCTCCCTCGCTCATGTGGTGCTCGCTGTGAGCACTTCTCCTCTGCAACCTCTACTGCGGTGTTCAGCAGTAGACTCTGAGAGCTCTAGGCTGCCTGCACTCATCTCCTGCGCAGGTAAGGGTGAAAGTTCTAACCTATAGCTCTAGGATTTTAATTTTCATTGTGAGTGGACTTAATCGCTGAACTTTGTTTCGATTTGGAAGTATTGCAGGTTCTCGACTGAATCGAATGGCATACGAAAGTTAGGTCTACGAATGCGAAAACCCTAGGTGAGGGAAATTCTAATCCCTTCGATAAATTGAATGAATTTAGGATTAATTTAGGGTGAGAAATCTTGTATATGTCCTAAAAATGTTTAGGATTTGAATAAGATGCATTTATGAAATTCTATATATGATTATTAAGGTTAAGTCTAGAATTTTACATGAACTAGGCTGTCTGATATGAAAGAAGCATGTTAGAGGATAATAAGATCTTGTTGGATTGATTAGAATAGTTTTCTTTAGAGTTTAATTTAAAATATGCATGAAAAATATTATGATTATGTAAATTCGGAAGAAAATTGGGCAAGTTTAGAAAAATTAGAAATTAAAATTCATTAGAAAGGCAAATAATCTTAGGTTGATGAAATGAGAGTCTAGAATTTGTGGATATGCAAATTGAGGCTATATTAAATTAGAAAAAAATTGAAAACCCTTTAATGGGACTTTATTTAATAATAAATTATGATGATTGGTCTAGGTTGACCTTTTGGAGACTTGAAATGAGTCATTTTGGAAAACTTGTGGAAATAGAGAGTGAATACCCTCTCTACAGGTGAGTGGATGGTTGTGTATCATTTAAATGAGTAAATAATTTTAATATGATTTGCAAATTTGATTTTGAACTGAATTTTGAAATGAATTTATAATATTTTGTAATTGTGGTGAGACTGAAACGGAATTATAAATTATTCATGACTCTTGAATTTGATTATTAACTTATTTGCACCATGTTATTTTGAGATACTCATGTGAACTATGAAATATTGCTCTACTTTGTAATTGAATATAAATTGATTGATAAATAGAAAATTTGTAACATGGTGGTGGAAAAAATGACTATAGTCTAAGTCTTACCATGGACCGGACAATCAGGGCGGTGTAGCTAAGGCTGGTTGATTTAGCTTGGGGGAGGTGGGTTGGAGAGTCTGCACAGGCTGCCGGATAACATGGTAGCACCCCACAAAGTTTCGGGCTAACGCCAAGAAAAAAGAGGATTTTATAAAAAAAAAAAAAAAAAAAAAAAATTGTGGAAAACCCCTTGACAGATCCTGCTAATGGCCATTGGTGGGATGATGTTTTCGGCATACCCAAAGATTATGGAAAAATGAAATTAGACTATTTGATTTGATTATTTGAGTCCAGGTGGATTGATATGATTGATTTTATGAGAATGAATTTCGTTATTGTATTAAATGATATTTGATACATGTATTTGGCATTACCACCCTCACTCCTCATTTATATGTTGCATACCATTGCACTCCATTTACTGGGTATTTAAAATACTCAGCCCCCTATTTTAATTCCTTTTCAGAGGACGTGTAGGGAGACGACATCCACTATTGCAGATTGGAGGATTATTTTGTTGATTTTTGGGTAGGTATGGATTATATATTTATTTTGGGAGTTTGTCGGTCATTGGATCATGAAAAGGAAGTTCTATACATCTCATACCGTACGGATTTTATTGATACTGATTGTTTTCTTCAGGCAAGTATTAGTAAAATCCCTATGACTATGATTTGGGATTTCATTCATTTTGATTTTGGAATATCTTTGAAAAATGTTTTATTTGTACTGAGAACTCTGGATTGGTTGGGATGGTCATACTGCATGTATGCATGTACAGGAACCCCCTTCCCAAATGTGTGCTGATGCATGCTTGTATGTACAGGGATAGACCGGATGGGTCCTTGCATATGTATTGTTTATATGATTTCTTATTTTGATGGGTTTTGTATTTTGAAAGATTTATTATATAATTGGAATGTCTTGCGCTATCCTGATATATGGGAAGATCATGTCCGTATGCCGAGATAACGCGGCGGTTGTTACGTGCTCGACGGAAGAGTCGGGGCATGACAACTTTATTGGTATCAGAGCATAGGCTCATGATTTTAAATGTTTAAAGGTTTGAAACGTCTCCAAATGTCTCAAAGGTTTTCTAAAAGTTTTAAAAGTATTTTTCTTTTGAAAAACTCAAATTTTAAAGATTTACTTTCAAGGGATGTATAGAACTTTCCATGGATTCTTAGGACTAGGTTCAATTTTATTTTTAGGGGGTTAAATACCTTGTCCAAATTCTAACTTAGTAAGTTAAGAATAGTATTTTCTCTTTTATTAAGTACATATAGTTTCTTGGTAGTCTTCCTAACACATTTGCACAATGATCAGAATGGCCAACAAGAAAAGCAAGCCCCCACCTATGAAATTTGAATCGAACAGTGGCTGTAGTAATGGATTATTATGGTAATTGAAGCATAAGTCAAGTAGTGATAGTGAAAATGGCATTGGGTGTGATAAATATTATGTTAAGCCTCTTTGACGCTTAATTAGGTTGTAGTCAATGGTGTAGTGTAATACATTGTTATACTAGGGTTTTATATTCCATCAACACAAGTATTATATGGAAATTTTTATTTACAGAGCCATGTTGGATTTGAGTATATGTAAATGTTAATGTGTCAACTTCTTTTCATTTCAAGAAATCTTTAAGTAAAATTGATGCCTAGAGCACATGACTTTACCTATTTTGATGCATGACGATATGACATGTTTATAGTTGACCAATGTAAAGATCTACTCACTCGGTCCAAAGTATTTCTCTCTAATATGGGTGTTTGACTTCTTTAAGCCATCATTCTAGTATAAGTTTCTTTTATTCATCTCTTGGAAATGAAGAAGAGGACAAAATTAATGAATAATATTTACATGAAGATAGAATCATAAACATTCAGCTCATAATAGAAATTAGAGTATATGTGCAATCCTAATGTGTTATATTTTTTATTTTAGAATGCTTCTTGGTGGTCTGATACTTGGTGGTGTGAAACCTACAAGTCATTTGTTTTATGGCGTAAGTCAATGTAGAACAATTGTAATCAACTCCTTGTGACAAAAGATAAATATCCCAAGATGCCGACTCATAAGAAGAATTTGTTCTAGCATTTCTAAGTATAATATCTAGAAATAAGAGTTGATAAAAACTTTTTATGGGTCCCCAGTAAGTGAGACTAAAAGGATTTATTCTTTGTTGTCATAGGGTCCAATGTATTGTATTGGTAAGCAATGATTCCTACTGAGGTATAGTAAAAGGTTATCGGTCATTTGTAGGTGAGAACTTGGGGGGAATGAAAAGAGTACTATAGCTTGATGGAAAATTATTATCTGTTGTCTTTAAATTGAATTTTACAATACATACTCTTTGGTTTGGTTACATACCTGGGCCAAGTGAGCAAGATTGTAGTGAACATGAAAAGATGAACAAAATGATAGTAAAAAGCTCATTTTTTTTTAGTTTCTTCTGGTTTGGTCTTTAATTCTCTATAAAACATAGTAATGGATAAGAAATCAAAATATTATGGAAGTGGTAACTCCAAGTTCCTGGTTAAAGGCAAGAAGGGCAATAGACTTATTATTTAGTCATGGAATTTTTATGGCAGATAAGTGTGATGAACAGCAAGGTTTATCATGGAAATCTCTATGGTCTCCATCTTTGTATATTTCATCTCTGTTGCAAGCCTAATTTTTTTCTCTTTGTTCCAAATTCACTACCAACTATTTAAGAATATAAACTCTACCCACGCTCAATCTACTGCAACAAGTGAAGGTTGGTGCCCTTATATTTCTAACCCTTATGCGTACAGGAATTAAGTATAATTTTGTGGGTAGCTGCAAGTATTTTGATATTTACATTTGTTTTGTTAGCTAGTGCTTGTTTTCCAAAAGAAGTTGCACTGACAATTGCATCAACTACATTGGCATGTGTCCTAGAATTCTGAAGTATGAATTAAATAGGACCATTGCTACATAATATCAGAGTTTCTCTTGTAGAACTTTCTATGGATTTATTAGCACCTTGCAAGGTTTAGAGGAATTTGACTGGCTAGTTTAAAGAAACCTCTTTGGCTTGCTCGTAAGTGATGCCTTTTCTGTTACACCAGTGAGTTGATGGCAAATTGTGTTTCTTAACAGAATGCTAAAGACTTGTGTGGTGCTTGATGATATCACTTTTTGTAAACAAATTACTTTTATGGGAGGTAGATTTTGGATCTAGTCTTAGTTGCTAATGAAATAATTGATTTTGTTAAGAAGCATGATAAGGATGTAATTCTGAAGTTAAGACTTTGAAAATGCCTATGATAGGGTTTGTTGGTGCTTTTTAGACGATGTATTGAAGAATAAGGGTTTTGGCATTCGTTGGAGAAAATCGATAAGAGGATGTCATTTTTAATGGTGAGCCTCAAAGTCTTTTTTCTTGGCTTCTTGTGGATTGAGACAGAAAGATCTTCTTTCACCTTTCCTTTTCACTCCCCTTGGACCCTCTGAGCTGGTTGATTGAGAGAGCTTTGAGTTGGTTTTGGAGCCTTGAGCATTTGCATTCCATATAAAATATGTTGATGGTTCTTCCAATTTTGGTGCCGAAATGAACTTTCTCTCTCCCCCTCTCTCCCTCTCCTTCTCTCTCCCCCTATCGTGTATGGGAGTAAGCCTACAAGAGGTCCAGTTATATTTTTACATATTAAAATACCCACAAAAATTATGCTTTGGCTTCCATAATATGGTCGATCATCATGCATGCAATACCCTTTTCCATAATCCAAAATTGTAACCAAATGAAATTCAAATTTTGTATATTATGTATCAATAAAAGGAGTAAAGAAAGAAAGAAGAATTTAGCATGGATGCCCGTGTATTTATCGACACAGAGTTTATGGATTTGATAGGGAATTTGGACAAAAGATTGCTTTTGTTCTATTATTTTTTTGCCATTGGAAATAGAAAACCTAATATTTAGTTATTGGATTTTTCTGCTTTGAGGTTAGTATTCTCGTTATTTATTCATGTTCATTATTTTGTGGATCATTGAATAAGGTAATATAGAGAGAGTTTGAGTTTGTCTTTTTGGCTTTGGAGTTGGAAATAATGTCCCTTGTGACAATAAAGTTAGGAATAATGAAGTATGCATTTCTTAGCTCTAAACTTTGATAATTTGGGGGTATTAATGCAAACACTGGGTGATATACGATTCTATATGCTTGATTTGATTTGGATAGAATATCGGTGATATTGCATGATACTAAAGTTGATTGAGAATGATCATGATAGAAGTACCTTGATTGAAAAGTTATTCAATTAAGGATTTGAGATTTAAAACTTGAAAGCATTCTAATATTGTTACTGGATTAAGTTTCCTTAGTCTAGGTCATATTGAGGTTGATTTATATTTCATCATACATAAGTTTGATGATATATGGATTTGTATACATCTTACACTAAGTCTTAAGACTGTGGCTGTCATATGCACCATCTTGATGGAGATTATTGAGTTTTAGCTATTATTATCTCTATGAATATATGTATTTTGGTTGCACTCATAGTTCATGTAATTAATTTTGGATTGTAAGGTTTTCATTTTAAAGTCCTAAAATGGCAAAAAAATTGTGTTTATAACTAAGGAAATAATATTGAAGAGGGGTTGAAGCACCCATAGAAGGGTATTACATGGTCAAATGCTAAGCACTGAGGAAGGCTATTGCAGCGCAAATGAGATCCACGTGGTTCAATATTTTTCAATAAGATGTTATCCAAGATTAAGGAAAGAAGACTAAGACATAGGTTGGTAGTTGTATGAGTGAAAATTTTAGTTGATAGTAAAGTAGAAATAACAAGGAATGAAACAAACGGATCCAATTTTATGAAAGTAAAATGTTGTTAGCTTATTAACTAGATTCTACTTAAAAAGGAAATTTGGGATACTGAAGGAACAATGTGGAAGCAACACCTGCAACTCTTTGATATATAAATTGTATTTTGAAATTTCGAGAATGAAATTTATTTCTAGGGGTTAAGTGTTGTAATACCGAAAATTCAGAGTTAGAGATGTTCTGTAAATATCTTGATAATTACAAAAGAAAAATTTTAAATTTTATTGATTTTCGATTTTGTGGTATTAAATTTGGAATTTTGGTATATTTTAAATGTTGTATCCGCGTTTTGTAGTGAATCCAAATTTTATGAAATTTAAAATTTAGTGAAATGTGGGTATAAAAACATATATATATATATATATTTATAAATTTATTTATATATAAAAAAAGAGAAAAAAAAGGGAAGGAAGTACAGCGTTATGGGTCAAAACGTTACACTCCCTTCCTTGCCCAAATTCGATTTGGGCAAGAAGCCCTAATCTCTCTCTTCCTCCCGTCTCTCGTTCTCTCTCGAACTCTCTCTCCCTCTCGCTCGTTGCTCCCTCTCTCTGTTTCTCACTCTCCGCCTCCCTTTGCCACGTCTCCCTTACTCACCGGCGAGCTCCACCGCTCACAGCCTCTCTTCCTCCATTGTCTCTCTCTGTTTTTTTTTTCTCTCTCTTTCCATTTCTCCCTCACGCACGAACAAAACTCTCTCTTCCTCTCTCCCGTGTGCGATAGCAGAGCTCTCACTCTCTCCCTCGCTCACGCGGTGCTCGTTGTGAGCACTTCTCCTCTGCAACCTCTATTGCGGTGTTCAGCAGCAGACTCCAAGAGCTTTAGGCTGCCTGCACTCATCTCCTACGCAGGTAAGGGTGAAAGTTCTAACCTATAGCTCTAGAGTTTTGATTTTCATTGTGAGTGGGCTTAATCGCTGAACTTTGCTTCAATTTGGAAGTATTGTAGGTTCTGGACTGAATCGAACGGGGCATGAAAGTTAGGTCTGCGAATACGAAAACCCTAGGTGAGGGAAATTCTAATCCCTTCGATAAATTGAATGAATTTAGGGTTAATTTAGGTTGACAAATCCTATATATGTCTTGAAAATGTGTGGGATTTGAATAAGATGCATTTATGAAATTCTATATATGATTATTAAGATTAAGTCTAGAATTTTACATAAACTAGGCTATCTGATATAAAAGAAGCATGTTAAAGGATAATAGGATCTTGTTGGGTTAATTAGAATAGTTTTCCTTAGAGTTTAATTTAAAATATGTATGAAAAATATTATGGTTATGTAAATTCGGAAAAAAATTGGGTAAGTTCAAAAAAATTGGGAATTAAAATTCATTGAAGAGGCAAAGAATTTTAGGTTGATGAAATGAGAGTCTAGAATTTGTGGATATACAAATTGAGGCTATATTAAATTAGGAAAAATTTGAAAACCGTTTAATGGGACTTTATTTAATGATAAATTGTGATGATTGATCTAGGTTGACCTTTTAGAGACTTGAAAAGAATCATTTAGGAAAACTTGTGAAAATAGGGAGTGAATACCCTCCCTAGAGGTAAGTGGATGATTATGTATCAATTAAATGAGTAAATGATTTTAATATGATTTGCAAATTTGATTTTGAACTGAATTTTGAAATGAATTTATAATATTTTGTGATTGTGGTAAGGCTGAAATGGAATTGTGAATTATCCATGACTCTTGAATTTGATTATTGACTTATTTGCACCATATTACTTTTAGATACTCATGTGAACTGTGAAATATTGCTCTACTTTGTGATTGAGTATGAATTGATTGATAAATGAAAAATTTGTAACATGTGCTGGGAAAAATGACTATAGTCTAAGTTTTACCATAGACCGGGCCATCGGGACGGCGTGGTTAAGACTGATTGATTTAGCTTGGGGGAGGTAGGTTGGAGGGTCTCATAGGCTGCCGGATGACATGGTAGCACCCCACAGAGATTCGGGCTAACACCAAAGAAAAAGGGGATTTTATTAAAAAAAAAATTGTGAAAAACCCCTTGACAGATCCTGCCAATGGCCATTAGTGGGATGATGTTTTTGACATACCCCAAAATTGTGAAAAAATAAAATTAGACTATTTGATTTGATTATATGAGTCATGGTAGATTGATATGATTGATTTTATGAGAATGAATTTCGTTATTGTATTAAATGATATTTGATACATGTATTTGGCATCACCACCCTCACCCCTCATTTATATGTTGCATACTATTGCACTCCACTCACTGAGTATTTAAAATACTCACCCCCCATTTTTAATCCTTTTCAGAGGACGTGTAGGGAGACGACGTCCACTATTGCGGATTGGAAGATTATTTTGTTGATTTTTGGGTAGGTATGGATTATGTATTTATTTTGGGAGTTTGTCGATCATTGGATCATGGAAAAGAAGTTCTGTACATCTCACACCATACAGATTTTACTGATACTGGTTGTTTTCTTCATACAAGTATTAGTAAAATCCCTATGACTATGATTTGGGATTTCATTCATTTTGATTTTGGAATATCTTTGGAAAATGCTTTATTTGTACTGAGACCTTTGGATTGGTTGGGATGGCCATACTGCATGCATGCATATACAGGAAACCCCTCCCCAAATGTGTGCTGATGCATGCTTGTATGTACAGGGATGGACCGGATGGGTCATTGCATGTATATTGTTTATATGATTTCTTATTTTGATGGGTTTTATGTTTTGAAAGATTTATTGTACAATTAGAATGCCTTGTGCTATCCTAGTATATGGAGAGGTCATACCCGTATGTCGAGATAACGCGGTGGTTGTTACGTGCTCAACGGGAGAGTCGGGGCGTGACACTTCCCTCTTTCAATTGCCTCCAAAAATGGGATTCACCACAACCACCAGATAGTCCTCGTGTGATATATTTATTTATTTAAGTTGAAAGAACATTTGAGTGTGATATGTCAATAATGTAAAATAACTTTTCCAAGGTCATCCAGCCAATTACCCTAATCGTTGGATCAATTGAATGTGATATGTTCTCTGCAGCCTTAGCTATGTTCTCTACAGATGAGATAAAATGTGATTTATGTAATTTAGAGTTTGTCTAGATTGACAACGTTCCAGAAGAGGAATGTGCACCAATGATTTATAACACAGTAAGATAATGTCTATGTTACTATGTAATGCAATTATCTAATGCCAGCCGTTATAATTACATTAATGAATTACAATATGAAATTATTGACAATTCATTGGATATTATAACCAATTCATACATATTGTATTCATTGATCAATTGAAAATTATGACCAATTATAATAAAGTGTAAGAATATGATATTATGACAATTCATATGCATATTAAAAATGTAATGGTATTAATTTAAATAATGTTACATGATATCTAATGTTAATAATTATATAAAATTAGTAAGGATGATAATTTTAATTTAAATAATGTTACATGATGTAAAATATTAATTATATAAAATTAGTAATTACCAATAATTTTAAGTTGAAAGGACATCTATTTTGGTTTAATTACTGTAGTGTGATATGTTTATTTTAGAGTTTTCCCTGGTTGTTAGATGAAATGAAATGTGATTTATCCAATTTGGAGAATTTGGGGACAAGGTGGTAATTTGGGATTACTTTCATTATACCATTGATTTTCTAGTAACAATGTCACATTACTATATATATGTAATGTTACATTATGTAATTAATGTTAGATTACATGCTAAATTACATTACTATATATATGTGATGTTTGAATTGAATGCTGCCAATGCCGACTCAAATCCTTGAAGATTTTCGGACTCCTTGATGATTCTCCTTCCCGACCCTTCGAGAACACGAATGAAGTCAAAAGCGCAATAGACCGCGCAGAAGCGCAGTAGACTGTGCATGTTGGCTTGCATGGTAGACCGCACAGAAGCGCAGTAGACCGCGTTGTGCGGTAGACCGTGCATGAGCATAGAAGACCCCCGCGTTAGCTTACGTGGTAGGCCGTGCATCAGTGCGGTAGACCACGCGTGCTGGCTTATGCGGTAGACCGCCCAAAAGCATGGTATTCTACGCTAGCCTTTGCGGTAGACCATGGATGAGCACTGTAAAACACATTGCCTGCACGGTAGGCCACGTTGGCCTGTGCAACACGCATGATAGACCGCTTGTGCTTACAGGTCTGAGTAAACTTAAATTTTAGATTATTTTCAAATATCTAACCTTATCAATAATCTCTCCTATTTAAATAAGTTAATTAGTTTTTGTTAATTAGTTTCTATTCCCCCCAACAAAGAGGGTCCAATATGTGCGCGGTAGGCTATTGTGCTTGGTAAAGATGGAGCAAATGTATCAATACAGATGAATGACCAACAATAATGAGGTTGATGAATGATTGACAATGATGAGGTTGATAGAGCAGGATATGATGAATGACGATGATGAGGCAAAATTAAGAAATGTAATGAAATTTTGTTTACACCTTATACAATCAATCATTGATTGATGTCTTGTGCAATAGGATGGGATGCATGATTTCATTTACATGTTATGCAATCAATGTGTTCTTTATTTTGTTCGGTACATGATATATTATATATATAGTGATATAACTATAATGTATGGTAACAAATGGTAAAGTGGTAATAAGTGGTAATAAGTGCATGATATGAAGTGCTATCTATCAGGTTTTAACAAGTGCATCCTATGTCACACAAAATTGGATTCTGATGATGAAAATTTAAGTGAAAACTAGATTTGAAAATAATCTAATAAATTGGTTTCAATTAAGTTGTCAATATCAATCCCATACTCAGTGGCTAACGTGCAAAACACAAACGGTCAATCGTGAGTGCCTTGTGCGCTTGCGTGGCTGACCATATGCTTGCGCAGTCTACCGTGAGCATGAGCGCCTTGTGCGAAACATAGGCGAAACCTATTCACCCCTCTAGGTTTATTTCATATACAAAGTATAATATGGTTATCAATTTTGCTAATATTAAATAAAGCAATTTCATGTGATTGTGTAACATGACATGCATTGATATATCTATAAAGTAGGAAATATAGTAATATAGTTATAATGCATGGTAAAAGTGGTGATTTTTTGAACAATCTAAATAACGAATGGGAAAATTATGAAAAAATGTGAGGAATTAAGAATAATACGGATAATGAGTAAAAGTATGAAAAAAAGGTGAGAAATGAAAGAAGAGGCGGGTATGCTAAAAGTGTGGAAAAAAACGTGGAAAAATTTATAAAGAGAAAAAGAGCAGGTTTTGAAAATTTTAAAATTTGTTTGTGAAAACAAGGCGCTAAACCCAAATATATTATCAATCAATCCCCTAAACCATCAAAGCTCTCCTTCCCCTTGAAATCTCTCCTCCCCTCCTCCCCTCAAAGCTCTCAAAATCCATCAAAGCTCTCCTCCCCCCGGAAACCTCTCCTCCCTTCCTCCCTTAAAACTCTCAAAATTTATTGAAAGTTCTAACTCAATCGCATCATTCCCCTAAAATCCTTCATAATCCATGCTCTCACTCGATCAAACATATTTTCAATCAAAAATCTCAACCAAATATATTGTCAACCTCCATACCTATCTAAATCTCTCACTTAAGCTCTCACTGAAGCACTCTATATGACACCAACAAATCTATTTAGACACTAACAAATCTACAAGATGAACAATGACTTTACAAAGTTTTAGTAAAAGGTAGTCACATTTTTTTAACAAAAAAAGGAGTCACTCTGTTGTGCCTAGATTCAATTAGGTTGTGCTAGGAATGGGCATCTAAAAGATTTAAAATTTTTCCAGTTATAAATATATGGATGAGTATTGTAGTTAACCACGAAGAATCACAACCATCCCAAGAACAAGTTCAATTTGAAGAAGCCAATCATCCTAAAATGTTACCCCAGGTACAGATCATTTCATATTAACATACTGTCAAATAATTATCCGTTTTTAATATTTTATTTTGAGCAGTTGTCAAAATTGTCAAGAAATGTAACGGCCCAACGCGTTGTCAAGATGTTTGAGACTTTGAAAAAGGAAAGCACATGATGGTTGATATCATGTGTATTTAACCAGACTTGAGAATCAAAATATGACAGTTTTGATGGAACGATTAATAAAACAAAATTACAATATTACTAATTTGGTGAGCAATGTTCTTATTAATGTTGCTATGCATGCTGGATGTGGACAGCAAGATGAATCGATAAATCTGGTTAATGAAGCAACGCTTATTGCTGGTGTTCAAGTTTGAATGTCATTTATCTGGTTTTCAACATAATCTTACTAATTTCATATTTGATTTTGAATAATAATCCAAATTATTTGTATTGTTAGGTTCCTCTAATAACAGATGTTGGGAGTGAACATAGAAGTCAACCATCATCATCACCACCTGATTCCATCCCAAAAGCTAATCTTTTCATTTACAATCATTTTTTACAATGTCACCATATGATTATATTAATTTCACTACTTTTTATAAATAAATTGACATGAAGAAGGATTGTACTATACTATTATGCTTAGTTTTGGAATTATGATGGGATTGTGCCCTTCAAATTATAATAGTAATATTTCTTATGATCAAAGTGAACATTTTTTGTTTCAACATCTCAGAACACATATCGTTGTGGGATATGCAATCTTTCTCTCTTATTTTTCCCTCTTATATGTATTAGTCATTCTACTTATGAATCAACGCATCAATCTCGCATATTAATACAATTCTTATTACATTTATATTTTTTATGGTTTCTTAATTTTCCTATAGTAATTCAAATTTACACCATTTTAAAAAAATAGTCATTATTGATACACTACAAAATTAAAACAATATATAGACGGTGACTTTTATTATCAGTGAATTTTAGTAACTGTTTTTTATGATTTTTAGAAACACTTTCGACGAAATCGTTAGGAAATGTATACATTTTCTGATGATATAAAATTTTCAGTCAGAAAAAGTTTATCAACCGTTAGTAAAGTAGCAAAACCGTCTATAAAAACTGATATTCAATTTTGACGACTAGTAGTTGTGGTCCTTAAATATAGCAGTGTATAAAGATAATTTAAAAACAATCACTATATAATTCTTCTTTTCTGTCACTTAACAATACCGTTTGTATAAATTTTTCATCTATACTGACTAATATATTTTACCGTTTGTAAATGTGATCTATCATTCAGACGGTTATCATTTGTCATCGACAAATGTGACAATTTTTAGTGATGGTTTGAAAAAAGTTACTATATGAGTTTTTTTAGTAACAGTTAAATCATATCATTGATATAAATTTATACTTATACTAACCTAATTATTGCACCGTTTGTAAAAGGGATCTTTAATTAAAATAATTATTAATTGTCGTCAACACTATAGGTAGAGGTAATATTGTAATTTTATAATAAATTATGTTCATAACTAGTAATAATATAGTGATAACTAAAATTGTGATAAGTTTAAGATAACTAATAGTAATATAGTAGTAATTTAAATTGTGTTAAGTTTATGTTAAATAGTAGTAATATAGTGATAACTAATAGTAATATAGTAATAATTTTAATTGTGTTAAGTTTTTTATAATTAGTAGTAATATAGTTATAACTAATAGTAATCAGTGGTAAGCTTAAATTGTGGTATAATATAATCAGCAGTAATATAGTGATAATTAATAGTAATATAATGGTAACTAATAGAAATATAATGGTAATTAGTAGTAAAATGTAGTTAGTTTATAATAACTAATGTATAGTTGTAACTAATAGTAATTAGTAGTAATATATAGTGATAATTTAAATTGTTCTTATCCGCCTTCGATTTCCGCTTCCCGCCTTCGATTCCCTCCACTCGCTTCCCGCATTCAATTCCCGCTTCCTGCCTTCGATTCCCTCTTAAATTGTCATACAATTTTTTTTTTAAAAAAAACATAACTTCTTCTTTCGATTCTCTTTTCTCTTTCAAAACCTAACTTTCCTATATAATTTTCTGCTCTTCATAACTTCCCGCCTTTAATCCTCTCTAATTCTAATTCATCCTATTGTTTATCCTAAATATCCGTTTAAGAGTTCGTTCTAATTACCTCCCAATCATTGGATCAAAAACAGAGAGTTTGTCCATCATCGGTTGAAATGAAATTTATACAATTTAGAATTAATACCTGAACATGAGAAAGGAACTAATTTGGGTTGTTTTTGTGGTATACAAAAGCACTATTAACGTAATATGAATTTACATTACTACATTATTATATGTAATGTTATTTAAGATAAACTCAATAGTGCCGTATCATTGTGGAGTATTATTATAATATGAAATCATGTAACTAATTAATACATAATATATAGTCTTACTTTGACAATTCTTACACAATTCATTAATAAATTGGATATTATTAATTTAAATAATAGTACAAGATATTCAATATTAGTAATTAGATAAAATTAGTAATGAAAATTAATATTAGTAGTATTAGTAATTTAAATAATACTATATAATTACATAAAGTAGTAATTATCAATATTATATAATCTAATAATCAATATCCAATATCCATCCATTTTAAAATTTGGTTAAGACAATAAAATGTGATTTATCCGATTGGAATTTATCAAACTAGTTAGCATAGTTAGCTGGTATAAAATAGTTTACTTCTTTCTCAAGGTACATTATAATATCTCTTCACTTAGATTAATTTTTTATATGATTAGTTATTGTTATGTTATATTATAAATTTTCTGATTTTATTTAATCAATTATATTATTATTAATATTATGAATAATATTATATATGTTAAGAAATAAAGAAAGAAATTATTTGTGGTAATGCGGGTGTCTGTGTACCCTCACGAGCACCGCGTGCTAATGGTAAGTAGTGATAATTTATGATAAGTAGTAGTATGGTAGTGGTAAGTAGTGATAATTGGTGGTAAGTAGTGGTAATGCAGATATCCAGGTAGTAAGTAGTTGTAACTAACAATACGTAGTGGTAATGCAGTGATCATATGGTATCAGTAAGTAATAACTATGGTGGTAAGTAATGGTAAATGTCATTTCCACTACTATTGTTTTTAAAAATCATTAAAAACAAAAAAAGTAAATTCTAAGAATTAATTATATCAAATTCTAAAAATTAATTATATGATATAATTTTATATAAATTTCAACAAAAATAACAAATAAAAAAATGAAAATATTATATAATTTTATATAAAATCCAAAACTAATCTATCAATATAATTAATTAAACTAATATAATTAAATAATATTAAATATCATGTATTTAATTAAACTCACATAATCACATAATTAATTACACTATTACATTCTAACTTGTAAATAAAATTATAAAATAATTACTATTATATTATTTAGTTGAGACATTTAGACTAACTTGTAAAATAATTACTATTATATTAATATATATTTCTATATAATACTAATATATTAGTATAACTTATTAGTATATTATATATTAATATATTATATTATAACAAATATTATTATTATATTAATATTATATACATAGTATTATATTTTATATTATTATATTACATATTATTATATTATATTTTAACACAGTAACATTAAATTATATACTAATGTATTATATTATGACAAATTATAATATATTTTATAAATTACTTATTAAATTATAATATAATTTTAATTATATTATATGTTCTACGGTGATTTAATATTTCATTTTTCGACAAAAAAAAAAAAAAATAAAAAAAAAAAAAAAAAAAACCCCACCCCCCCCCCACCCCCCCCCCCCTCCGTTTCTTGCTGTTTTCCTGTCTCTTTGGTATTTTTTTTTTAATCTAATCTAAACCACTAAATAATTATATTTAATTACATAAATTAATTGTTTTTAATTATTTTAGCTTTAAATCATTTGTTAATAATTATTATATTTAAACAATTATTGTATGACATAGTATTATATTTAAACAATTATTATTACATAATTAATTAATAATTAATTATCTTTAATTATATATTATTTTATATATTATTTTTTAAAAAAAATTAAAAATAAAAAAAAAAAAAAAAAAAAGGGGGGGGACCCCCTAAAAAAAAAAAAAAAAAAAAAAAAAGGGCTAAAGCTTCACTATATACATAATTATATGAAAAGAATCTAATTCTAAAATTAATTATCATTATTATTTTATTTTATATAAATTCTAAAAAATAATTAACAATAATAATTTTAATTAATAAATTTTTTTTAAAAAAATTTACCCCAAAAATATTTTTTACTTTTTCAATTTGTATTTATATGCTATTAATTTTTGGGATTGGGATAATATTTTTAAACAAATATTATAAATTTAGTAACATATTAAAAAATAGAGTAAAAAAAAAAAAAAAAAAAAAAAAAGTCGAGCCTATTTAGTATCATATAGTAACCAATAGTAACCATTGATACATAATATAATGAGGCGCCCTCGCCCCCCCCCTTTTTTTTTTTTCCGCCCCGGCCCCCTCCCGCCCGCGCCCCCCCCCCCCCCCCCCCCCCCCCCCCCCCTTTTTTCTTTCCCCGTGGGTGGGGGCCGCGTCCCCTTCTTCCCCTCTTTTTTTTTTTGTTTTTTTTTTTTTTACATATAATCTAATCATAATATAAATAATTATATTATAATTGTTACTCTATAATATATATTAATTCAATATATTTTTAAAGGTAAAATAGTTAAGTAAATAATTATATTTAATTATATAAATTAATTATTTTTAATTATTTTACCTTTAAAAGATAATTATTATATTTAAATAATTATTATATTACAACATAGTATTATATTTAAACAATTATTATACAATATAGTGTTATAAAATTAACTTAAGAAAAGATATGTGAACAACTAAAAATTTTTAAAAATTTAAATTTTTTTGGAAAGGTTGGAATTTTTTTTAAAAAAAGGCGGTTAAAATATGAAAAAATTACTCGTAAAAAAAAAGCGGGTAAAAAATATGAAAAAAATTGAAAAAAAATCGCGGGATTCTCCTTCCCTCCAAAAAGCTCTCCTCTCAAAATGCTTCCCTCTAAAAAACTTTCCTCTCAAAATCTATAAAAACTTGTAATTTGACCAAAGTTTTTCTTCCCATAACTTATCTAAACCCCTCACTCAAATACCAACAACTTTGCAAAAATTTTACAAAAAGGTAATTGCTTTTTTTTTTCTAAAAAAAAATTTATTCTAGGTTCTACTACATTTTTCTTCTAAAAGATTTTGAATTTTTTTAGTTATGATTATGTGATGAAATAAACGACAGCTGACCATTTTTAGGTTTCTTCAATACCTGGGAGTGCACATAAAATCCAACCATCATTATCACCGTCTGAATCCATCCAAAAGGTAATATTTTTATTTACAACCATTTTTTACAATGTATTAGGTAATTATATTCATTTCACCATTAATTTTTACTGATTTTTATTAACAGATTGACAGGATTGTGAATAAAGTTGTTCGTCTGCTTAGATTTGATACTGAGATTATGCCTTTAAAAGAGACATGCAGTTGCAATTGTGGGACATGCGATCTTTTTTTTTGGTCATATATGTATCCCTCATTCTACTTAATATATCAATCATTCTCGTATTTCAATACACATTTATATTATTTTTGTAATTTTTGTTATTTTATGGTCACAACACTATCTTAAAAAAACCCCTATTATATCTCGTCCCCCATATGCAGCGTCCGCCAAGGGGGGGCTGGCGCCCGCCCCTCATATTCAGGCGCCCGCCATGGGTGGGGCCTGGTGCCCGCCCCCCATACGTGGGCGCCCGCCATGGGTGGGGCCTGGCGCCCTCTCCCATACGCGGGCGCCCGCCAAGGGGGTGGCCTGGCGCCCGCCCTTCATACACGGGCGCCCGCCCCACACACTGATCAAGCAACAGCAACCATGTTAAAAAATCGATGTTAAAAATAGTAATATTTTGTAACACACATGGATAATCGATGATAAAATCAAAATTTTCTAATTCAATGACAACAGATGATCGATGGTAACCAATGATAACCCTAATAATAACATATCGTAACCGATAATAAAATCACTAATTTTTCCTAACTCAATAGTAACCGATGATAAAAATAATAACATCTCGTAACATATAATAACAGATGATAAAAGCAGTGATATTTTCTAATACAATGTTAATTGACGATGAAAGTAGTAACATTTCATAACATATGGTAACCAATGATAAAATTAGTTGGTGATTTTTCCTAACACAATGTAATTGACAATGAAAGTAGTAGTATCTCATAACACATAATAACCGATAATAATATTAGTGGCATTTCCTAACTCAATGTTAACTGATGATAAAATTAGTAACATTTTGTAACATATAGTAACCGATCATAAAAAGTCTATTTTTCCTAATACTATTGACTGACTGACGATACAACCATTAACTATCTCGACACTTTTTAAACGTCACAATATATATATGACATGCTACAACAGTTGCACAAACCATCAGAATACATCTATCCCGACTGGTATATACTCAACTGATATTCTATCCGTTGGAGAAAGTATTACCGACGCTTTTTATGTATTTTGCTGACGGTTTTTTACCGACTGTATAATGCTAGTGATATCATGTGATAACTGATAATAAAAGACTATAAATTTTCCTATCACTTGTGCTAACCCTAACATTTCCTAACACTTGTGGTAACTATGATAAAACACAGTAATTTTCCTAACACTTATGGTAACCGATGATAAAAGACAATAACTTTTCCTAACACTTGTTGTAATATGTTGGCAATTGACGATTCAAGACAGTAACTTATACTAACACAAGTAATCGACGATAAAAGTCAGTAACTTTTCCTAACATTTGTAGTAATAGGTTAGTAACAAACGAGACAAGCTAGTAACTTACACTAACACATGTAGTAACCGACGATAAAAGATAGTAACTTTTTTAAATACTTTTCTAATCGCCAATAGAAGGGTAGTAGCTTTTTCCAACATTTGTGGTAACTGACGATAACAGACAATAATATTTTCTAACACTTGTAGTAACGATATAAGGCAGTAACTTGTACTAACACATGTGAAACTAGCGATAAAAGACAGTAACATTTGCTAACACATGATAATCGATGATAAAAGACAATAACATTTCCTAAAATATGTGTTAATCAATGATAAAAAATATTAACTTTTACCAACGCTTTTCAAACCAACGATATAAGACAATAATTTTACTAACACATTTTGCAATCCATGATAAAAGGTAGTGACTTTTACCAATACTTTTCTAACCGTCAGTATAGGCCAGGACATGCTTCCACGGTGACAGAAAACGTAGGGATAGGTCTATCCCAACTTGGTATATCCAACTGAAGGCGCATCCATCAGAAAAGGTTCTGCCAACAATTTTAGTGGTTTTTGTAGACGGTTTTTGTCTGTCTGGATAGGGCATTTGTTTTGTAACGAGTGATTATCGTCTACAAATCACTATTTTTTCTACTATATTATCATACCACACACTTTTTGGCGGAACTTGTTAATTACATTAGGTACATCCTTTCTTGGTAACTTGATATTCCTTTGCAAATGTCCTTTGTTTGTCATGATGCAGCCCTCTTAATTCATGTACTTGCATACTAATTAAGACTGTTACATAGTTTTAGTGGAGAGCCTAGATCAAATTCTCCATAATTTAACCTATCAAATTCAGTATTTGATATTGAAAGATTTTTCTTTGGTCTCACCTGGTTCTAGTGTTTTACATACATACATCATACGCACTATATATATATAAAGCAATAAATAATTACATGATCATGAATCTGCTTAAGGACGTCTAGACCTGAGCCACAAGGTTTTGACCTAACATAGATTTCTAAGCGATTCAATCGTATTGAATTGGTTTGGTTTCCTCCCACTATTAATATTGGCATCCTTTGGGGATTCGGATCTCAATTACATTTCTGTTGCGCATCTACAGGTTTACAGCATAATGACTCTCTTGAGTACCCAATATTTAAAATCAAGATTATCCTACTTTCCATGACCTTCGTACTATCATTCATTCACAAAAATAACAACTTAATTTGCATGATTTCAATGAAAAGAGTAGTGTTGAAACATTTCTAGTTGAAAACATCATATGTTTTTGTTGATGAGTTTTCTAAATTCTCTAATTTTAAAAATATTTTTCACACAAAATTTTGTGTAGCATTGAGTCTATTACTCGTTAAATCATATCCAAATAGATTCGTGTAGATATTAATTGAAATGACAATGGCTATGATATCACCTTTTGAAAAAATTTGGTAGCATTTCCCAAAACACCGGTGCGGAATTGTGATACAGTGATCTTTCATAAAACTTTGTAACGCCATTGAGCTTTTAAGCTCAAATGGTATCACTACCCATTCTCTTATAATAAACTCGATTTTGAATCTCACTATATACCAAAAAAAAAAAAAGAAAAAATTATGTAACGTCAAAATCTTTTCAAAGTTTGACATAATTTTCAAATGCATTTCAATTTTATGTATATACATGATTTAATTAACATTGTGCTACACTTAATCTCAAAGTGAAGATTGAGAATGTCAAATATTTCATGGAGTATTTCATTCTTCTGTATGTGCGAAATCGCAAGCCAAATTCCACAAGTGTATTATGACCTCTGTGTTAGGGATCGGTATAAATTTTTATAATAGAAAAACCTTATACTTTAATGTATGTATCATGTTCAATCAATAAATAATGCAATAGAAACAAAGGAAAAAAAAATCATAAACTTGAAATATTAACAAAAATAGGTATGAAATAATTTAATTTTACAAGGAAAATCAAATAAAGAAACAATAAATACTCAATTTTAATTTTCTCTAATATAATTCGTTGGAATCCGCATTTTCAAGGTTGCAATCTCAATAAATGGAAAATAGACTACATACCCAAATGTTGTTCCCTATAATCCAACTTTGACCTCTCGAATATTCGATTTAGGTGAACAAATCAAACCGGAAGTTGATTCTTTGTTATAGAGAAAATCCTACTCCCAATAATTACCGTTAGGACCAGGACCAATAAGAAATTAACCAGATGATTATTTGATAACTTAATAAACAAATAACAAAAATCAGAATTTATTGAATATGAAAAATAAATGACAAAATATAAAATAAAGAAAGATAAAATTTACATGGTTCGATCAAATAGATCTAAACCCATAAGCGATAGAGGAGTAGAATTTTACTATCAAAGAAGAAGATTACAAATGTATTAGAAAAGTGCTTCTAGTTCCAAATAACCATCATATAAAAAAGATATCAAAATAAGAACTTAAAAGATCACAACCTAATTTTACTAACTCACTTGAACTCATGATGATTCTAAACTTAAACCAAGGCCATCTATTTATACTGATCTCTTGAGGATGCCTTGGATTGAGAATCAATGTGGGATTAGGAGTCTTGGACAATGAGAGAGAGTTTCTTCTCTTTGCCGATCGATGTGGGACAAGAAAAAAACAAGGATGAGCCACATTAAAAAATCTCCACCTTTATGAATCCCAAAATTAAAAAATATCAAATAATAAATCTGCTACACTTTTGTCACAAAAACCCTAATAGGCTAATCAACATCAACAGGTACTAAACAAAACAAATTCAAACACTGGTTGAATTTATAAACTGAAGGAGGCTTCATAAACTTAATAACAAAATTGTTGTCCGGACTTCTATAAACGATTTCATATGTCATACTGCCAACTATACTAAAATATAGAATCTGTGTCATAAAATTCTTCTCTTCAACTGACTGTGATACCTGAGCAGCAAATAACCTAAAATGGTTAGCAGACGAAGTATTCATGAGTTTAGCATTTTTCATGCCATAACTTTCAAAATAATTATTTTGGGTCAAGAATAATTTTTCAACTCCATGATCTCTCTCAATTTCCAAGTCAAAAATCTTTTTAACTGTTCTCAAATTTTTCATACCATTTTCACTACTTAACTGGTATCTTCTTTAAACAAAACATGATATGGTCTCCACAAAACTGAACAAATGTTATTGTTACCACATGTTGAAGTTAACATTCCTGTCAAATTTTTTGACTATAATTTTTGTTATTGTCATATTGTTTGTCAAAAGCCTTCCACAAAATAGCTAAAATAGCTCTGATACCAATTTTTTAAGACCGAAACCAATAGAAAGTTAATTAGAGGATTTTTTAACAACTCAATAGATAAATAACAAAAGACAAAATTTAAATTAACAGGAAAAATAGACTACGTCCACGGATGATAGAGGAGCAGGATTTCATTATCAAAGAAGAATATTATAAATATCTTAGGAAAGTATTCCTAGATTCGACCATCATACAAAAGAGATAACAAAAGAACATCTTAAAAGATTATAATCCACTTTTACTAAGTCACTTGAGCTGAAAATTATTCTATACTTAAACCAAGGCCATCTATTTATACTTGATCCCTTGAGGATGCCTTGACTTGAGAATCAATGGGGGATTAGGAGTGTTGAACAATGAGATAGAGTTTCTTCTCTTTACCGATTGACGTGGGACAAGAAAAAAAACAAGGATGAGCCACGTTTACAATTATAATTCTCTCTCTCTCTCTTAATTAGACTTAAAAATAATATAATTTTAGAGAGAAAGAAGTAGTTAATTCAAAGAAACAATAGTATTTAAAACAAAATCTAACACTTTGGGTTGCTGTTCTCAAAATTAAAGCACCAGCTATAATTCTTCAAAAATTATAATACAATCTCATAATTTTTGAAATTATAAAATAGGATAAATAGTTTTGAAATTTATAAAATAGGAAGGATAGTTTTCAAAATTCAAAATCAGGAGAAAATGTTTCTAAAATATAAATCAAGATATAAAAATTTCTAAAATTACAAACTAGTTGTAAAATTTTCTGAAAATGACAACCAACTATTATTTATCATTTTTAATTAATTTAATACAAAGATGATGTCACATCGAATAAGTAATGAAAACTAACAATGTTTTCCGGTAGATAAAAAAATAAAAAAAAATTAAAAAAATTTTGTTTCGACTTCAAAATAACTATAATGTAATCACTAATCTATCAGTCATATCAAAATTATTTTAAATCTAATTAATTTTGTTAAGTAATTAAGGTTGTGTTCCAACATAAATATCATATTGTTTACCAAAGTTAACAAAAAATATTTATTGTTTTCCCCAGCGAACTATATGTATTTCTTCATTCTGCTTCTCTCACTCTAATCAAATGCAATATTACCTCCTCAATTATTTAATGTCATTGGGTTTTTTGTCCAAAACATAATAACATAAATGTTCAACAAGTCTCGTATTGGCTGATGGCACTAAAAAAGTTTTAAAAAATATAATACAAAATCATATGAGTAAAGTTAATTTCTAGATAATTTAGTAGAACAACCAAAAAAGATGGTATCAACACAATCGGCCTAGATTCTATTTAGCATATATATATATATATATATATATTTATATATTTGTTTATTTCAACTAACCAACACTACATACCCAATGTGCAAAACACTTAGATTATTAAAAATATCACTCTTAATGCATTAAAATTGATAATACTTGGTCGAAACGGTCCATTGGGATAAAGACTAACCCACGATACATCAAATGACCCTCGGTAGCCCAATTGCTCGATTAGTCAATGTCCACCTAATTGACTAACTGTCTGATCCAAGAGCTCGTCATCATCAAGAGGGTTTAGACCCTCTGAACCCTTGGCTTATGGGATACACTAACCGAAACATGTTGTCAATACGGGATCTATCTTCCAGACGGGTAGACACGGCCCACACTCTCTCAGAATACACCGACCATGATCTGATTGGTAGACGACTGGTTGATCACAGCACTTACTTGGTGTTCGGTGATCATTACTTAGTTTGCTAAGCTAAATATTTACTTCTCGTATGAAATCGAGTAGAATCTCGCACAAATAGAAGGGAAAACCCCCAATCTTGGAAAGAATCTCCGTAGCTACCCGGACTTTCCTAATCAATAACTATTGAAATCTTTCAGAATCTTTTCATTATGATTCTCATAATCTTGGGACACTTTCGTAAAGAAACTAGGGTTTTTATGCCCCGCTGACACACGTATCTCGCATTAGATAACTAATATACATCATGGAGTCAATCGACTAGGTTCGCATATGTACTTTCTAAACTAGAACATATCGCAAGGGAGTCTTCTTTCAGTCTGTTCTTCCCTTTCGAAAACTGTACTTAGAGTGTCGCAGCCTCCTCTGTCTGAATACCCTCTGACGATTTTTTGTATGTCTTATTGGTCGAGATCATTAGACGGTCAAGTCCTCCCGTTCAAGTTAGTAGGCCTATCATCTGTAAAGCCAAATCCACCTCTAACAGATTGGCATCGTCCGTAAGAACAGACTAGAAAAAAGTTTGTCCCGCATCACATTGTCAAACAAAGAATGCCTCTAAAAAGAGTAACCAAAGTCTCTTCTAGAGCCGCATCTCTAATAGAGGGGCACACGGCTACCCCAATAAATGCCACACCACCTGCGACAGATGCCTCATAAGAATTCCTATTGTTACGGACCTATCTGAGGTCCAATCTCTAGTTTGTTACCAAAATCACCCCACACCACTTGTCGCTCCGACTTCCCCGAAAAGGGCTACCAGACCCCAAGTATAGAGGTTGGAATCTAGGTTAAATAACATGAGTAAGCAGCTAGAAACACTCAACCGCGCCCTCTAGCCCGTGGCCTAATCCTCCTCCCATGGGTCGTGACACAAGTGTACACGGAAACTTAAGCCCAAAAAACATTGAGAGCCCTCGATCATATCCCGACGTGATCCTAAT
The DNA here is from genome assembly GCA_037126225.1 of Dillenia turbinata. Taxonomy (NCBI): domain Eukaryota; kingdom Viridiplantae; phylum Streptophyta; class Magnoliopsida; order Dilleniales; family Dilleniaceae; genus Dillenia; species Dillenia turbinata. The sequence continues at coordinate 11,809,051 of JBAMMX010000019.1, forward strand.
AACCTAAGAAAATAAGTCAAAAAGCTCATGGAGAATGAATTGAGGTGAGCAAACATGAAGAGAGATGAGTCTACTCAGTATCCTATCGTCTCTCACTATTTGACTCAAAGATTTCTTCAAAACCAATACCTAGTGACATGCTTCTCCCTCATTGGGAGAGGTATGATAACGCCATTGATCCCAAGGACCATGCCACCCACTTTATCATAGTGATGATCTCTAGAGATATGACAGATGTCACCATGTGCAAACACTTCTTGAAAACTCTGAAGGGCAATGCAACCAACCAACTCAAAATGAGCATAGCTGATCACCTCGCCGGTAGGCTCCCCAAGGGCCCCTACAACAGCAAAGATTCACTTGTTATACTCCTCTAACTAAGGCTCCAAGTCAAGTGCCCCTTAGTTTCAAAACAAACCTTATGTCAATGGCCTCCTTGCCTCACAGAAGATGATCCTAAAAAGGACAAAACTTGGTATTGTCACTTTCACCAAGACTATAGCCACCTCATCGATGAATGCAAGAAACTAAGAGATAAACTCAAGTTCCTTATTCGAAGTGGAAAACTCCAAAGGTTCATTAATGCTTGAAGAGTAGGTCTTCCTCCACGGAGCTCTCACAGTCCAAAACAAGAGAACAAACATGGCGACTAGCCAGTCCCAAGAGATATTCACAGCTAAACAAGTGATCCTTACCTCCCAATCCATATCTTATGGGTGCTACATTAGTGCAATCACACACGATCGAGTGGGTAGGGGCATCTAGTAGCCCCAACCTTCAAGAAGACAGAACAATTCATCTCCAAATTCAAACAAGTTCTCACCACCCATATCGGGAAGCCACCCAAAAAGAAGAGGCACATGATTGGTTTCAATGGTGATGACTTAGTGGGTGTCAATCCAGATTATCACGATTCTCTCATCATCACAAATAAGATCGCACAGTATGAAGTCAGAAGGATCTTTGTCGATCAAGGGGTCGACTATAGCCTCCTATACTGGAGCACCTTCTAACAAATGGGTTTTAACCCGGTACACTTGCAGCCTCACATTGGACCCAAAGGGACTTTTAGGCGAATGGATATACCCTGAAGGTGTTAATTCTCTATTCGCAAGCCTTAGAACTCTATCCAATCATATGACGGCTACGACCATGTTCAACGTGGTTAAGCTCTCCTCACTCTACAATGTCATTTTTGGATGACTTAGCTTGAATGTTCTGGAGGCACTACCGAGCACGATTCATATGAAAATCAAGTTCAGGACCTCCGATGGTGTCGGAACGATACACTGCAATCTGAAGCCCTAAGCCATTTCTCTTAAGTAAACTCTAGACCCTTTTCTCTTTACGATTGCTTTCATAATACCCCTTAATGGTAGCCCATGGTACTTTGCCTTCGCACTTGAACTACTGATCATTGTTTTTTCCTTAATGATGTGTCTTCTTTCTCTTTGTGAACTAAAGCATGTGCCACGGTGCCTCACTTATCGAACAAATAGAGTCTCTTGTTAGAGATTTATCCCTCCAAATGGGCCAACATCACCCTGTCCTATCGTTAGGGATCTATCTCCCCAAATGGGCTAACGTTACCCTGTCCTATGTTAGAACTCCGTCTCACCGAATGGGCCAAAGTCGCCCTATCCTATCATTAGAGATCTATCTTCCCGAATGGGCCAACGTTGCCATTTCCTATCGTTAGGGATCTAGCTTTCCAAATAGGTCAATGTTACCCTATCCTATTGTTAAGGATTTATCTCCCCGAACGGATCAATGTCACCCATCCTCTTAAACGGAGCCTACCGTTAGAAATTCACCTCTACAAACAAGCATCACCTAGTCTATGTAGCGAATGAAAATTATATTTGGCAGGGAACTCACCTTCCCAATAAGCACTGTCCTGTCAAATGGTTTATCAAAATAGCCCCACTATCAGACAAGCATCTCGCCTACTAGGGATGTACCTTCTTGATAACATTCTATCTATTAGGAAGTAATGCTATCCAAAGCACAAGTCGAAGTATAGGCAAGAAATTATCTCATTAGAGAATCCAAACGAAAGTTACAAAAGGAGAAAAGCTACAAAAGAAAATAAAAACCCCAATTAAGGGGCAAGACGAATAGATTCAACAAGAGCAGCAGCAGAATCAAGTTCAGTAATGGGATCCATAGTGTCCAGGGACATGGCGCTCACCAACCCTACTTGACGAATGATCTCCATGGCACATTAAAGCCTCTCCGTTAGCCTACGCCAAGCACATGCGTGATTGTCAAAGTTCCTCGTAACGACATCCCCTAACTCAATTTTCCTCTGCTTGGCAGCATAGAGAGACTGGTCGCATCCTTCGGCCAGCCTCTTTGCAGCCTATAAAGAGGCCTCGTGAACCTTACCCTCAGCCTCCAACTCTTCACACTGACAGAGTGTTGCATCCTATTTGGCCCTTAGCTCCTCCACTGCCTTGTTATGAGCACTCATGACAACTACAGAGGACCTTGCCTTCTTGAGCTCTCTTTCTTTCTACGAAAGGGCGTTCTCTAATCGAGAGACATCCTTCGCTATTTGGTCAAACTGACGCCTCAATGACTCAACGTTTACTCCCTCTATTGCTTTTGAAACTCTACCAAGGCTATGGCTCGAAAGGACTAGTCAGTAAGTTAAAAAAGGGAAAAGCAAACGAACACTAAGGAAAGGAGAGTACCGTCATAGCCGCTGAAAACAAGGTCTCATCATCTAGCTCGAGTGAGAGCTTGTTCAACTCCAAATCTGAACAGTTAAAGTCCAACCAATCGGCTATCTGTATCTTTTCAACAATATCAATATAGCAGTGACTATTATCTCCAGCAATGATCATCGCCATCCTATGCTCCTTTGAGCCTTGGTACCTATCTAAAGACCGAATAGGGATAGCACCAGGGAACACCTCCTCCTCTAGCACCACCCACTTGCCTTTGTTTGAGGGCAATAATAAAATAGCAGTGGATGGCCCCACACTAGGCCCATTCGTCAACACAGGCCCAGTAAGTTCAAGATATCTTGGAGGAAGTTCCCCTGCCTCTGTCGAAGCCTCAAGAGCATGACCTTTTTCTCTTACTGGAGAATCCTCACCGGTTACACTGATGGGGCCCTCGCCTCTACGCTCGTTATCGCTATCCTCCTTGACTTGTCAATGGTTAATTAAGCAAACTCTTGAGCGATCAGGGGCCTCTCTTTTAGACTTTCACTTATCTCCTCAGGGAGCTCCTACAATTCCACTCACCTCCTCTTAACTCTCAAAGAGGCAAGTGGGGTCGAGTCAGGTGAACGAGCCTTCAATGAACTCTTCGTTTCCCTAAGGGTATCTTTTGCTTTCGCCCTCATCTGACAATTAGTGGTAACCCGCCTTAAGTCATCCTATATGGTAGAGTGCAAAAAATCTACTGTCTTCTTCTTCTTAAGCAAGAGGGTTTTCTCGATTGCCCTTTTCTTCCCAAGCAATAAACTTGCTAGTGACAGCATCTCATCATCTAAGAGACGATCAACCCAAATACTCCTTTGAGAGGCGTGATAGTAATCACCCATGGATCGGAGGAAGCTAGAATTATGGAAAGATTGGCGAGGCTTTAACTCGAGTAGGGGATTAGCATCAGGTGCCAGAAGCTCCAGCATCAAGCCCTTCTCAAAGAAGTCAACAAAGAAATACTTGTACATCCAGCTCTTGTCAATGGTCCACTATAAAAGAGCCTCCACCTAGACTCTTTCCTAGTCTACAAGCAAAGCCAACCTACAGTAGAACCCTTCGTTCTGCACTTCTTTAGTGAAAATATAGAAGCAAGACTTCAAAATTGAAATGCACATGGCAAAAGCTCATCAAAAAGATAACTACAACCACCAAGCACCAAGCACTAGGAATCAACAAAGTGGGAAAGATGTTCTAATGCACTAGAACCCTAGCGATTGGGCCAGTATATGGTATTTTCAAACATACTTCATCGATTATTTGTATATCAGGACTCGGCTCCCTAGAGCCATGTTGGCTTTGTCAGTGTTATAGTGCTCCTAATATCCCCAGTGTCGGGAGTAAAACCAAATGTCATATGGCTCCTCCAACGACATAGTGCTCCTAATATCTCCAATGCCAGGAGTAGAACCAAATGGTGAATCGTTCAACATTTTCTCTTAGAAAATCTTTACAAGACACTGGATTATCAAAGAAAGTTAATTGTCAAAACGTGGAATCGATAATGGCAGAGCCAACTGTGAGATGTGCGCTATAAGAACCATACTGGAGATGGTTCGTGGCCACTTAAACAACATGTGCCGCATTAAATGCCTTGATTCGCAAGATCCAAAAAGTGACTTCTAGACTATATTCCTGACGTTTTATCCTCGAAACAACAATAGGAATGGGGGCAAGTGATGCTGAAACTGTCCATGGGCTAGAGACTAGCCCACGATATATCGAATGACCCTTGGTAGTCCAACTGCTTGATTAGTCAGTGTCTACTTGATTGACTAACTATTTGGTCCAAGAGCTCATCATCATCAAGAGGCTTTAGACCCTCTGAACCCCTGGCTCTTGGATGTACCAACCAAAATGTGTCGTCAATACGGGTTTTATCTCCCGGATGGGCAGACACAACCCACACTCTCTCAAAATACACCAACTATGTTCTGATCGGTAGACGATTAGTTGATCACACACTTACTTAGTGTTTGGTAATTGTCACTCAGTCTGCTATGGTAAATATTTACTTCTCCTATGAACGCGGTAGAATCTCCCATAAATAGAAGGGAAACCCTCAATCCTGGAAAAGAATCTCCACGGCTACCTAGACTTTCCTAATCGATAACCATTAAAATCTTTCAGAATCTTTTCATTGTGATCTCTATAATCTTAGGACACTTCCGCAAGGAAAGTAGGGTTTTAACACCTCGCTGACACATGTATCTCACACTAAGTAACTGTATATACATCATGGAGTCAATCGACCAGATACGCATATGTACTCTCTAAACTAACACACATCGCATGGGAGTCTTCTTCCAGTCTGCTCTTCCCTTTTGAAAACCACTCTCTAACTTAAGTGTAGGAACCTCTTGCACCGGAGCACCCTCCAATGGTTTTTTATAGGTTTTATTAGTCAAGATCATCAGACGGTCAAGTTCTTCTATTCGAGTTAGCAGGGCCATCATCTGTCGAGCTAAACTCACCTTTAACAAAAATATATGGCTATAACTTCGTAATTTCATCCATATATATTCAAAACTAAAAGCATATGAACCACATGTAGTTACAGAATGCCAATTTTCAACTCAGTACTTTTAAGAAAATTACTTTACATGTTATGTTCGGTATTACCTATTTGTACTAATTTCTATTGAGTATAGATTTCATCTGATGATCAAGGTAAACCATCTCTTATTAACGGAAGACTCACAAGCTATAGCCAATATATGATAAAGTGTCTAATTTAATCAATTGTTAATGAACCTTTATTTTATGTCCATGTAACAATGGCTAACTTTGTCTATGTACCACCAACCTGACTACAAACAAAAGTCATTTACATTGAACAATAAGACTTTATATATACATAAATAATATGAATATCCGTTTATCAAATTGAACAAATAAATCAAACATTATTCAACATAAAGAAGTCATTTCTCTATCATGTTCGTTCTACTTATACTATCACTACAAAAAATAATGGCCTTTAGTGATAGAGGCAATTTGATCACTAAATGTCCAAATGTCATCACTAAAACACTTTAGTTACCAAACAAAGGTCGTCACTTGGTGGTCACTAAAGCTCTTTGATGACGAAGTGCAAAAAGTCATTACTAAAGTGTCGAGTTTAGTGACCAAAATTTTTTTTGTCACCAGATTAATAACTAAAAAAGTTGTCACAGAATTGGTCACTAAAAAATCCAAATGGTCACCAAAAATAGCTCGGTCAACGGATTTAGTGACAACATTTGGTGATCAATTTAGTAATCACTAAAAAGTGACTATCACGTGATGAACACGTGATTCGGTGTCAAAAAAAGTTATCACTAAAAATACATATTTAGTGATCACATTTGGCGACCAAATTAATAGCTGTCAGTGATGTGATTCGGTGATGAAAAAAGTTATCACCAAAAATACGTAAGACAACTCAATTGTGACAACTTTAGTGATGAATTTTCCCTATGAGCAAATCAATACATAGTGATGGTAATTGGTGACCAACAATTGATAATTGGTAACAAAATTAAAGTCATCACTAACATTAATCCGAAAAACAATGATTACAACATGGGTTTATATTAAATATACATAGAAAAAGTTCCCAATACCAAAGAAAATAATCCCTATACTTAGTACATGAGTCCTAACAAATAATCCACTCAACTTACACGATCATGTGTACTCCTTTCTTTGATCAGAACATACTCCTTGAAAATTGTATGATGAATCATTGAAAAAACATTTACATCAATCACATGAAATTTACATTAAAATGCCACAACATCATAAGTAACTAAATAGTTACACAAAATACTAATCATATTGATTCAACATCCAACAGCATTTTAAAGTCTAACATCCGCATGTATATAAAGTAGTACATTTGAAGAAATGCTTTTCAATTCTTTGGATGACATGGATGGCCTATCAATTCTACACATTTGTGTACTTTTCTTAGGGCAGTGCTGCATAGAAGAACTTAATCAAACAAAATGGTAAAGTAAAGATAGAATAATAGTGCGCTAGATTGCAATATTTGTGGTTTAATGTGCATAATGAACATCTCCTACTGTATATATGCTCTCTGGAAGAAAAGATATCCATTTATTCCTATGACATCATCTTTATGAGACTTTCAAACAAATTGAACTAGCTATTTGGCTCATACTAATGCCTTAGGAAATCAAAATAATATCCCAACAATTTTGTACACAGTGTAATATTGGAAAAGCAATTAGCAAGATATGACAATTCAATGAATGTTCATAGACCACCAAGTTATTAAAGGTCCAACACAATTAGTCTAGGCATGTAGCATGGAATTACAATTTGTGCTTAAAAGATGTTCACAGACCACCAAGTTAATTCCAAAAGATCATGCATCCGACTATAGACAAGTAGTAAGTTCTAATTTGTCTAAGACCTCTACCTCCACACTTTCAAACAGCACTTAAAAACCAGTTATCCTAATTTAGGATTTTAGCTACTCAGTGCAGCCAAAGCCATAGCATTTCCACTCCCAACATTTGGTTGGAAGTGTGCTAGTCCAATAAGGAAAACAAACACATCAACATTGTTAAGAACCTCTATGATATGGTTATTTTGGGCTTTGAGGTCACAAATGCATCATGAAACAATGAAATATATCTTGTAGAGAATTTTATTAAGGAATATACTATATATTATGGTCATTTTGATTTTATTTTGCTTTAGGATTGGCATCAAATGTTTAACCAAGCACTGTAATAACAAGAGAAGAAAGCTGTTAGCTAAGGAAATATGCTTTAGCAAATTTTTAATGTATATCACTAAGTGTGAAATGCTAAATAACAAGAGAAGAAAGAACATGTGGAGTGAAGAAAGCCTATAATAAAGAAGATGGAGTAGTGGTAACTTGTGGAAGTTAAAAGCCCATACCAAGCAGCCCTAATAAAAGATACTGCTCAACTAGTAAGAACCTCTAAACTATAATATAAAACTTGCACTTACGTTTTTCTCAGACTACTGACTCGCTAAACAACTGATTTCTGCCATCATGAACTACATCTACTCTTGGAATTGAGTATGCTGCTCTTTCAATACTCACATTTCTTCTTCTTGGGTAGCAAGTTTGGCACTTATAGTTGCACTTTGAATCTCTGTTTCAACTGTTATTTTTCTTTCCATCTCAATTTCCATCTTCAGCTTTTCAGATGCCACAATCAGTTTTGTAGGAACAGCCCATCCCTTAATGTGTCTCAGAATAGCACACAACTTTTGCATACAAATTTCTGTAGGTGAATTTGATGATGAGACCTCTTCAGAATGCAAATCATCCTATAGAACAGAATAATTTATTATGTGACAAAAACATAAATATTGAAAATCTATATATGTTTGAATTGCAAATAGCAGTAGATAATACAAAGTTTATTGAGCAATATCGTTGATCATTTTCCCTTTTTCTTTGAGAAATGACTAATCTAGTATTGGTTAATTGTTGACAGTTGTTTTCCTTCATTCATTCTCTCTTTTTTCCCGGTATTTGTCTCTTGTAGCTGACCCCAAATTTTGAGATTAAGGTATAGATTATTGTATTGGATAACTGGTGTTTGTTTATGTTGAAAAACATTTGCCTAGGCACATCCATGATGAGAGGACTTACTAGAAATTTGGCTCATGCCAAAAAAGGCGTCACGACAAAGAAATCATTATTGAAGTTGATAAATATGCTGGTCGGCTAGTGGGAGAAGATAGCCAGGAGCTGATCACAAAGGGTTGCTGTATTTTGTGGCAGTTTGCCAAATTTGATGGCACAACGACCAACCAAAAGAATTGAAGGATGATATTATTAGCAAGTTCACGGTACAATTTGTTATATTTATATATCATAATATGTTTCTTCTATAATTGAAGGAGAATTTGAATTATGATGGTAGCAAAAACATAGAGAGTGCCATTCAAAGGCAATTGGGTAATCAGCACAAGAACAGGCAGTATAGGCGGCATCTTCACTTCAAAAAGTTCTCATCCAAAGAAGAGACTTTGAAAACTTTCCTATCTAATGTGCAGATGGATAAATGGGTGAAACTGTGCGATAAATTTACTAATGATAACTTTCAGGTTCAAATCATATCACTATTTCTTCCTCATTTTTCTTAAAGATAAAAAGCTTGTTCAAGTTCATCATTTTGATTTCCTTTCTTGAAAAATAATAGAAGATGAGTATGAAAAACTCCAAAAATCATGTAGCTAATGTAACTCCACCCACAGTTGGGTCCGTTTCGATTGCGAGAATGGTTGATAATATGGTTAATAAAAATATAAAATATAAAAAATAAAAAAATGAAAAAATAACTATAGAAAGAAGCACAGCAGACCCGAGAGAGAGTACAAAAGCAAAAACATTATAGGAGTAGTAACTATTTTTTACTATAAAGAATTGCCGGCTGAGGCTGGTCTCATTCCCAAGGTAGTATGTCACATTGGAGGCACAAAATGCTATCATAGTATGAAAGTAGTAGCAAAAAGGCACACAGCAGCCTATAGTATGAATGCTGATTATATCACTAGTTATCCTACAAAATGCTGATTATTTATATCACTTGCATTTTATGCATCAAGAGACTATACATGACACACATTGGAGACATGTTGATTATTTGTCATTGCCCTCTTCTGTATCAATTGCAACGAGAAATTAGCTCTATTACTCAAGGAAATTTATGTGGTGAAATATTACGCTAAGCTCAAGATGTTTTGGGATGAACTTGCTTGCCTTATGCCTGTTCCTCAATCTAGATGTGGAGCCGCAAAGCAGATCACGAACATGACTTGGTTGGTTGAAACTCTTATAGAAATGCTGAGACTGTGAATAAAGGAGATTCCAATGACTAATACTACGACAAGAACTTAAGAAATTCATGAAAGGAAAATGGAATGATTGTAGACAACAACACTATCAACACTGCCTATTTTGAAGATTTAGCAAATATTATAATTAATCACATTTTTAGTTCTCTTCAGTTACCGGAACCCGGATCGTGGATCATTAATGCTAGAGCCTTAAATTATATGTGTGCAGACATAGATTTCATGGACAATCATATTCCTATAGACCAAACAACTCCTGTTTACTCACATGATGGTACTATTAAATTAGTTCATCAAACAGGTAATGTAAATTTGCATTAAAAAAAAAAATCTGATTCTTGTTGATTGTCTACACATTTCTATCTTTGAATTCAACCTTTTTATTAGTAAATAAAGTTGTCATTACTTCATAAATAAAATTTACCTTTTATTCTATTTTCTGCATCTTGCAAGACCTACTGATGAAATTCTAGCAGTGGGAAAAGTAGTAGGCAAACTATACATATTAAACAAATCCTATTTCAATTCAAAAATTATAAAACATTAATCTTTAAAAGAAATTTACATGTTGATTTCAATTACATGAATAAAAAGTAGTAGGATAACTAGTGATGACTCATTGGTATGATCTTGGTGTTCAGAATTCCCTTGATGTCGTGTGTTAGCATGGTCATGCTTGCCAGCACTCAAATTAAGTAAACATCTAACTCGTCTCTGTTCGAAATTGTTGGAAAGTGGCGATGCCTCTTGTGATGACTCATCGTGTGATGGCTCATCTTCAATGTCAATATGACAAGAGATGTATTTCTTAATTGGAGTGAGTCAGCCGTGATGGTAATGGTACTTTAGCAACAGCCTTTTTTCCCACTCCACCTTTACCAAGACCAGCCATCTATATATTAAAACACACATTAATTACAATCAAATTTCAATGTATAATACTTAAAATGTTATAATTATGATATAACAAAACTGAAAAGTGAAGAGAAGACTCAAATGTGATAAGTAACCACTTCAAACTGTAATTGAGGAAAAAAAAAGCAATTGGAATTGAGAAAATATCAACATTTGTGATTAGATCAACCAAATTTAACAATAGAAATTAAAAAAAAAAAAAAAAAAAAAACAACTGTAATTGAGAAACAATTTGTGGTCAGATCATTTTATGGTCAACAAGATTTAACAACCAGATCATTTGTGTTCAAATCAACTGAGAAACCAATATCAATTGTAATGGGAAAAAATACAATTGTAATCTAACTGTAATTGAGAAAAACGATTGCAATTGAAAAGCACAAACTATATCAACCAAATTTAACATAAATACTAAAATGTGTCAGTAGTTTCAAATTGAACTACAATACAATATGATTAAATACCTATCTAACAACTATTTTGAATTAGTAAAATCATCTTGCCACAATTCCTCCTCAAAAGATTCAGAATCTATTAACAACATCATCATTAAGAAATGAATCAACCAATGCATGAAAATTTTGAGATGCTCGAGTAGTCAAATCATTGCTTACAATTGAGGCATCCACCAATTGCAACGCAATTGTACCCCTCACCAAGGATGGCAACTCCATATTCAAATCAACAACAAGATTGAAATTTGGCTCTTCTTCTTGATACACTTCTTCAACATGGACTACCTCAAGGGTTTGTGGAACATCATAGAATATGCGAGGAGTAAAACTTTGCCCAACATGCTAATTTTTCCCCAGTTTTAGATCAAGTATGAAAAAAACCTATTTAACTTGGGATGCAAATACATAAGGCTGGTCTTGGTACCATTTTTGTGACATATTAACACTAATAATTGCACATTCTTTATCAATTTGCAGCCCTTTTGCATCACTAATCCTAAACCAGTCACACATAAATATTAACACTCTTTTATTGCTCCCTAGATATTCCACCTCGTGACATCTTGTAATACACCATAAAATTCAATCATATTGTTCCCATGCTCGCCCTGCACTACAACTCCATTAGTTTGAGTTTTTCTATCCTTTTCACGACTTTGGGTGTGGAACCTACCCATTCACCATGTATCCAGTGTACCGATTTACTCGATTTAATGGTCCAAGCGACAAAATTCGAATTTCAAACAAATATGATTGTGGATTAGAAACAACCTACATAATGAAACCATATAGCAATCAATTCAATTTGACTTAAAATTCATTATTTCTAGTACTATACATGAATGTCTAACATGGCCTTACATGTTGTTGAAACCATGAAGTGAATTGCTTGTTGTGATGTTCATCCACATTCTCATAGTTTTTTTGCTCGAGTATAAACTTGTGCTCACTATAGGAATTGAAATAATGGTTTGTGTGTGTGTGTATGTAGATATATATTCATAAAGGAATCAAGTTTATGTCATTCAGAGAAAAATTAACTTCCTTTATTAGCTTCTGTATTTCATCGCAATTATTCAATATGTAAGATTGAATCTTGGCCAATTTTATCTCACTAAGATCACAACAATTGGGACTACCAAGTGGCCGACCCCTACATGAGAAAACAGAAACTTCACCACTGCTGTCCTTCATCTCGTTGTTATGCTCAACCCGATTAAAGATAATTTCTACATTGTTCAAATACATAGAGCAGAATGTCTGGCATTCCTTGTCTATATATCTTTTAGAAATACATCCTTTCGGTTGAGCTTTGTTATAAATATATCCCTAAAGGTTCCCATTTTCCTGAACAAATGCAACAACCTTAACGAATAATCTTGGAATATAAGAAAGGAAGTCGTACATTTAAGATAGTGTTATTACCTCTCAAATGGGAACATCCACCAATATTGAGGTGGACCTGCTATCCTTGCTTCATACATCAAGTGAATCAAAAGATGAATAATGATGTCAAAGAATGATGCAGAAAATATTCTCTCTGGCTTACAAAGAAGGAAAGCGATTTTCTTTTCTTCTGTCTAAAGAACATCTATATATGTACTTTGTGAGTATAGTTTTTGGATGAACACTCAAGGTTCGTATAACACTTGTCAAACTTCCTTCACCAAGCAGCACCTAATTGCTAGGGGCATAATTCGTTGGATGGATACATAAAAGTCATGACTTTCATTCCAGACATGGCAAATTCTCTGCCTTTTATGCATCGAGAAAGATTTGAAGCAAACCCATCTGGGAACTTAAGGGACTTCAAGAAGTTTAGAATTTTATTACATTCATCTTTTGTTAATTAGTAGCAAGCCATAGGCATGATGAATGAATTACCATTTGGCTGTAAGTGCAAACCCTTTTTTAATCCTTGTTCCATCAAATCCTTGTGGGATTTCCAAGTGTCCTTAGTCTTGCCCTTAATGTCAAATACTGTGGCAACTATATTCTCAGTCACATTCTTGACAACATGCATGATGTCTATGTTATGTCTCAACTTAAGATTGGCCCAATATGGAAGCTTGAAAAACACACTTCTTTTAGTCCACACCGGCGTGTTCTCTTCGCGCTTATGCTTTCTCCTTTTGGTCTTTTATAGGACATGTACCAAATGAATACAGTTTCAAAACCGTACGCTCAATATCATGCAAAATTTCATGGCCAGACTTAGGCATTATAGGATCCCGGAAGTCAACATCCCCATCAAAGTTCTTTTTATCCCTTCGACTTTGGTGGGATGATGGCAAAAATCTACGATGGCCCATGTAACACATTTTCTTACTATTCGGCAAGTAATAAGATGATGTCTCATTCATGCAAACTAGACAAACATGGTTGCCCTTGATATTCCAACCAGAAAGCATGCCATATGCAGGGAAATCATTTATAATCCATAGAAAAGCTGCACACAATATGAATTTTTCTCACTTATGAACATCATATACCTCGACACCAACCCATAACTCATTCAATTCATCAATTAATGGTTGCAAATAGACATCAATGTTAATTCCAGGAGATTTTGGCCCAGGAATTAACATTGACATGAACAAGAAACAGTCTTGCATGCATCTCCAAGGAGGTAGATTATACGGGACAAGAAAGACAAGCTATATACTATAGGCATTGCTTAGGTTACCAAATGGATTGAACCCATCAGTGGCGAGACCTAACTGTATATTTCGCAGGTCATTCATGAATGAAGGGAAAACTTTATCAAGGTATTTCCATGCTTCACTGTCTGTAGGGTCATTGACACATGCATGGATTCCCCCCCCCCAAAATCCTAAATCTCATATGTATTTTTTAGCTTCATAGAAATTCTTTGGAATAGAAGCACAATTTGACAAGGCTCACTTGAATATGTCAAGTAGCAAGTCAAATGATTTGACAGTTCACCCACTGGTAGTCTTTAAATGTAAAAGAGTAATAATGAATGAAAATTAGGCAAAATTTCGATATCCCACATAAAGCTCTTGGTGGGCTTCATCTAATAATCTATGAAGGGTTTCCACATCATTGTCTGATTTACTTGAAGATCCACTACTAGTCTGGCAATTTTCACCCCAATTACCTTCACCTATGTTATTTAACAGAATGTCGAAGCTGTCATTGTAATCATCATTATTATCTCCATTACTCTCATCAATTGTCAAATCCTCGCCATCTAAAATGTCTTCATATATCTCACCATGATATATGCATGTAGCATAATTAACAGAAATTCCCCTTTGCATCAGATGTAAGAACACGGTGTTTTTATCACAAAGGTGAAAGTTGTTGCAAGATTTACAAGGGTAAGAGATTTTTGAAGATTATTCTTTATTACTATATGCAAATTTGAGGAACTCCTTTATACTCAATCCATATTTTTTATCCTTTGTTCTATGGACAATTTTCATATCCATAGCATATACTCTAGCACCTAAGTTGACATACATAAAACCCTTAAAAAAAAGCAACATGAAACTTTTGAGTCATCAAACAAGCTATGAATCAGGTTTTGATAACACTAAAAGGAGGGCTAAGTACAATTCCACCAACCCTAGCATAACTTAAGTAATAACAACATATTTAAGGATTTTCATAGATAGGCCAGCAATATAAATATGGGGAGTCAACATATGTTGTGGAATCCAACATCTTAAGTCATTGGAATTCTGATGGATCTCTTAATAACGCAAAGCTAGACAACTATGTATAGGAGTATGCATTATCAATTCTCAACATTCTACAGAACTATGAATGGTGCTTTTTATGGGTAAAATTGGGTTAATGATTTATTTTTTTAAAAATGTGACTTGGCTCTATTGAAGACTAAAAGTAAATTTTTATTTAATTTTACAAAAATACACTACTTCCAAAACCAATACAAAAACAACACTATGGAAAGAAGGAAGATTGGGCATTGAACCAAAAAATTAAACAATTAAAAGTTTTTAAGCCTAATTCATACTTGCCATCCGTCATTTGACACACAAAATAGAGGAATTAAATGCATCTATTTTTATAGATAGCCATTGTTCATGCTACATGGAGGGAGATTAAAATGAGATTGCCACAATAGAGACCTTATCATTTATAACACAAAGAAGGATACTAGAATAAAATTCTTAGATGTTAGACATTTTTTGTAGCATCAACCTGGCTGATTTTCATTGACTATTGAAACAATATTTGCAAACAATGTTTGACCGAACAAGCAAACTCAAACAGACACTAAGAACTCCATGCATTCATTTATCCATTCACGATAAACTCATGACATGAATGAAAAACACGTCAAGCGGGTAGAATAGATGATTACAATTCTAAAACAAATCCCAACAACAAGAAACGCGACAGAGATACAACATGCGAGAAGAAAGAGCCTAACTTATGGAGAAGCAAACGAGCAGCCAAATCAACCGTGGAGGAAGCAAATTGCGACAGAGTGGTCGATCACTTGGATAACCTGAGAAAATAAGTTCAATTTTAGATAGGTCAATTAGACTTTGGGATGTAATGAGCAACAATGAAACCCTAAAAATTGAGAAATACTAGAAAAGAAATTGGACAACGACGAATTAAGGGGAATAGAAACAGCCAAAGCGAGGGCGAGAGTGAACGAGAGAGAGAGAGAGAGAGTCCCCAAATACATATGAACATTTGTACAGTGAATGACCCTAGTGTGGTGAATGCTAGGAGACCCATGACAAAATCCGTCATTTACGTCAATAGCAAAATGGGTCATTTTTTCTCTTTTCTTTTTTACCAATACCTCATCTTGTGACCATTGAATTGCAGCAACATCAAACTATATATATATACTTTATTTTGATAGATAAACTTTTTGTTCATTGTCGATGAATCAATCCACCACTAAATAAGTCAAACTAATAAATAATTATTTCAATTAAATTTCTATATATTTGTTTATGTACAATTTTTGGGATATATTTTTATTTTGAATATATGGTAATATTAATTATAATTAAAACTTGTTTTTAATATTTTTTATTAAAATAATGACGTCTAATGTGGTCTACACACATCGCCGACGGAGTTAGTGGTGCCATTAGGGAAGCCTTCAGTTTAACCACAATTATCTTTGGTATATTCCTTGATCTAGATTCGATAACTATACTTCACTAGGTGGTGTTAGAATATTGACTTATTTGTGACACAATCGATGCACTCACTAGATATCTCTTACAAATGTAAGTTACTATTTTTCATATTTTCAGTAGCGTTAGAATCAGAATCTAAGCAATAAAATAATCATAAAAATTAAGAGAATTGTAAAAATTTATAAAAGAACAAAAAAGTAATAAAAATAATAAAACATGGGAATCATAAAAATCATAAAAAAATGAAAACAAATCAAAACCAATCCAACATCATTTTAGAACCCACCCTAATCGAAATCTTACGATTCTAATTTAATTTTCATAAAAAATGATACAAATACTCACCCTAAAATGAAAAATGCATGACATATTATTAACATACCAATTTGGAGGCGTATCATCCTTGTTTGGATAATTAGATACTTCATGAAACCATTCTAAATAGAAATTACCGATACATTTTATCATTTAAGATTTCTAATAAATACTAAAATAAAAGCAAACTTTAGGGTATTTATGGTTAAAGCATGATAAACTCAAATTATTAATATCGGTGGATCTAAATCACATACCCTTATTCCTCATTTCTATCCTCTTAACCCAAAAATATATTAGTGTTTGTCTATCTTCTTTGCCCAAAAAATACATCTTCTATTATTTTTATTATGTAAAATATTTTATTAACCATTTCTTTTCAACATTTGTCTTATTCATAGCAATTTTCTTGATAAATTTGATTATTATTTTTATTTTATCACTCAAAATATGATAGTTAGTAGTTTTATTAAAAAAATAAAAAAAAATTATTGTCTTTTTATTAGATGTGAACAAAAATAACAAAAATCATGTAAATAAAAATTAATATAGTGTGAACGAAAGAAATCGATTGTAGTTGGAATTTAAAGTTTATATTAGATGTGATTTTTGTTAACCAATTTAAATTTATAATTACACACCCAATTAAAATTTATTTTAATTGTCATTTTAATTTGTTTCCAACAATATATTAATTATATTTTACCTACTCGTCACCATATTAATTTTTTTAATGTTAATTAAAAAAATTAAATTTGACTTATACAAAATTTTTATTCATTTCTAATAAGTCCAAAGTTACTAAGTTCAAGATCATTCAACGTTATCACTAAAAACTAATAGTATTCAATTTGCAACTTTTGATAACTACAAAATAAGTCAGTCACCAAATTTTGTCATTAATGATATTCAAATTGGTGAAATTTTTTTCCCGCTATATCATTTAGTGACCACTTGGTGACCATAAAAATAGTTGTTATCAAATTTGATCATTAATGGTGTTCAAATTGGCGGACCTTTTGACCACTTGGTGATTACAAAAATAGTCGTTATCAAATTTGATCACTAATGATACTCAAATTGATAGACTTTTTTACTGTCATGCCATTTAGTGGTCAATTATTGACCACTTTTTCATTCTCGTCACTAAAACCAACATGGTGATCAAAGTTTAGTGACGATTTTTTTTTTTTTTGGTCTCCAAATGCTATTATTAGTGATCAAAATTTTGCTTGTCACTAAATTTCTATTCATTAAAGGCCTTTTTTTGTAGTGTATATGCTCATATATCTCCTAATATAAGGCTCATTAGTTGATTCGCATCAGTAACTCTTTATTTAGTCTAGTGAGATAATATGACAATCTCTAAATTTAAGATGTTCAATCTTAAGTCTACGATTGCAAACAGTTTTAAATATTTAGATAAAATTTCTTTACCACTCATATTTCTAATTCCTTAAAACCAAAACGTCTCCCATAATACCTAAAGATTAAAATTATAATTGAAATAAAACTATTTTAATTATATTACAATTTTATTACTAATTGTACATGGCCTTGATCACATAGAGGCCAAACTAGTTAGACTTACCAATCGACCCTCTCAGCACCTGTGGATCACATTCCCTTTCGATAACCAACTGCCACTACTAAAAAATGGGTATCAGCGATGGAAAAATCCGTCGCTGATACCCAAATTTTCAACGCTGAAAATTACATTGCCAATTTTCACGACAGATCAGCGACGGATTTTTTACTGATCGGAATTTTTCCGTCGCTAATTACCGACGGAAAATTCCTTCGCTAATTTCGTTTTAGGATTTTCGAACCTAGGTGTGAGAGATATATTTGGAGAGTCTTAACCACTACGTCATTATCACATTTGTGTTATTAATTTATTTTGTTTCTATTTCTATACTTTATTTGGAACTCTTAATATTAAAAATGCAATACCCTATTTTAATAAAAATATAAAATTTTATTTAATAAAAACACAAAATAATATTTAATAAAAACAAAAAATTATATTTAATAAAAATAAAAAATTATATTTAATAAAAATAAAAAATTATATTTAATAAAAGAATAAAATTATATTTAATAAAAACATAAAATTATATTTAATAAAAACAAAAAATTATATTTAATAAAAATAAAAAAATTATATTTAATAAAAGAATAAAATTATATTTAATAAAAACACAAAATTATATTTAAAAAAAACAAAAAATTATATTTAATAAAAATACAAAATTATATTTAATAAAAACACAAAATTATATTCAATAAAAATAAAAAATTATATTCAATAAAAATAAAAAATTATATTTAATAAAAGAATAAAATTATATTTAATAAAAACGTAAAATTATATTTAAAAAAACAAAAAATGATATTTAATAAAAATACAAAATTATATTTAATAAAAACACAAAATTATATTCAATAAAAACAAAAATGTATATATTTAATAAAAATATAAAATTATATTTAATAGAAACACAAAATTATATTTAATAAAAACACAAAATCATATTTAATAAAAATATAAGATTATATTTAATAAAAATACAAAACTATATTTAATAAAATTACAATAACCTAATTAAATAAAAATACAAAATCATATTAAATAAAAATACAAAATTATATTTAATAAAAATACAAAATTATATTTAATGAAAAATACCCTTATTAAAAAAAACAAAAAACAAATTTATATTTAATAAAAATATAAAATTATATTTAATAATAATATAAAATTATATTTAATAAAACAATACCCCAATTTAATAAAAATACAAAATACAAAATTATATTTAATAAAAAACAATACCCTAATTTAATAAAAAAAATAAAATACAAAATTATATTTAATAAAAATACAAAATTATATTTAAAAAAATATCCTAATTTAATAAAAAAATATAAAATTATATTTAATAAAATGAAAAATTATATTTAGCGACGGATTAGCAACGGAAATTTTAGCGAAGGAATTTTTCCATCGCTATTAGGTCCAATTTTTTTTTTAATTTTAGCAACGGAATTTTTCGTCGCTAATTATTCCGTCGCTGTTCCATCTCCTCCACCATAGCAGCCTATTATGGTCTTTTGTAGGGTAACCGCATCAAGAATGTCAGTTGACCATCCAGATCGTTCGAGTCAGCAAAGCTGGTATCTATGGAGTTTAACCTCCTCCAACAATTAGCATTGTTTGTCAGAAATAGACTGAAATTTTGGATCCTTACCATCACTGTCGTGCAATCATAGCATTGGTTAGGAGAAAGAGACTGACTATTAGATTCAACAATGATGATTTAATAGTGGTCAATACAGGTTGAAATGACCCACTGATTATCACCATAGGAATAAGGCCCTACCTTGTCAAAAGACTGTTCGTCGATCAAGGGGCAAACCAAGACCTCCTCTTTTGGGATGCCTTCTAGCGAATAGATTTTGCTCCATCCTATCTCTAACCACCCGACAGGCTTATAAAGGGATTTGCTAACAAGTATTTGCACCTGAAAGGTACCATCCCACCTGCCGTGACTTTAGGGACCCTCCCTCATCATGCCTCCACTGAGACCATTTTTCATGTGATAAAGCTCCCACCACCCAGTTTGGATGATCTCTAAGTACTACTAAGTACGAGACACATGAAAATCAAATTCAGAACATCCATTGGAGTGGCAATACTTCATGGTGACACGAACCCATCGACTACTTATAACAATAAAGAGGGAAAAGAAGTCTTTTCAATAGACACACTCGAACTTAGAGATGCACTCCATCACCAATCTTAGCCATAATCTAGAGAGGAAGTACTCGAAGTTTCTATTACTGATACACCAAGCTAGACAGTCCAAGTGGATACCCACCTACAAACAACCCTCCAAAACACAATTGTGGACAGCCTTCGGTGCCACTCTAAAGACTTCACATGGTTCCTAGAAGACATGCCCAACATTCACCCGTCAATCATAGTTCATAGATTGACTATAAATGATAGTCGTAAGCCGGTCAAGCAAAAGAAAAGGGTATTCATACCAGAGTATCAACACGCAATACAAGAGAAAGTCTGAAAGCTACTAAAGACAGGATTTATTCATGAGGTTAACTACCCAGAGTGGCTAGCTAACACGGTTATGGTGAAGAAGGCCAACGGAAAATGGAGGATATACATGGACTTCACTGATCTCAATAAGGTATATACAAAAGATTGTTATCCGCTCCCCAACGTCGACAAGTTTGTAAATAACTCCTCGGGCCATCAACTCTTGAGTTTTATGGATGCATACTTTATATATAACTAGATATGTATGGCCCCAAAGGATGAGGAAATGACCAATTTTATCACTGAGATCGGTACTTACTGCTACAAAGTAATGTTATTCGGTCTCAAGAATGCTGGCACAACCTACTAATAGTTGGTTAACAAAGTTTTTACCGATCAGGTCAGTCAAAACACGGAAGCCTATGTAAACAACCCGCTAGTCAAAAGCATAGAAACTAAAAACCACATCATAGACCTAGAGGAGATGTTTTAGACATTGGAACGCTATAAGATCAAATTAAACCTGACAAAGTACACCTTTAAAATCACCTTGGGAAAATTCCTTGATTTCCTAATCATCAATAAGGGATCAAAGCGAATTCAAAAAAGATACAAGCTATACTGGACATGACGTCACCTAGGACAGTCAAAAAGATACAACATCTTAGAAGGCGGATTGCAACCTCAAATCAATTTACGTTGAAAGTGGGGGAGAGATACAAGCCCTTTTACAATGCCCTCAAGAAGTCCCAAAAGTTAGCATGGACAACGAAATGCTAATGCCAAGCGGCATTCGAATAACTCAGAGTATCTTATGTCATCTCTACTCCTCTCTCGACCCATTCCTAGTGAGAAACTTTATCTTTACCTTTCTTTTTCTAAACAAGCACTCTGATCTATTCTTGTGAGGTAACAATCTGATGCACAGAAACCGGTATACTCCGTGAGCCATATACTCCAAGAAATTTAGGTCAACTATCGGCCTATCGATAAAAAGGCCTTTGCCCTGGTTGCGACCATTAGATACCTCTGACCCTATTTTCAGGCTCACACTATCGTGGTATTAACTAACGAGCCTTCGAAGTAGATTCTATAGAATAGGGACAGCTCGGGCAGAATAGTTAAGTGGAGTAATGAATTCAGTGAAATCTACATTGAATGCCAATCGGGACCCACTAAAAAAGGCCAATCCCTAGTTGACTTCTTACTCGAATGTACACTTATGCCACTTACTAAACAGGCCCTCAACGAGGACTAAGAAGAGCCCTTGTCACCTGAATGGACCCTTCACATAAATGATTCATCAAATTCTTTAGGATGCAGAGTTGGACTCATCCTCGTAGGACCAGATAACTTCAAAGCTGAGTACGCTCTCCATTTTGACTTTCGAGTAATGAACAATCAAGCCGAATATAAAGCCCTCTTGATCGCGTTATGG
This sequence comes from Dillenia turbinata, assembly GCA_037126225.1. Lineage (NCBI taxonomy): Eukaryota > Viridiplantae > Streptophyta > Magnoliopsida > Dilleniales > Dilleniaceae > Dillenia > Dillenia turbinata. The sequence continues at coordinate 11,830,950 of JBAMMX010000019.1, forward strand.
ATAGCTGCATTACTGGAAGCCTGAAATGTGCAGGTCTTCATTGGCAGTTAGCTAGTCGTGAAACAAATTACCGGAGTCTATGAGACCAAGGACCGTATGATGGCGAAGTATTTGACTAAGCTGCGAGAAGCAATGAGCAATCTCGACCAAGTGGATATATAACAAATCCCCCAATCAGAAAATGCATAAACCAACATCCTCTAGAAACTAGTTAGCTCTTACTCAGTAGTGACCAGTCATACCATCTATATAGAACGCCTACCATACCCGAGCATCGATAAGCCCGAACAAATCCTATTGGTGGATACCTTACCGAGTTGGAAAGATCTTATAGAGGCTTATTTAAAGCATGAACAACTATTGACCTCCCCCATAGAGGCAACTAAGTTGAAGAATAAGGTTGTTCATTATGCCATTATCAACTAAGAACTCTACAAGAAGTCCTACACCCCCCGTAGTTGAAGTGTCTGACATCGGACCAAGGAAACTATGTGCTTAGGAAAATCCATGAAGGGATATGCAGAAACCTCCTGAGCACTTGAAACCGAGCCAATAAAGGTCTTCGACAAGGGTATAATTAGCCCACCATGAATGCTAACACGGACAGCTATGTCAAAAGATGCGACAAGTGTCAGTGTTTCTCATTAGCACCTCGTCTTCCTTCTACCAAACTCAATCTAATAATGAGCATGTGGCTATTCATGTAATAGGGGATAGATATCATCGGGCCATTCCCACCAGCTACTGGATGGTAGAAGTTCCTAGTTGTAGCTATTGACTACTTTACCAAATGGGCCGAAACTGAACTGCAAGCCCAAATTGCTATCGACAAGATGCAAAGCTTCATGTGGACGTCTATCATCACGAGATTCGACATACCCTGCATCCTCATCACTGATAATAGCAGGAAATTCAATAACAAGAGCTTCCAAGACTTTTATTAAAGGTTGGAGATTCAATATCATTTCACCTTCGTCGCATACCCCCAAAGCAACGACCTTGCCGAGGTCATAAACCGAATGATCTTGTAAAGACTGTAGGCTGCCCTAGATGAAGTCAAGGGTCACTGGGTAGATGACCTCTATGGTATTCTTTGGGTATATAGAACAACACCCCAAAGGGCAATAGAAGAAACCCCTTTTAGTTTGACTTACAAATCCGAGGCGGTGATACTGATGGAAATTGGCATCCACTCTCTTCGAGTACCTTTGCAGGGGCCTGATTGAAATGAGTAGGCATTATACGAATGGCTAGATTTGCTCCTTGAGATGTGGGTGGCAGTCTATTAATAGCAGAAGGCGTGATATTACAATTGGTGGGTTTGGGCCAAAACATTCAACCCAATGTCCTAGTGTTAAGGAAAGTAGAGGCCATTGGATAGTCTCAGCCGGGTGGAAAGCTAGCACCCAACTGGAAAGGGCCCTATCAGGTATGCTCAGAGTTCGCTCGGGGACGCATCGTCTCAACTGCCTGGACAGCTCGATTGTACCAAGGACTTGGAATTCAAAAAACTTATGAGTCTACCACTAGTGACAATTACCACTCTATCGAGGAACAAAGTTCTATTCCATGTCTAGTCGGGTCGGGTAAGACTCCCACACTCTTTGATCTTGCTACACTAGTTCACTTACCGACTGATATACTTCTCACCAAATGACATTTTGTTAATAAGAGATTTATCTCCCCGAACTGTCCTCCCGAATAGAGCCTAACGATAGGGATTAATCTCCCTGAACAGTCCTCCTGAATGAAGCCTTACAATAGGGATTTATCTCCCTAAACCGTCCTCCCAAACAGAGCCTAATGGTATGTATTTATCTCCCTGAACAGTCCTCCCGAACAAAGCTTAATCAAAGCGATTTATCTCTGTGAATAGTCCTTTCGAACGGAGCCTAACGATAGTGATTTATCTCCCTGAACAATCCTCTCGAATGAAGTTCATCGTTAGTAGTTCTTCTCCCTCAACGGGCAAATGATACCCAGTCTGTCGAATAAACATGCTAATAGTAAGAGATGAATCCTCTTGATGGGTGGACATGACTCGTTCACTCAGTTAAGCTCCCTAGCAAATGCATTGGCAAAATAAAAAGGACATGGTTCCCTTGCTCGAGAAGGCCCACTCCATTGACAACACCGCACAAAGATAGTGATGCTCCGTGCCTAGCAATTAAGTAAGTTTACCGACTAAGTGGTCTCTTATTGATCCAATCTTACCAGACAAGTTATTCCCTTAGTGGTTCAGTGTTCGACATACATATTGACAGATTGCTAACAAATGAGATAATCATTCGAGAGCAAGATCGACAAGTAACAAAACTTTTCTTTTATTTCAATATGCCAGATACATATCAGAGTATACAGTCGAGTACAATACAAAAGGAGAATCTACAAGTCCCAAAGTTGGGCTAAGTTACATCGAAAGAATAACATGAGGAATCTATAGTAAAAAGCTCTAGGACAAGAAGATAGCAGAAACCTCCATAGTTTATCGAGCCGCTCTTGAGTAGCGGAACCAAGGGAAACAAAAGTTGCAAACTCTTTCTAGCAGAAGTTGGAAAGGACTTGAGAAGGAGTCGAGGAGGGTACAAATGAGACTATGAGGATACATCAAGCATCTAGCCATCTCTTGCTCCTTCTATCTGCCTAACTAGAGGAAATACCAAGGAAATACCTCAGCCAGTTGTAACACCCGGGGGGTCAAACGATGGCTCTGACCCTAAGAAGAGAGCTTATCCGAGAAATATTTCATCCTCCTAAAGGTCAAAAATATTGATGAGAGCCTTGAGGGGCTCTACCCCGATGTCCAGACACCAGACGATGGGATGGAACCTCGCGTCAGCATCCCTGTCCTCGATAGAACCTCACATCAGCATAAATTCTCTAAACCGCTTAAAACCCATACTTACAAAACCTCTTGGAAACACTAATTCTCAACAAAAGAAATTCACAGAATCACTCTCAAAAGTACTTTATATCATTGATGTGATGATGCAATCCTCCATCCCCTATTTATAGTCACAAAAACGTGATCTTTGCGATCATGAACAGGTGAAATGGCCCAACGCGAAGCGTGCACAATAAATAAGAAATTCAAGTTCTTTAACTCCCCATGCAACATTTATTCCGGAAGTCATTTATTCAACAGTTATCAATATTTACACCTCCATGATCTTTCATGGAACGACTCTTTATTTACTCCTTATGCCTCTCCTTCATAACGATATAAGAAGTAGGGGGCAAGTGATAGTATATAGCCCAGATCAAGTAGAGGCTAGGGTAATTAGGCCCACTAATCGACCCTCTCAACACCCGCAGATCACATTCCCTTTTGATAACCAATTGCTTGGTGTCGAGACTGATTGCTCCACGGTACTCGGTATAGGCCACACAATTTGCTAAGGTAATATTTGTTTCTCCTATAAATGCAGAAAGAATCTTACGTAGATAGAAAGCAGCTCTACATCTATAATTAATAAGGGAAAGAATCTCTACGATGATCTGGACTTTTCATATCGATAAGATTTCATGATTTTGGGGAATTATGCAGCACGATACCCATAAATCTAGGGACACCTCCGTAAGGAAGTTAGGGTTTCGACATCCCAATGGCACATGATTCTTGTAGGTAAAAGCTATAAATACATCGTTAACTGGGTCAGTCAGAGAAATTATTCTTTTCTCTTCTCAACCGAGACAAAGCATACAAGAACATCTTGAATCTTTTCTCTCAGTTTGTTTCTTCCCTTTCGAAAACCATTCACTAAATTGAGCATCAGAGTCTCATTGCCAAAGCATCCTCCGGAAGTCTCTTACAAGATAATTGCATCAAGACTGTCAGACGACCATGCGGATCGCTCAATTCGGCAGAGACGGTATTTGTGGAGTTCAACCCGCCTCCAACAATTATCATATAAATTAATATTCATTAATTATTTAGTTATATGAAGAGTAATTTATATGGTTTTAGTTCACATAACTAATATAAGTTAACGTCTACGTAGCGCTCTGCTCCCCAAACCAAAATATCAAGCGACTCAAGAGTGGCTCCTACGGGTCAACTCTTGCATAGAACTTTACATTCCACATGTTGCCACTAACTTGGGATAATTCGACCGGGAGTCTTACAAAATTTGGCACCCAAAATCACACACGTATCATGACAATAATAGACTCCAAAATTCGAAATTCTCAAAGCATGAATTCACATACTACAAACATAGGTCACACTTCAAAATATATGTCTGATTCCATATGATAACATAGTTTCCAAAGCAAACCAAAGAATAGTTGGCCTAATGGGATGTGATGTTAGGTCTCTTAACCAAGATCATGAGTTTGAGTCGTAACTTGGGCATGGAGCAGACTACATTGATAGGGTAGCCCCCTAAATGGGTCATTACAAGTTTCGAACCGGATTAGTCGGAGTATAATTCCGGATACCGGTTAGTATAGTACAAAAAAAAAAAAAGTTTCCAAAGCACATCTTAAATATATTTCAAACGTTACATGTATTACTAATAAATTTGAACCATAGTATTTACCAAAAACATAAAAGGATAAATATTGTGCTTACCTCAGCATAGAGCAAACCCAAAATTCACAACCAATGAACTAGCCCCACGTAGCTCAAATAATAAGATCGAAAAAAAAAAAAAATAGGCGATCAATAAAGTCAATACAATATCACATCAAATAAAGAAGAGACATGATTTACATTATTCAACTAATATGCCTACCACGGATAGAGAGAATACGTAATTTCACTATATTTAACGAGAGGTACAAAATATGTGAACTTTATATTGCCCCCTAACCAAAAGGAATCTTTAACAAAGGACAACCCACTGAATCCTAAAGTATTAGAGTACTAGTTCAATAAGACTCCAGTCATGATGCATGATAATCTAGAAGAAATCTAGTATAATTTATATTATACTCTTTCAATTAGTTTTAATAAACAAGAATCCAAATGTAGTTAGATCATATCTCCCCCACCCCCAAAAAAAAAAGAAAAAAAACCTATAATGAAATATTGTTAGATTTGGATCACCACTCCTATAATCTCCACTTTGAGACAATTTCCAACAATAGTGAAATCTTCCGGTAAAACAACTCTCCTAAAAAAGGTAATGGCAAATCAACCTCAATGTTTTGAGAAGGTTCAAGACATGTAACAAATCTTCACCTTGATTTAAAGTTTTCAACGAAATCTCCAAAATAGTGAAAAGAAATATCACCTCCACCAATAAATCTTTCTACAACTCATATGAAGGGGAAAAATTCATCTCAACCTTTACCAAAAGTGTGAAAGCGATTTTGTGATTGAATTCGATGAAGGACTTCACTGAAATCACTGAAAAATCCTGCTTTGTTACCACTTGTTAGGATTAAAAAAAAAAAAAAAAACCCAAAATATAACCAACCCATAAGCTAGCTTATGGGTTCGGATCAAATAAAATTTAGGTTACTGTAATATAACATTCTCCACCTTGACATGAATTTCAAATACAAAACTCCAATTTATATTAACAAACTAAATAAATCCTAAATGATCACCACATATATAAAGATTTGTGTACTAGAGTTCTGGTTCAATAAGACTTATAGTCCCAATACACGATAATCGACCAGAGTTCTGGCTCAATAAGTATCATAGTCCCAATACATGATAATCGTAAAAAGCCAGACATAACTTGAACCTTTTCACTTAGTTGTGATCAGTGGCGGAGCTACATGTAAGTGAGGGTAGGCAATTGCACCTCCTCAATTTTTTATTTTCTAAAATTTAATTAGAAAAATATAATTTTTTCAGTATTAAATTATATTTTTTGTATAAAATTTTAATGATAGTAGTGTGTATATGTTTTGTTTGCACCCCTTTTAATTTTTTGTTCCCTTTGTCTCTGGGTCCTAGATCCACCACTGGTTGTGATAAACTAGAATCCAAAAGACGTTGGAACATATCTCCAATATACCAACATTGCTGGATTAGGATCACCACTCCCACATCAAAAGATGTCCTAACCTTGAAGCACAACCTTCTTCAATTTGGATGTGTTGACATACAAATGGGGCACGAGCAATTGAGTGGGGATGCAAAGTGAGAGCAAGAGAACAAACTAGAATGGGAAGAGAAGTTGAGCGACCGGTTTCATAGGAGAGAGGGGAAAGTTAGGACAAAGAAATTGGGTCTTAAGAGCATGTGAATTGGAAATGCATGGGTGCATTTTAGAGTTAATAGAATTGTGTTACAAAAGAAACGATCTTGAATTAGAATTCTCTTAGTTTTACTTAATGATGGCGCCAATTAACAAGAAAAGATGGAAATTTTCTTTTATTTATTTTTTTGTGATGAAAAGGAGCAAGGAAACACTAACTTTAAAAGAAGCCATACCACGAATATCATGTTTCAAATAAAGATACGCCTCATGAGTAGGAGAGCAGAACTCATGAAATTTATGAAAAAGTGATGGACCTAGTCCTGCAAGAGCATCAACACAACTATTACAAGGGAGCCTAGGATATGAGGGAGCCACATTGGAGGAGAGGCCAACACAAGCTCAGTAATCTCGATCTCAAGGACAACTGGGAAGAACTTTGCATAACTCAGGAGAAGAAATCTCTCTCTCTAACACCACATAATGCCACAGTAAAGCAAACCCTAAATTTCTCATAAAGTCACAAACTCAAAATCCATACCCATCTCAGAGGAGACCCTTGGCACCAGCTAATCGAGAAGTAAGATCTAAAGACCCATCAGTATTAAGTTTATAAAATTTTGGAGGGGGAATCCAACTGATCTAGTAACCCGAGTGCAGAGGGGGCTGAGACACACTAGCGAATGCCAACCACCCATCTCGAGTATAGTTGGAGGCAACAATAACAATACTTTCTAGGGAAAAAGCGACATCCTCAAAAGCACACTCTTACAAGCTTCGCAATTGGCCCAAAACCTATAAACAAAATAGATAGATCACAGAAGGTCCATGTGGAGAGCTTAAGACTAGCAGTTGTGAACCAACTAATCATTCACCAGCAAACTCACCAACACCAGCCAAGTTAGGGAGGACGCATGAAGAATCCAAACCCATATCTATCAAACTAGAGTATAGTTTTGGAATAAATGAGTGCATGTTTCTAACAGAAGCTCCCAATAGAAAGGGCAAAGAGGATTATCAATTAGACTGAGATGGCACCATGTACTACCCCTAAATGATCACCACATATATAAAGATTGGTGTACTAGAGTTCTAGTTCAATAAGACTTATAGTCCCAATACACAATAATGGACTAGAGTTCTAGTTCAATAAGTCTCATAGTCCCAAAAAATTTGATAATCGTTAAAAGTCAATTATAACTTAAACTTTTTCACTTAGTTGCGATAAACAAGAATCCAAAAGACGTTGGAACATATCTCTTGTAACACCAAAAAATTGAGTGTTTGAATTTTCAATTTTTGTTCTTTCGTGTAATTTTATAAAGATTTGTAATTTGATTTTGATTTATTATCCCATATAATTATTAAAGTGTTGGAATGGTTTGGTTGTGTAAAACTTTTTGGGAAATAGGAGTTTTTGGATTCAAATCTCCTTTGTTACAAGTGACCGAGGGATTTTTAGACTTGATGGGTTGACTTGTGCTATAGTTGGGTTAGCTTGTGTATGTGGAGTGTGTGAGTGATGGGTTGACTTATGCTATGGTTGTGTTGGCTTGCGTATGTGGAGTGTGTGAGTGATGGGTTGACTTGTACTAAAGTTGGTTTGGTTTATAGCTATGGAGTAGGGAGAGGTAAGAGGACTTGTATTATGGTTCAGTTGACTTGTGGGTATGAAATGTAAAGGGATGAGACGACTCATGCCCTTGTTCAGTCGCCTCATGCTTGTGAAATGGAGGGACAAGGCGACTTGTGTTAGTGTTGGGTCTTCTTGTGCCTTTGGTGAGACGACTCATTGGGTGTGCAAGCTAGAAAATTTGATATTGGGTTGTGTTGGGTCACCTTGTGCAGCTAGATAAGGCACCTTGTGGGTGTACAGGATAGGAATTTTGAGCCTTGGACTTAATGGGTCACCTTGCACGAGTGATTAGGTCGACTTGGGTGGCCTGCAGGGATAGGGTTTTGAAACATTGCATTGACAGGTCGCCTTGCCCATTGCTTGGGTTGACTCAAGGCTTAAAAAATCCTGAAATTTTGGGTCGCCTTGCCCACAAATAGGTCGACTTATCCATTAAAGATTTAACTTTTAGGACGCCTTGTCCATAGCACAGGTTGACTTGTCCAAGAAAATTTCAATGGTTTGAAGGATTAAATGACAAAAATGACCTCCAAATTTAAATAAAACTTAAAATACAAAAGGTGTAAGATAGGAATTTCACCTTATATGTTAAAAAGGCGCAAAGAAGGCCTTTAATCTCATTCATTCGACTCTCTCTCGACCCCTCCCTCTTCTCCTCCTCTCTCGACCCACACCCACACTTTCCCTCTCAATACTCTGTCATCTCTTTTGAAATTAATTTCACTTTCATTAAACCCACTCCATAAAACTTCCAAACTATCAATCAAACCCTTAGATAGGAATAAATTTGGAGAAAAACTTAGGGTTTGATCCAAAAGATGAAAATTTGGGGATTCTTGTGACTCAACGTCCAAAGCTCAAATCAACCACGAAATTGAGGTAAGTTCTCCTCTCTAAACTTGTATTTAAGTACTTTATTAGTAGATTGAACTTTGTTATTAAGATTAAATGATTAAAATTGGAGAATAAAACCTAGGGTTTGGGATATAGTAAAAAATTGGGTGAAATGCACATAGAGTAATTTATTGGTGTAAGTGACATGCATTTGGTGAACTTAGAAAACACCATTGATGGATTTATGATATTAGAGTTCTATGAACTTGGAGAAATTGAATTACCTAACCATATAAGTGATTATAAATAGAACGGGTATTAAATGTCATAGGTCAATGAATGTGAACCTAAAAAGGAAATTGAACATCAAATTGATGGAGAATTGGAAATCGTGACACATTGAATGCAATTTAAATGATTGTGAAATGGATAATGCATGAAAAGTAAATGGCTATAATCATTCCCTCCACTGAGCAACCCGATAGGGTGACGTGGTTGGGGTTTATTGGCAAAGGATGATAGACACGGTCTCTTGCACCGATGTTGTGCTATCAAGTTGCTCTACTAGTGAAGTACGAGTCAATGTCAAGGAAGGGGGTTGTACTATTGTGAAATGAAAGAATTGAAAAACCCCTTAACGGCTTCCACCTGGATTCAGCCAAACTTTGGACAAAAGTGGTTTTTTTAGGGAGACATCATAATTTTCTTTTGGGAAATATAAAATTATGGATGCATTATTTTTAATTATCGTGATTGATTGAAATTTATTTTAATTTCGACTAGTTGTTTGAAACATATGATTTGACATTCCCACACTCACCCTCATTTATTGTCACAACCATATTATTGCATTTCACTCACTGAGTATTTTTCATACGCATCCTTCTTCTTTTCATTTTTTTAGAGGAATCTTGAATTTGGAAAATTAGCTGACCCTTATGCCGGATTATTATCGAATCCTAGTTTTTGCGGAGCTTCTTACTATCGGTACTAGCCTTTCCTTTGGCTGAGGTTTTTGAGGGGATTAATTGGGCCCATATGGAGAGTATTCTTTTGAATTATAATTTAAACTTCACTTGTCAACCCATTTGGAATTCCAAACTTTAAATTGTATTTGAATCATTTACTTTTCTTATGCTTAATTTTCTTTCGAACTTGTGGAAACCTTATTGCATTTAGAATTGGTCGAGATGACCATAAGCATGCTTTTGAGATAGGAATGGGCCGAGATGGTCCTTGCATATCTTTGTGTTGGGTTAGAATAGGATGGATGTTGATAAATGTCTTACGCTATCCCAGTATACAGGTAAGGCTTACTCGTATGTCGAGATAACACGGCGGTTCTTACATGTCCGTTTGAGGATTGGGGGGTAACAACTTTATTGATATCAGAGCCTCAAGCTCAATTTGAAATGTCTTGAAAGTTTAGAGAATTTTTTTGAAGATTTTTCCAAATAATTCAAAAGATTTTCAAAGATTTTCAAAAGTTTGGATGTTCAAAATACCTTCAAATGGTTTTAAAAGCCTCTTATGACTTCTAGGACATTGACATACCACTAGACATAGGTGCCTAGCATTATCTTAGAATAGTAAACTAAAGATAACTTTTTTTTTGTAGATTATCATGCCTCTATGTAGGAGAATGAAGAATATAAATGAGAATCATCCTCAAGAGCATGAGAATGAATCGTTCTCACATGCTCTACCTCCTTTGGCATCTATACACCCGACTCCTCTAATCGGGATCCCTACTCCTCCAATAACTACCCTCCAGCAAGTGATGGAGTGGTGGAACACTTATAGAGCACAACTCCAAGCTCTATACCAAACTCTAGCTCCTTCTCCAGCTCCTCCTCCAATGCTGGCTGTCACACCACGTACTCCAATGGCACCTCCTCCTCTGATTGTTGCATCAACTGACCACCCTACCATTGAGTTGTCAAAGCTAATCAAAGAGGTTAGACGACTCGGATGTGAGATATTCTCAAGCACTTGTGATGCTTCAGTAACCAATGAATGGATTGGCCAAATTCAAGAGACTGTCACTAATATGAGGTTGGTTGATAAGATGAAATTATGGGTAGATGTAAAGCTATTTGATAAGGGTGCACGAATTTGGTAGGAGAATATGAAGGGTAGGAGATCTACTCCTCCCACTTGGAGAGAATTTCATATGGCTTTTGACGAGAAATACTATACTCGGTTCTATAGGGACAAGAAATGGGAAGAATTCATCAAGCTAGCACAAGGAAATAAAATAATGGTAGAGTATGAGATAGAACCTAGGGAGCTTGCTACTTATGTTTTGGAGTTTGTGAACTTAGAGGACTCCCTGTGTGCAAAATTTGAGTCGAGACTGAATTTGAATATAAGGGAGAAAATGTTGATAACTAAGGGGCATACATTCCAACATGTTTGGTATTGGCCTTCAGGGCCAAGAAAATGATAATTAAAAAGGGAAAGGTTAGGGAAAGTTAGGGGAAAAAGAAAAGGTCTGGCAAGTTCATACTGGGCCAAAGCTCCAAGAAGAGTAAAAACACGGGCTCATATAGTGGTAGTTTCATCTCAAGATCAGTTGGCACTCCCCAAAACCAATCATTCTTCAAGCCAAATGCTTGTAGCTGTAGTGTTGGATCAGGAGTAAGACTGAGAGGAAGTAAAGGAGAACTTTATCCAAATTACAAGGGATACCACTTAGGTCTGTTTACGGGACCCAAAAGGTGTTACCATTGTGGGAAGGAGGGTCATATTTGGCACCCTTGCCTCGAGTTAAATATGGAAAAACAAGGAAATCGACAAGTTTAGGGTCCTCCTAGTGGCTCCAAACGTAACCCAGCTATTACTTCGGTACTTTTCACTAGTACTACTCTAAGAACAAGAACGAGAAGTAACACTATAGCAACCCCCGCTCAATGTCTCCAACCAAGAACTTAAACGCAGATTTATGTGATGATGAGCAAGGATACACAAAATGATATGAACATAGTCATAGGTAAATCTCCTAGAACTTGAATTTGATGGTTTATAAATTTGGATACAATACCATGTGATTTTGAGTGCATGATTTGGATTTGGATGGCATATTGGTGATATCATCTGATATTAAATTTGGTTGGGAATGATTTTGAAGTCTCCTAATGGTTAAGAATCTTTATTGAACTTGTCCTTAGAATTCCTTTTTCAAATCTTACTTGTATGATACTCATAGGGTCAATCTATTAAAGTATTGAGTTGACTTGCTTATGCTTGTATGAGAGAGATTGGTCGATTTGCCCTAGCCTAGGTCGACTTGCTTATGGCACAGACACAGATTTCTATGGCTTGAATTGCTTAGGTCGACTTAGTAAATGACTTGGTTATCTTGTATGCCGAATTGCCTTGAATTGGATCGACTTGTATCGTAGTCAAGTCGACTTACTCAAGTTATAGACTTGTACTTCTAAGAGCATGTTGCTCCAGGTCGACTTGTTAACCCTACAAGTCATCTTCTAAATTTTGTAGAGATTGGTTTTGAGAGTTTTGCTGCTCGGGTCGACTTATATTCTCCCCTGGGTTGACCTGTACCCCTTCCAAATCACCTTGTTTATACTCTCTTCTATTTTTATAAACTTTTTTAGATTTTGGAAGTTTCAAAAATAAACCCTAATTGATTAATGGTTTCTGTTCATAGGTATGATGAGAATCCTTGGCGTTGACGCCTATGTATTGATTGATACGGGGTCTAATAATTTTTTTGTGAGTTCAGACTTTGCAAGACTTCGAAAGGCCTTTCACCCCACTTGAAGAGGAGTTGTTGATTATTACTCCTTTTGGGGGAATGACTGAATAGGGATACCATGTACAAGGCATGTGAGGTAATTGTCAGAGATAAGATCCTTGAAGCGACTTGATTTCGATAGAAATGAGAGACTTCAATGCCATACTAGGCATAGATTGATTACACCTTCATTGAGTTTCATTGAATTACTTTACTAAGGAAGTGGAATTCCATAGGCCATGGCATCCTCTACTTGTTTTTGTCGGTGAATGTCAGGTGTTGCCGAGCTATATGATTTTAAGTCTTGAAGCACGAAAATTAGTTCACAGAGGGTGTGAAGCTTACTCAGCCCATGTTATTGACACCATAGTAGAGTGTCCTAATCTGAATGGTGTCCCCATAGTAAATGAGTTTCCGGACATTTTTTTGGAAGAGTTGCCTGGATTGCTATTAGTCTGGGAGTTCGACTTCACCGTAGATCTCGTTTCCGGCACCGCACTAATTTTAATCCCCCCATATCGAATGACACCCATGGAGTTGAAGGAGTTGAAGGTTTAGCTTCAAGAGTTGTTGGACAAGGGATTCATCCAACCAAGTACTTGGCCTTGGGGTGCTCTGATTTTGTTCATGAAGAAAAAGAATGGAACCCACTAGTTATGCATAGACTACCTGCAACTCAATAAGGCAACAATCAAGAACAAGTATCCTCTCCCGAGGATTGATGATCTTTTTTATCAACTTCAAAGGGCTAGCGTATTCTCAAAGATAGATTTGAGATCAAGTTACCATCAATTAAGGATTAAGGATGATTATATCCACAAGACTATATTTAGGACGTAGTATGGATACTACAAGTTTTTAGTGATGCCCTTCGGGTTGACGAATGCTCCTGCAACTTTTATGGATCTTGTGAATCAAGTGTTTCATCCCTATCTCGACAAATTTGTCATAGTCTTTATCGACAACATCTTGGTGTATTCCCATAATGATAAAGGGCATTCCGAACATTTTTAGATCGTATTGCAAACTTTTAGAGAAAAGAAATTGTATGTCAAGTTCTCTAAGTACGAGTTTTAACTAAGAGAAATTGGCTTTTTAGGGCATATGATTTCCAGGGATGGAATTTTTGTAAATCCAAAGAAGGTAGAGATCATTTTGAAGTGAGACTAACTCAAGAATATCACTGAGGTGAGAAGTTTCCTCTGATTGGTAGGATATTATCGGAGACTTGTAAATGGATTCTAAAAAATAGCAGCTCCAATGTCTAATTTGACTAGGAAGGGAACTAAGTTCGAATAGGATGAAAAGTGTGAGGGTAGTTTTTAAGAGTTTAAGTGAATGTTGACTTCTGTTCCCATCCTTTCTCTCCCTACTAGTGGCGACGTTAATTATGTAGTATATAGTAACGCCAGCAAGCAAGGATTAGGGTGCGTATTGATGCAAGGTGATAGGGTGATTGCTTACACCTCTCGCCAGCTAAACAAGCATGAAGTGAACTGCTCTACTCATGACTTGGAGCTAGCTACCATTGTCTTTGTCTTAAAGATTTGGCGACATTACCTATATGGGGCCACCTGCAAGATTTTTACCAACCACAAAAGTTTGAAATACTTTCTCAGTTAGAAGGAGCTCAATTTGAGGCAATGGAGGTGATTATAATTGATCAAGGATTATGATCTGGTAATCGATTACCACCCCAAAAAGGCAAATGTGGTCACAAATGCATTGAGTCAAAAGTTATCATCTAGTTCGGTATCCCAAGGGAGTTCTTATCTCTCCTGTCTAATTGGATTTCGAGCACTTGGAGTCAAGTTGGTTAAGGACAATTATGGTGCACTTTTGGCCATGTTTATGGTGAGACCTACCTTAGTGAATCGCATTCGAGAGTTTCAAGCGACTGATGAGGAATTGAAGGGCATAGTTGAGAAGATCCATAAGAAGGAAGGTGGTGAGTTCCAAATTTAGGAAGATGGAATTGTGACTTATAAGAGACGCATTTGTGTCCCAAAAGATGAGGATCTTCGAAAGGCCATACTAGAAGAGGCCCATTCCTTGGCATATGCCATGCATCCAAGTAATACCAAGATGTACCCAACCATCAGGGAGTCGTATTGGTAATCCAGGTTAAATAGAGAAATAGTCGAGTTTGTGGCTAGATGTCTAATGCGCCAGCAAGTCAAAGCCAAGTCAAAGCCAAGCACAAAAAACTAGCCGTTGTCCTCTAACCACTACCAATTCCTGAATGAATGTGGGAACACATCACTATGGATTTCATGGTGGGTTTGCCATGTACTCTGAACCGTCATGATGCTATTTGGCTAATAGTGCACCGGTTCACCAAATTAGCACACTTCCTTCCGATTCAAAATACCTACTCTTTAAAGAGGTTGGTCAAATTATATATTGATGAAAATGTCCAACTCCACGGGATTCCAGTGTTGATTGCATCAGATCATGATCCCCGATTCTTGTCCTGATTTTGGCCTAAATTATAAGAGTCCTTAGGAACTAAATTGAAGTTCAGTATCGCTTTCCATCCTCAAACCAATGGACAATCTGAGCATACAATTCAGATATTGGAAGCCATGCTTAGGGCATGTGTGATGGACTTACAAGGGAGTTAGGATAGGCACCTCCCATTAATTGAATTTGCATATAACAATAGCTATCAATATAGTATAGGGATGTCTCCTTATGAAGCTCTCTACTGAAGAAAGTGCCGAGCACTCTTGTACTGGGATGAGGTTGGAGAGTGAAAGATTAAAAATATAGAGCTAATAGAAGCAATAAAGAAAAAGGTGAAGGTGATTTGGGAAAAAATGAAGGCAACTCAAGATCGGCAAAAGAGTTATGCCGATAAGAGGTGAAGGCATTTGGAATCAAAAGTAGGGGACAGGGTATTTTTGAAAGTTTCACCTTTGATGGGTGTGATCCGATTCCGAAAATGAGGTAAATTAAATTCTCGATATATTGACCCTTTCAAAATCCTTGAGAGAATAGGAAAATATGGTCTATCGATTGGAGTTACCTCTAAATTTGATGAAAATCCACGATGTATTTCATATCTCAATGTTGAAGAAGTATTTATCGGATCTTTCACATGTTTTCAAAGCCCCACCAATTGAACTAAGGAAAGACTTGAACTTTGAAGTTCAACCCATAGCCATTCTTGATCGTTAAATCAAGAGGGTGTGGAACAAACAAATCCCTATTGTTTAAGTCCAATTGAAAAATGATCGGCTCAAAGAAGAGACTTGGGAACTTGAGAATGTCATGCGGAAGCAATATCCCCATTTATTTGATATGTAAATTTATATTTAAATTTTGAGGACGAAATTTTATTTTTAGGAGATTAAGTATTGTAACATCAAAAAATTCGGTGTTTGAATTTTTAATTTTTGTTTTTTGGTATAAATTCGAAAAGATATGTAATTGGATTTTTATTTATTATCTCATATAATTATCAAAGTGCTGGAATGGTTTGGTGGTGTAAAACTTTTTTGAAAATAGGAATTCTTGGATTCAAATCTTCTTGGATGTAAGTGACTAAGGGATTTTTAGGCTTGATGGGTTGACTTGTGTTATGGTTGGGTTGGCTTGTGTATGTGGAGTGTGTGAGTGATGGGTTGACTTGTGCTATGGTTGGGTTGGCTTGTGTATGTGGAGTGTGTGAGTGATGAGTTAACTTGTGCTAAGGTTGGATTGGTTTATGGTTATAGAGTTGTTAGAGGCAAAAGGACTTGTGTTATGGTTGGGTTGACTTGTGGGTATGAAATGCAAAGGGATGAGATGACTCATGCCCTTGTTGATTTACCTCATGCTTATGAAATGGAGGGACAAGGCGACTTGTGTTAGTGTTGGGTCACCTTGTACCTTTGGTGAGACGACTCAATGGGTGTGTAGGCTAGAAATTCTAAGCTTGGGATGTGTTGGGTCGCCTTGTGTAGATAGGTAAGGTGCCTTGTGGGTGTAAAAAATGGGAATTCTGAGCCTTAGACTTGACGGGTCCCCTTGCACGAGTGATTGGGTCGACCTGGGCAGCCTGCAATGATAGGGTTCTTAGACATTACAATGATAGACCGCCTTACCCATTGCTTGGGTCGACTCAAGACTTGAAAATTCCTAAAATTTTGGGTCGCCTTGCCCACAAACAGGTCAACTTGTCCATTAAAGATTTAACCTTTAGGACGCCTTGTCCTTAGCGTAGGTTGACTTGTCCAAGCAAATTTCAAAGATTTGAAGGGTCAAATGACAAAAATGACCTCCCAACTTAAATAAAACTTAAAATATAAGAGGGGCAAGATGGAAATTTCATCTTATATGTTAAAAGGGCATAAAGAAGGCTTTCAATCTCGTTCATTCAGCTCTCTCTTGACCCATCCCTCTTCTCTCCCTCTCTTGACCCACACCCTTACTCTCCCTCTCGATATTCTCTCTATCTCTTTTGAAATTAATTTCACTTCCCGTAAACCTTCCAGAACCTCAATCAAACCCTTAGATAGGGATAAAATTGGAGAAAAACCTAGGGTTTGATCCAAAGGAGGAAAATTTAGTGATTCTTTTGACTTAACATCCAAAGCTCAAATCAACCATGAAATTGAGGTAATTTCTCCTCTCTAAACTTGCATTTATGTTCTTCATAAGTAGATTGAACTTTGTAATTGAGATTGAATGATTAAATTTGGAGAATAAAACCTAAGGTTTGGGATATGGTGAAAAATTGGGAGAAATGCACACAGTGATAATTTATTAGTGTAAGTGACATGCATTTAGTGAACTTAGAGAATACCATTGTTGGATTTATGAAATTAGGGTTTTATGAACTTGGAGAAATTGAATTATCCTAACCTTATAAGTGATTATTTATTGAATTGGTATTGAATGTCATGGGTTAATGAATGTGGAACCTAAAGAGGAAATTAAACATCGAATTGGTGGAGAATTAGGAGTGGGTACCTTCCCAAGAGATTAGTGGACAGACCGTTATGCCCTTAAATAAAAAAAAAAATGTTTCAAACTCTTTTATAAATGGTTTTAAATGATTTTATATAATTTTGTATAAATTTTGTGATGGTGGGATGTCCGAAACAAGAAATTTTAAATATATATACATCCATTGTGTTTATGAATGATTATGTGACATATGTTGTTGGATATATTACGCATGAATGTATAATATGATTGGGTAACCATTTGTTGAAATCATGACACATTGAATGTGATTTAAATGATTGTGAAAAGGATAGTGCATGTGAAGTATATGGCTGTAGTCATTCCCTCTACAGAGCAGCCCAACGTGGTGATGTGGTTGGGGTTTATTGGCAAAAAATGGTAGACATGGCCTCTACGCCCATGTCATACTATCCGGTTGCACCATCGATGAGGGATGAGTCAACGTCAAGGAAAGGGATATAGTGTTTGAAATGAATAGACTAAAAAACCCCTTGGTGGGTTTTCACCCGGATTCGACCAAACTTTGGGTGAAAGTGGTTTCTTTAGGGAGATCCCATAATTTTCTTTTAGGAAATATGAAATTATAGATGCATTGTTTTTAATTATCATGATTGATTGAAATTTATTTTATTTTCGACGAGTTGTTTGAAGTATATGATTTAACATTCCCACATTCACGCCTCATTTATTGTCACAACCATACCATTGCACTCCACACACTGAGTATTTTTCATACTCACCCTTCTTGTTTTCATTTTTTCAGAGGAATCTTGAATTTGGAGTATAAGCAGACCCTAGTGCTGGATTATTATTGAATCCTAGTTTTTGTAGAGTTTCTTACTATCGGTACTCGCCCTTCCTTTAGCTGAGGTTTTTGAGGAGGTTTTTGAAATTTAAAACTTTAAATTATATTTAAATCATTTACTTTTCTTATGCTAAATTTTCTTTCAAACTTGTGGAAACTTTATTGGATTTAGAATTGGTCGAGATGACCATAGTAAGCGTGCTTTTGAGATAGGGATGGATTGAGACGTCCTTGCATTTCGTTATGTTGTGTTAGAATAGGATACATATTGATCAATATCTTGCGCTGTGCCGATATACAGGTAGGGCCTACTCAACTCGTATGTTGAGGTAATACGACAGTTGTTACGTACCCGTTGAAGATTGGGGCATGACATCTCCAGCATACCAACATTGCTGGATTTGGATCACCACTCTCACATCAAAAGATGTCCTAACCTTGAAGCACAACCTTCTTCAATTTGGATGCGCCAACATACAAATGGGGCATGAACAATTGAGTGGGGATGCAAAGTGAGAGCATGAGGAAAAACTAGAATGGGAAGAGAAGTTGGGCGACTAGTTTCATTGGAGAGAGGGGAAAGTAAGGGCAAAGAAATTGGATTTTAAGAGCAAGTGAATTCGAAATGAATGGGTGCAGTTTAGAGTTTAATAGAATTGGGTTACAAAAGAAACAATCTTGAATTAGAGTTCTCTTAGTTTTACTTAATGATGGCAATTAACAAGAAAAGATAGAAATTTTATTTTATTTATTTTTTTGTGACAAAAAGGAGTGGGGAAACACTAACTTTAAAAGAAGCCATACCACGAATATCATGTTTCAAATAGTGATACACCTTACGAGTAGGAGGCAGAACTCATGGAATTTATGGGAGACCGACGCCTTAGTCTTGCAAGAACATCCACGCAACTATTACAAGGGAACTTGGGATACAAGGGAGGCACATCGGACGAGAGGCCGACACAAGCTCAATAGAGTCGATCTCAAGGACAACTGAGAAGAACTTTGCATAGCTCAAGAGAAGAAATCTCTCTCTAACACCACATAGTGCCACAGTAATGGGAACCCTAAATTTCTCATAAAATCACAAACTCAAAAACCACACTCATCTCGGAGGAGACCCTTGGCATTGGAAAATCGAGAAGTAAGATCTAAAGACCCATCAGTATTAAGTTTATAAAATTTTGGACAAGGGAAAATCCATCTTATCTAGCAACCCAAGTGCGGAGGGGGCTGAGATCAACAAATGCCAACCACCCATCTCGAGTATAGTTGAAGGCAACAATAACAACACTTTCTGGGGAAAAAGCAATATCCTCACAAACACATTCTTACAAGCTTTGCAAATGGCCCAAAGCCTATAAACAAAATAGATGGATCATAGAAGTTCCATGCAGAGAGCTTAAGATTGGCAGTTGCGAACTAACTAATCATTCACCAGCAAACTCACCAACACCAACCATGTTAGGGTGGATGTGTGAAGAATCCGAACCCAAATTGTCAAACTAGAGTATAATTCTGGAATAAATGAGTGCATGTTTCTGGTGGAAACTCCCAACAAAAAGGGCAAAGAGGATTATCAGTTAGACCGTGATCGCACCGTCTACTGTCTTAAAATTTTATTAATCAGTTATAAAATGACATTTTAGATGAGCAATTATGTGCAAAATTTAATGAATAGTAATTAATAAATAATTAAACAAGTTTCTCTTTTTCTATTAGAATTACAAAAAGATTCTAAAAATCCAAAATTTGCTTTATTTTGAGAATTGAGTTGTTATACAATCACTTGCCTCCACTAATCTTAAAATCAAATTTTTATGACAGCCTATTGTCATATTAACATTATTTTTGCCATTCCTATTACACTTCCTGATCAATTTGTCCAGCTTATCTTTAACTAATTTCTTTTTTTATATATATTTTCAAATTTCTTCACAAACAAAATTTCTCCCTTTCAATTATGACATGTTTACTTTGGCCCCTCTACAATTTATCTTCTCAATCTACCCCATAACAAAAGACTCATATGGCAAGACCATGATGATTACATTATAGGATCATCCGAATTGTGTGATGACGGCTGTAGTACGAAACGTCCATAATCTTGTAAGGTGAGATGCGACCTCTTCTATTACACAAAACACAGAGTCCAAGATAGCTGGCAAACGCGCTTCATTACCAATCCAACACCAAATGTAAACATTTTGTTCAAATAATGTTAGTACATTCTATCGTACAGCACATCCTCGGATGTGACCTCATGTTTCTATCATTCATTATTGAAGGAAAAAGGAAAAAAAAAATTCTGCTTCCTTGATATTTCTATTATTTCTTTGATAGTGACAGTTCATATTTCTCAGTTATGTCTGGCAGTTTGTCCAGTACTCCTGCTTCCTACTTTAGTGTGAAGGGTTCATATTGGAGAAAATTTATTAATTTATTTTAACATGGCCATGGCAATACCTTAATGCAAGGAAACATCCACCGTAACATTCGGAGATTGCAAAAAGCTTGAATTTCTGTTCAAGTCAAGCCACTCACCTCAGTGCTAGCTGTTCTGAAATTGAAACTCCAGCGAACCGCATGAAAATCACACTCTCAACCGATGTGCCTTACAAACTCCCTCTCCTTCGAGGGCCCCATATCCTGTGAAGACATGCCAGCGGCAAGAATACCTTTGAATTTAATTAAATCGAAATAATTAAAATTTAAATAATTAATTTAATTCAGTTATATAATTTTTATGATCATAACTTCATTTAATAGACTAAAAATCAAAATTCAATTTAAAGTTAACTATTTAATTCAATATGATTATTCAAATTGACTGTATTATTAAAAATTCTATAAAATATTTAAATAACGATATTTTCTATTCATAACTATATAAATATAATATTTATCACTCATATTAATATGTAACTATAAATTGTAATTTTAAAATTTAAAATTCATTGATAATTATAATTCATCAAATATTGATTTAAAAATTTTCAAAATTCAAAATTCTAATAAAACTAGCTCTACTAAACTGCTAATAGTTTATAAAATAAAAAATAACTAATATTATATTATCATTCAGTAAAATAACATTTAAAATATTTTTCTATTTTAACTTTTAATTATAATACTATACATCCCTTTTAGGATTTTTTTAATTATAATATTTTTTCACTTTTAATTTGTAGTTATAATATTATATTAATATTTGCATAAATACAAATTATTTAAAAAATGCATATTTTTAATTATTTCATTAATTCTGTTTAATTAAAATAAAAATTATTAAAATCGAAAGCTGAATATACCTTGGAAATTTAAAAAGTGTCTCGAAGAAAAAAACGATTTTTTTCGGATTTAACCAAATAGTGCCCCCTCAACCTTCATACCAAGTGTAATGATTTTTCAATGCGTAAAATATTGTCTGTCTTGACCCAAAGACGACATGATTTTTTCCACAAAAGGCGTCTTATTATGTTGTGCACACACACACACGACACATATATATGAAGAGCAAAGGATCAATATGTAGCCAAATATCATATTACAACACTAATTGATATTGGATTCAAACTCTACCCCACCGGCGTTCCACGGCTCCAACCAATTAAGGAAGTTAGTGTAGGATGTTATACAATTATTAAATAAACCGAAATCATTAGAACTCAAACTTATTCGACTAAAAGAAGTTATGGATATACAACTAATAGCTTGGACATGGAGGCGTTATGTCTCATAGTGTTTCATAAAAAAATAAGGAAACATATAAAACCTAGCTTCTCATTTTTCATTCATTTTCTATTTTCTCTATTTTCTTTTCTTTCCAGAGCGAAAAAAAAGAAAACAATTACCAAAAATCAGTCAAACATGCATAATGCCAACCAAAAATTCACTGAAGCTGAGCTAGATTGAAAGTTATGTAAGAATTGATTATGAAATTATAACACCAACACTATGGTGTCCGCATTGTACTCCTGTACTTGAAATTAATAAAAATATTTTATATATATATGTGAATATATAGGAAACATATTTAATTTTATTGATTTTTTGATTTTGGGGTTTTTAAATTTAATTTTTGGTATATTCATTATTAAAATAAAATAATAATGTATATATAAATATTTATAAATATATCTATTTCATTTATTAAATTATTTATTCCCTCTTTTATTTATTTATAAATCTATTCTTATAAAAATAAATATATATATTAATAAATATTAATAAAAAAAAATCGAATTAAGGCTTAAAGCCCTAATTCTTCCTCTCTCCTTCTCTTTCTCTCTCCGTCGCTTCACCTTCTTCCCTCCCCCGTGGCCGCCTCATCTCTTTTCTCCTCCGTCACCGCCGCAACCGATCGCCACCCACCGCTGCCGTGTTCCACCACCCATTCTCTCTCTCTCCCCCTTCGGTTCTCTCTCTATCCCTCTCTTTCTCTCTCTCGGTCTCTCTCGATTACCCTCTCGAAATCTCTCCCGCGGCTCTCTCTCCTCCGTCACCGCCGCCTTCAACCACCACCCAAGCCACCACCGTCCTATTCTCTCTCTATCCCCCTCACAGCTCTCTCCCTCCCGTGAGTTCTCTCTCTCTCTCTCTCTCTCTCCCTACGCATGCGACAACCCCCTCCTACGTGTGCCAGCGCGTGATAGCCCCCTCCTACGCGCACGCCAACACGTGACAGCCCTGCGCGCCCGTGCAGTGCGCGATAGCTCCAACGCGCGCGCCAGCCCCTGCGTGTGCGACAGCTCCTGCGCGCACGGCTGTAGCGCTCTTTCCCTGCTCGCATGCTCGTGCGCCTTCTGCAACTCTTGCAAAGCCCCAAATCGACAGTAGTAGCAGGCTTCGAAACCCTAGACCGACTTGCAATCCCTTCTCTGCGAAGGTAAGGATCTTAGGGTTTCAATATCATTTTAGTGATTTAGCTAGATTTCTAAATTTGTACTTCAAATTTAAAATGTTATAGGTTTTAGACTGAACCGAATGGCGAACGAAGGCTAGATCTGCGAATTGAGAAACCCTAGGTAAGGAGATTTTTGGTTTTTTCATTAATTAAATGAAATTAGAGTGAATTTAGGGTGAAAAGTCTTATATAGGTTTAGAATGTATATTCGATTGGAATTGAATGCATTTCTGAAGTTCTATAATTGAATGTTAGGATTGAGTTTATGTATTTACATAAATTAGGCTGTTTGATATGGAAAAAGCATGCTAAGGGATAATAGAATCAAATTGAATTGATTTGAATGGTTTCTCTAGAATTTAATTCGAAATATGCATGAAAGTATTTGGATTTAGGGTTGGAGCTTAAGGATTGATGCATTCTTTTACATTATAGGTTGTTTTGCATATAGGTAATTCAAATACAATCCTTGTATTATAAAAATGGACTTCCTTACGTTGAAAATGATATATACTTTGAAACATTTGGATGAGAATCGGAAATTTTATGATTTTTTCAAAGAATTTATATTTTGGGAGAAGATTTATTATTTTATGGTTATTCCCGATCTTGAATGATCTTTAGGATTGCATTAGATTTGACTTTCAATATGTTACTTATTTATAAATGAAATGCAATTGATGACATTAGAGTGTATTCATGAATTAAAGAATTGAGATTTATACAAAAATTAGAGAAAATGGATAAACCCTAAAAATATTTGGAAATTGATGACGTAATTATGATTTTGTATTAGGAAATATCAATTAAGGATCGAGTAAGATTTCATTTGATTGAATTGTGAGTATATGCAAGTGTATATGGGATGTTATTGTGTGCTAAAATCACCTTAAAGGCCAAGGAGAATGGTAGAAAGTGTGCGGAATTGTTGTGGTGCAATGGTGAATGTGCATGGATATAATTGAGGTTGAGGTGTGAGAAATATGTGCATGTGTATGTATGATCAATGTATGTGTATTATATTTGTATGTCGAATGAGAAAATTTGATAAAGAATAAATATGTTTGTATGCAGACTGTTTTGTGTATGCAAATGGTAGAATGGGAGGCATGTATGCTTGGTGACGATACTATGAGGAATGAATGTATGGAACATTGAAGTTGTTGTTGGTGATGGAGAAAGAGGAAGATGAAATGCGCGTAGTTGAGAAAGTATTTAGCATGCCATAGTTTTGGCCTAGATATAGGGTTAGTTAAAATGCTAACTAACTTAGTAATTTTTCAATTCATGACATATGTGATGTGTTACAATTGTAGTAACCTGCTTGGAGACCGATTGAGGGGAGCACAGTTTCGACACTTGTTGTGCATTGTAGGGAGTGATTGACCCTCCCGTATACTGTGAGTGGGACCCTAATCTCTTGCATGAAATAGTGAAACCTGATTTTATCGTGTTTTTTGTCACACCCCGAACCGGGATCGTGAACAGCTACCCGTTGCCCTTTGCATACACAAAACAGTCTGCATACAAATATATTTATTCTTTATTAAATTTTCTCCTTCGACATACAAATATAATACACATACATTGGTCATACACACACATACACATATTCCTCACACCTCGACCTCAATTATATCTATGCACATTCACCATTGCACCACAAAAATTCTACACACTTTCTACCATTCTCCTTGGCCTTTAAGGTGATTTTAGCACATAATAACATCTCATTATGCTCAACCAACAACACCATACTTTTCAGCCCATATACACTTGCATATACTCACAATTCAATCATATGAAATCTTGCTCGATTCTCAATTGATCTTTCCTAATACACAATCACAATTATATCATCAATTTTCTGTCATTTATAAATAAATAACACAATCAAAGCTAAGTCAAATTCAACCCTAAAGATCACTCAAGGTCGGAAACAAACATAAAATAATTAGTTTCCTCCGAGATAGAAATTCTTTAAAAAATCATAAACTTTTCAATTCTCATCCAGATGTCTCAACCCATATATCATTTTCAACGTAAGAAAGTCTATTTTCATAATACAGAGATTGTATTTGAATAACCTATATGCAAAACAACCTATAATGTAAAAGAATGCATCAATCCTTAAGCTCCAACCCTAAATCCAAATACTTTCATGCATATTTTGAATTAAATTCTAGAGAAACCATTCAAATCAATTCAATTCGATTCTATTATCCCTTAGCATGCTTTTTCCGTATCAAACAGTCTAATTTACGTAAATACATAAACTCAATCCTAACATTCAATTATAGAATTTCAGAAATGCATTCAAATCAAATCAAGTATACATTCCAAACGCATACAAGACTTCTGACCCTAAATTTATCCTAAATTCATTTAAATAAATTGAGTGAGTTACAGATCTCACCTAGAGTTTTCGCAGTTCACAATCTTGTGGTCCAAGCTTCATTCTACTCAATCCAGGTCCTGCAATGCTTCAAATTCAAAGCAAGGTTAAGAAATTTACGCTTAAATTATGAAAGAACTAAAATCCTAGAGCTACCAAATTCAAAATCTTGCCCTTACCTACATAGGAGTGCAATTTGGGCCTAGGGTTTTCGGGGGTGTACTACCGCTAACTTGGAGCTCCTACGATGGTTGCAGGAGACTCTCAATCGTGAGCAGTTCGGGGTCTAGCGAACAGGGGAGGGAAACTGTGAGGGATAAAGAGAGAAGGAAGAGAGAGATCGAGGGTCAGTGAGAGAAAGAGAAAGAATAGAGAGAGATAGAGAGAAATCGAAGAGAAAGAGAGAAAGAAAGAGGGAAATAGAGAGAAGAAAGAGAAAGCGATTAAGGGACTGTGAGATGGTGAGAGAGCAAGACTGAGGGAGACAGAGGATCACGAGAAGAGAGGGAAACAGAGAAAGGGGAAATAGAGAGGGAAAGATAGAAAGGGAGAGAACTAGCGAGAGGTAGAGAGAGAAAGAAAGAGAGCGATAGTGAGAGGGGTAGAGAGAGAAACAATGTAGAGAGAGGAAACAGAGGGAGCTAGAGAGTGAGAGAGGGTGGGGCGGCTGAGCACGGCGGTGCGCGACGGAGGGTTGTGGTAGAAGATGAACGGACGTCGCGAGAGAGTAAATAGAGATGAATGAGAGAAAGGGGAATGAAATTAGGGTTTCTAACCCTAATTTCATCAAAGAGGGGGAACACTGCGTTTCACTCTAAAACGCAGTGTTTCCTCTGTTGTTTTTTTTTTCTTTTTTTTTATACTATTATTATTATTATTTATATATATATTTCTTTTTATAATAAATTTATAAATAATTAAATGAGTAAATAAATAAATTAATAAATGAATAAATATATATATATTTTTATACTCACTTTACACTTCAAATCGGAAATACTGATACTTTAAATATTCCAAAAATTTCAATTTAAAGATCCCAAAATCGAAAATCAATATAAATAAAATTTTATTTCTATATATATAAATTGAGGAATATTTTATTAAATTCAAAAACGGGAGTACAATACGGACACCGTAGTATCAGTGTTACATTTTCTAACCCCCTAAAAACAAGTTTCGTACTCGAAACTAAAAGAAAGCTAAACGGTGAACAAATGAGGGTACTGTTTTCTTATTGCCTCCTCGGGCTCCCACGTTTCTTTTTCGACTTGATCACTTCTCCACAAGACCCTGACCAATGAAACTTCCTTGCTTCGTAACTTTTTGACCTGCCGATCTAGAATAACCACGGGCTGAACTGGAAGACTGAGGTCCTCTCGCAACTCAACAGGTGGAGGCTCAAGTATATGAGAATGATCAGCTAGGTACCTCCTGAGTACTGAGTCATCGAAGACGTCGTGAATACGGGATAGTTCATCTGGCAGCTCCAATCTGTATGCCACACTCCCAACCCTCTCAAAGATACGGAAGGGTCTAATATATCTGGGGCTCAACTTGTTCCGCTGCCTGAACTGTATAACTCTCTTTAAAGAAGATACCCTCAAGAAAACCATATCCCCCTTGGCAAACTCAAGAGGTCGTTGCCTACGATCGGCATATACCTTCTGCCTATCTTGGGCGGCCTTCATCCACTCACGAATGATCTTAATCTTATCTTTTGTTTCCTCAATCAACTCAACAATGATGAGTTGCCTTTTTCCTACCTCATCCCAGCATAATGGAGTACGTCATTTCCTCTCATACTATGCCTCATACGGGCATACCAATGCTGGCCTGTTAGCTATTATTATATAGAAACTCTGCCAGTGGGAGATGCGGATCCCAACTGCTCCGAAAATCCTTAACACATGCTCTCAGCATGTCCTTTAGGGGTGGTATGCGATACTAAAGCTCAGTCTAGTACCCAATGTTCCCTATAATCTGGACCAAAATCTAGAAGTGAATCTGGGGTCTTTGTCCGATGCTATTGACATTGGTACCCCATGAAGTCTGATAATCGTGTCAATATAGAGGCTTACTAATACCTCTAAGGAATAATCAGCACGAATCGGAATGAAATGTGCGAACTTGGTGAGTCTATCGACGATCACCCAAATGGCATCATGCCGTGCTGAAGTCCGCAGCAAACCCATCACAAAATCCATTGTGACGTGTTCCTACTTCCACTCGGGAATGGGAAAAGGCTGTAAAGCGCCTGTGAGTCACTAATGTTTGGCCATCATCTGCCAACAAACCAGGCATCAAGCAATGAACTTTCTCTTTATACCAGACCACTAATGATTATCTCGGATAGTTAGGTATATTTTTGTACCTCCCAAATGCATAACGTAAGTGGATGAATGAACTTCCTCAAGAATATCTCTACGAAGATTCACTGTCGGCGAGAATGCAAATCCGCTATTGATATACTATTAGTCCATTATCATGGACTCGGACCTCCCTGTCATCATCTCTACAGATCTATCAAGAGTACCTCGGAGCTCTTCATTTGCTCCCTATAACTCTCTAATATGGTCGAACAAGGGTCGGCCTCATTTCAAATCAAGCTAGTAGTATTGCTCGATCATCATTAGTCAAACTGACTCCTAATGCACGGAGTCCCATCAACAAGAGAGAGAAACACTCTCTATATACTGAATTTCTAACTAACTTCTCATCAAGAGAAGTGACATCTAGTAGCTATAACAGCCTATCCGACTGTTGAGTGTAAGAAGTTGTCACGTAAGAACATTCTGAACCAGTGTTAATAAAAACAAGGTCATTGACGCTAAATATTTTCATGGTACCCATGATGCAAGAAATCAAAAGAGAGTCAATTTGAGATGCGGAAAAGATATATGTATTTATCTATATATATCAAACTAGTTAAACCTCTAAGGCTTTAACTAACTATATTCGTACACGTCATCATGGCGTACATGATTTCAAAAAGAAGATCGAAATAGTTAAGCTTCTAGAGCTTTAACTAATCATAGTGGGACATGATATACATGATCTCAAAAAGAAGAGCACATAAAGGCTTCTAAATAATAGAATCCGTGGAAGTATCACCCATGATCATATCTGGGTTCGCCTAAGCGTCCTCCTGTATCATACCATATACGCGGGCCTATGCCTTCGACTACTATCGTGAAGGGTCTAGTGCAATATTGCTCTCGACTGCAGTCCGTGGAGCAGTGTGTACTGAGTGTGCATGTACTCCCTACTAACCCATCTATGATTCACCTGTGTGTCTATGGTACCTGACCTCTACAACCTAGGTCAGGATAAGTAATCCAAATGTGTCCTTGCTTCCTATATTAGAAGCATCTAAGGGGAGCTCCGCAAGCTCTATAATGACATCAGTCACGGTTGCGGCAGATAGGATGGTACTGTGCTGTGGACTAACTAGAGGCACTAGGGGCCTGTATTCTAAAGCCCTAGGTACATGGTCCCTATCCGAACTGTGTTGATGTATAGTGAGTGGGACTTCCCTAAAAGCTAGAAGTCCTACCCCACTTCGAGCTCTGGCTCGTCTGGGTCTCAACCCTCTATGATTCTACTAGAACTCTGTAAAGTATCTGCGGTCGAACTCCCTCAAGAAGTCCTCCTACCGCAGTGAGTTAGTAGCCTCCCACCAAGTGAGGGCATCACCGTCGAGGAGTCTCTCAACAACTCTCAATCTAAGCTCCTCTAACAACCCCAAATTTGTAAGGATCCTACGAGCCCAGTTAATCCAGTGCTTCGCCACTACGGTATCACTGGATCCTGAAAAGTCTATGCATTCGAGCTGCCGAGGCTTTTTCACCAACTGAGTGAGCTCGTGGATGTGCCTTAAAGTAACCGACGTCTCATCGGTCAGAGTAGAAACAGAAGGACCGGCCACCGGAGGAAGAACCGGTGTCGTAGGAGCAGGTACGGCCGCAAGTGCGGTCGCTGGAGTCTGTAGTGGAGGTGGGGGCATCTGCGCCCCATATCTGCTGCACCACTCCTGCCACTACCTCAATGCGTCGAGTAGTGGTAGAGGAATCTCGGCTATACCAGCCGGTGGAGGTGCTGGGGGTGGCAATGGGGAAGGTGCGTAAATAGAAGAAGCATCCTCCGGTACTCGTGAAGTCTCAGGTGCCACAAGTGCATCAGACACTGAGGGACTCTCTAGTGGTACACCACGCCTATTACGTCTAGGCGGCATAGTTCTGCAAACAGAGCACCTTTTCATTAAGTGGAAATCAAGGATTAGGGTTAGTTACGGAGTAACTAACCCCATAAAAAGAATTTGAGTTATGAATCAAGGCATTCGAATCCAATGGGAGGTGTACCACTCATACACCTGCATAAATACATCAAATGATGGTGATGGAACCGTAGCTATAATAGCTGGCTGAGAGAGTGCTAAAAGGGTACACCTGATGAGGAAACATCCTCGAGTATTCTAGATGTCTCAGGTACAAATCTAGTACATCATCTAGTAATCATAATCTTACAAAGAAAGAACTTAAATTAGATACGATTCAAAGATTAGGGTTAGTTACAAAGTGACTAACCCCTTAAAATGAATAAAATTATAAGTTTAAGAACTGATAGAACCAATATGCCAGGTTAGATACGCACCGTATCTAACCCTCTAAAAAGAATAACTCATATGCCTAAGACCATGTACTGGGATCTCATGACTGTAATGAAACTCTCACATGCATTGAGTACTTTTAAATCATACATTGGAATACTTTCAAACTATTTTATCAAACAAAGCTCTCAACCTAGAGCTCTGATACCAATCGAACTGTTACACCCCGAACCGGGATCGTGAACAGCCACCCGTTGCCCTTTGCATACACAAAACAATCTGCATATAAACATATTTATTCTTTATTAAATTTTCTCCTTCGACATACAAATATAATATACATACATTGGTCATACATACACATACATATATCCCTCACACCTCGACCTTAATTATATCCATGCACATTCACCATTGCACTACAAAAATTCTGCATACTTTCTACTATTCTCCTTGGCCTTTAAGGTGATTTTAGCACACAATAATATACCATTATGCTCAACCAACAACACCACACTTTTCAGCCCATATACACTTGTATATACTCACAATTCAATCATATGAAATCTTGCTTGATCCTCAATTGATCTTTCCTAATACACAATCACAATTATGTCATCAATCTCCTGTCATTTATAAATAAATAACACAATCAAAGCTAAGTCCAACTCAACCCTAAAGATCACTCAAAGTCGGAAACAAACATAAAATAATTAGTTTCCTCCAAGATAGAAATTCTTTGAAAAATCATAAACTTTTCAATTCTCATCCAAATGTCTCAACCCATATATCATTTTCAACGTAAGGAAATTTATTTTCATAATACAGGGATTGTATTTGAATTACCTATATGCAAAACAACCTATAATGTAAAAGAATGCATCAATTCTTAAGCTCCAACCCTAAATCCAAATACTTTCATATATATTTCGAATTAAACTCTAGAGAAACCATTCAAATCAATTCAATTCGATTCTATTATCCATTAGCATACTTTTTCCGTATCAAACAGCCTAATTTACATAAATACATTAACTCAATCCTAACATTCAATTATAGAACTTCAGAAATGCATTCAAATCAAATCAAGTATACATTCCAAACGTATACAAGACTTCTAACCCTAAATTTATCCTAAATTCATTCAAACAAACCGAGTGAGTTAGAGATTCTCACCTAGGGTCTTCGCAGTTCACAAGCTTATAGTCCAAGCTTTGTTCTACTCAATCCAGGACCTACAATGCTTCAAATTCGAAGCAAGGTTTAGAAATTTACGCTTAAATTACGAAAGAACTAAAATCCTAGAGCTACCGAATTCAAAATCTCGCCCTTACCTACACAGGAGTACAATTTGGGCCTAGGGTTTCCGGGGGTGTACTACCACTAACTTGGAGCTCCTGCGATGGTTGCAGGAGACTCTCAATCGTGAGCAGTTCGGGGTCTAGCGAACAGGGGAGGGAAACTGCGAGGGATAGAGAGAGAAGGAAGGGAGAGATCGAGGGTCAGTGAGAGAAAGATAGAGAACAGAGAGAGACAGAGAGAAATCGAAGGGAAAGAGAGAAAGAAAGAGGGAAATAGAGAGAAGAAAGAGAAAGCGATTGAGGGACTGTGAGATGGTGAGAGAGCAAGATAGAGGAAGACAGAGGATCACGAGAAGAGATGGAAACAGAGAAAGGGGAAATAGAGAGGGAAAGATAGAGAGGGAGAGAACTAGCGAGAGGTAGAGAGAGAAAGAAAGAGAGCGATAGTGAGAGGGGTAGAGAGAGAAACAGTGTAGAGAGAGGAAACAGAGGGAGCTAGAGAGTGAGAGAGGGTGGGGTGGCTGAGCGTGGCGGTGCGCGACGGAGGGTTGCGGTGGAAGACGAACGGGCGTCGGGAGAGAGTAGAGAGAGAAGAATGAGAGAAAGGGGAATCAAAGAGGGGGAACGCTTCGTTTCACTCCAAAACGCAGCGTTTCCTCTGTTGTTTTTTTTTCTTTTTTTTATACTATTATTATTATTTATATATATATATTTCTTTTTATAATAAATTTATAAATAATTAAATGAGTAAATAAATAAATATATATATTTTTATACTCGCTTTACACTTCAAATCGGAAATACGGATACTTTAAATATTCCAAAAATTTCAATTTAAAGATCCAAAAATCGAAAATCAATATAAATAAAATTTTCTTTCTATTTATATAAATTGAGAAATATTTTATTAAATTCAAGAACGGGAGTACAATACGGACACCGTAGTGTCAGTGTTACATTTTTAATAAAACATGCTTTTGATATGCATTGTCTCGACGCATGGAATTGAAATTCAAATCTGTTTTGTGATTATTGGAGTGTTGTACTTATGCTTTCTACGATTATGCATCCATATTTGAAATGAAATGAAATTGTGCCATTAATTGAAAATTTGATGAGTTTTCTATTCTACCATTGTATTGGTTTGTTGAATTGAAACGATTTTGATAAAATGTATTGGCACACGGATTTGAATTGTTTTGATGATATGATGAGATGATTTGGCTATGTGGGTTGGATGCCTGCTAGCTTGAGATGATATAATGATATGGTTTTATTTGATTGAATCCGTAGCTATGAAGGGCGTTTGTAGAGGCACGGGTTGCCCGGATACGCTTCTACAGGAGATATCCACAAACGTCATGTATATATGTTCATAGGCACGAACGGTTGGACCCTCACCGGGGGAGGACGTGTGTAACGTCACCGTCTAGCACCGGGTGGTGACCTATTGACGAGCATGTTTATATATTTCATAGGCACGAACAGTTGAACCCATATTTGAGGGAGGACGTGTGTGACGCCACCGTCTAGCACCGGGCAGTGACCTATTGACGAGTCTGGGTAAGCAAGGGCTAAGCCCACGACCAACGTCGGGGTAGAGAGCTACTTTTGAAACACTTTGTATAATAAAACCCCCGATGCGCCTGTCCTTGATCATGGTTGACCTTTATCAGGATCCTTTCGGTTTGCTCTATGATCTACTTGATTTTAAATGGATGCATATATGTATGATATCGTGTGAATGATTAAATGAGTTCATTTTATTCGAAAATATCATGATTTACTACGAAATTTGAATCATTAGTTACGAATGATATTATTTAACACTCCAATGTTCACCTACACTATTAGTACTTGAGATTAATCCCCTCACTCACTGAGTATCTGCCTTAATACTCACCCCTCTTCTTTCCCTCCCTCAGATAGGATTGTTGTGATGGAGCGACACTTCAGATTATAGAGTTTGGGTGTACTTGGTGTTCAAGAGGGTGAGATCTTAACTTTAATTTGAAAGATGAATTACGTATTTTATTTTCGACCCTGCGAGGTCTTGTCGAGGTCCGTAGTTAGACGTGTACTTAATTTGGGATGACTATATAATTTATGTATATTTATTTGCGGAACTCTCACATTTCATTTGCATTGAGGCAATTGTACGTATTTGAATGATACTTAGAAAAATTATTGCAAAATTGTATAAAAACTTAAGCCCGCTCGGTGTGGCGGCTGCTTATGCTGTAGTTGAGCATGACAGTAGAGGTCTGTGGCTAGGATTGTTGATAGTTTATTTAGCCTGGCGTTGTCCTGGATTTTTGCTGTGGTTGGTGGTTTGTTGTGAGGCCGGGATGACCATTTTATTTTAATTACAGGATGATTTTGAATTTTACAGGATTAAATAGGTTTATTTGTACATAGGAGACCTCCGATTTATGGGGAGGTTCTGTCCGATTTTTTGTAAAAATACAGCCGGTATCCAAGGAAACGGACGGCTGTTTACGATCCCAGTTCGGAGAGTGACAGAAACTATTGGATGTAACATCTATCACAATCATATATATAAGTCTATAATATTCGAGAAAAGCTGATGCACAAGTGGTAAATAATTTGGGCTGCTTCATAGATAAACCTAACCGGGTGAGAGACAGAGCAGTGAACACCTCTCTTTCTCTCTCATATTAGGGAGTCAGAATGAGCAGTATTTCACTTGATAGACACATAGAGGAGCTGACAGGGGAGGAAAAAGATCACCTCCAAAGGAGAAATAGGAAGGTCAAAGGGATGGAGGAAGTCAAAGGAAACCAAACGAGGTTAACATTTAAGGAAATACTAATGGAACAGAGTAGTTGGACGCCTGAAGTTAAAGAGACAGAAGAAGAGGAAGATATTGATGCTGAACTAGAAGAGGATTTAATGGAAGAGGAAGAGGATGAGAATGAGCAGAAGGACTAGAAAATCCATGACAAAATATAATCAAAGGTGTCGACCAATCCTTTGCACAAGTCAACTTATCGAGTCACCAAGTCAACCTAACCATAGCTTTATGTCGACATGGGATTCACAAATTTAAAATTTTTGAAGTATAAAACATCATTAGTCAATCTAAGGTAGTAGACAAGTCAACCTAAGATAAAAAAGCCTCAGAAACCAAGTTTGAAACTTAGCTAAGTCAACCTGCATAGGAGACCAAGTCGACCTAAGGAATTCAAACCTCAAAAGTGTGTCTGAAACATAACTAAGTCAACCTGCCAGATAAACAAATCCAAACGAAAGGACTATGAGTCGACTCTGACTATAAACAGGTTGACCTACTTTTTTGTATGACTAAGTTATGTTGACCTAACATGTGTATATACAAGTTGACCTAGAAACTATCCAAGTTGACCTAGATTCAAATGAGTCGACCCATATTCAAATGAGTTGACCCACCACATAGATATGTCGACCTTGTTGGAAAAATAAGTTTTGATGATGAGTAAATTATGAGTTTAAGGTATATTGTGATGAAATGAATGTGTTGGACTAATGAAAGATTGAACTATGTGAAGATAGAAATAGTTTAGGCTTGATTCAAAACATATAGCATATTCACAACAAGTGCATAGTCGACTACAGCAATACAACAGTCGACTTACCTAGTACACAGAAGGCTAAGTCAAGTATGATATAGTGGACTAGTTGACTAACTAAAACACCTTGTCAACTAACACAATTAACCTAGTTATGATGATCAAATTTTAAATGCAAAGGTCAAATAATAATGGTTAAAATGAGAATAGAACACATCATAGTCAACCACATAAGGATTAAAGTCAACTTATACTTACAAGTTAAACCATACACACGTGTTAGCTAACTAATACATGGAATTGCACATAGGATAGGTTGTGGCACACACATCATGCCAAAATACATGTGGCATGCAGGACTCATGCCATTGCATTATACTATACATACATGTTGGCATCAGTAGACTTGCTTGTGATACCAAGCTATTTCACTTGCTTAGGGCAAGCACGTACCTAGATGATGATAAGTGCCAATGACATAGATCAGCTCATGAGACATAAAGACTAATTGACTTGCAATCGAATCATATACCTAGAGAGAATTGGCATGCCATGAACACAACATTGGCACTGCATTAGCATGGCACATGCACTTCGTTGGCAAGGCACAAGTGCTATATTAAGATGGCATAGACTTACCATTAGTATGATACGAGCATTAGCATGCCACAAGCCACAAGCCACATGCCATAGAGCCATTACACAAGGCCACTACACATATGTTTACAACAGACAAATGGCCTAGTCGACTCATGATTTTACCATAGTCGAGTCACCTCATCTTGACTTAAAAAATTTTCTAAGTCTGGAGGTGAAGTACCAATCCTTGGATAATTAAGGATAGATCCTCCCATATATTGTACATAAAGAATTCGACTACCATAGAGATAGAAGTCGACTCATGTTGTCCCCGGAGCAAAAAATGTCACATGACTTAGAGCCAAGCAAATCTATAGCATAATGCCACATGACACATGCCATATGCTTATAGAATTATGCCAGATGCACTAAGCCACCCTGCATACACACAATACACATTCATTAAGGTAGGTTCAAGTGCTAGTTAACTCATCAAAATGAGGGAGTCGACTAAGTCAAGTCTCAAAAGATGAGTACCGATCTTTGGACATGCGAGTATCGATCCTTAGCATCACAGAAGTTCAAGAACTAACCTCGAGTATGGATGTAGTCGACTAGCATGGATAGAGGTAGTCGACTTACCAAGGAGCTAAAATGAAACACAATAAAGAGTACCGATCCTTGAAGGATGGAGTATCGATACTTGGGTCTATTCATAGAGTTAAGCCAAGAAAAAGTTGACTACAGAGAAAGAAGTAATTGACTAACTCATAGATGAACAATGACAAAATTCAAAATATAGTTGACTAATAGAGAAGAGTAGTCAACTAGCACATGAGTAACGGTTAGTTTATAGAAAATTTGTTTGAGCATTTAATGACTCGCAACCACCTCTGAACGGCTAGTTTTAGTATTAAATGAGCTCTAATAGTTAGAACATCTTAAGAGGCTATAAGTATAATCACTATTGAAGACCAAACAATCTTTTAGAGAAATTAAAAGTATTTAGTGCACATTAATACTCTCGGTCTTCATTGTTTTTATTGTTTGTGTTATATTTATATCTAGGGTGTAAAGTCTATATCTGAGCATCAAGACTCAAGTTATAATTTGTGTCTTTGTCTCATAATCTTATAAGAGATCAAGAAAAGAGGGTTTTCATGATCTGGGATTTAATTGTCTGTGAGAGACAAGTTAGAGTTTACTAGAGCTATAAAGTCTAGTGTGAGTGTTCGGGAGCAACACTTATAAAGGTTTGACTAGGACCTGGGAACCTAGTTGGTTGTACTATTTGGGTATCAAATAGTGGATTGGAAACTCCAGGTAGAGTCTGGGTGTGGATGTACATTAGGAAGGTAGAACCACTATTAATCTCTATGTCAATCATTCTTCTCCCCCTCTTTTAATATATTATTTTTCTGTCTCAAAGTTAAAAAATGCCAAAAAGTGCCAAGAACCTATTCACCCCTTCCCTCTAGGTTGTTAAGCCTCAGTTTTTCAATTGGTATCAGAGCAGGTACATTGGATAGAGCTTAACAACTTCAACACCAAAGATCCAACATGTCACTAAATGGAAATGGTGTACCTTTTGAGGCTTGCTAGACAAATAGAGCAACTTTCTTCAATGCTAGCAACTATAACTAATGGAAGCAAAGGATTTAGAAGTTCATCAGTCTAGGATGAAACCGCATGGGAGATCATTGAAAAAAGTATTGAGTTTCCCACAAAAGAAGTAGATGGTGTCGGAATTCCAGTCAAAATGAAGAATATGACAACAGGGGAGAAGAAAGCCAACAGAGCTAACTACAAGGCTATCAACCTGCTTCACTTGGCATTAAGCTTAAATGAATACAACAGAGTCTCATCTTGCATCACTACTAAAGAAATCAAGGAGAGACTCGCTGCATATAATGGTATAAACCAAGTGAGGAAGAACAAGGTAAGGATGTTGAAGCAAGTGTATGAGGCCTTCAAATTGAAGGATGGTGAATCTACTTAAGAAATGATTACATGCTTAAACATCATAAGCAATGAGTTTAGATTGTTAGAAAAGGGCATATCTGAAGAAAACATGGCTGATAAAGTGTTATAATTCCTGCTTGAAGCTTGGAAGCCTAAAGTTACTGCAATTAAGGAGTTAAAGAATCTAGAAACACTTGCAATAAATCAATTGGTGGGATCACTGATAACATATGAAATGAAGATAACACCAAGGCAACAGTGAGTGAGAACAAAGGAAAAACAGTGGCACTTAAGGCAAACAAGCAAGAACCTCAGACAGTGACAAAGAAGAAGATGAAGAAGGAGATAAGGGCTTGCTCACAAGAAAATTCAAGATATATATGATGAGAAGAAGGAGAACAAAGGCATGCTAAGGTTCAAAAA
Organism: Dillenia turbinata; assembly: GCA_037126225.1. Classification (NCBI taxonomy): domain Eukaryota; kingdom Viridiplantae; phylum Streptophyta; class Magnoliopsida; order Dilleniales; family Dilleniaceae; genus Dillenia; species Dillenia turbinata. Next base: position 11,868,837 of record JBAMMX010000019.1, read on the forward strand.
GCCAAAACAGAAAGATGAAGTTTGGTGCTTTGAGTGCAAGAAGTTATGGCACACTAAGGTAGATTGTCGTCAACTTGTCAAGGTTGACAAGAGAGACAAGAAGATGAAAAAGAAGAATAAGGTATTGGCTGCTTGGAGGGATAAGGATAACGGTTCTTCAAAAGAGGTAGTCAAGACAAAGGAAACCAATATCTACTTCATGGCTTGGAAGGATTCTCAGAACAATGAGGTAAGCTCTTATTACTCTGACAATTTAAATTCCTCAGATTCTGAAGTTGGATTATCTGCACATGAATTGCATGAGGTACTCGTAGAAGCACTTAAAGATCTTAGAAACGTAACTAAGAAAAACACCTCTTTAAGAAATGCATATACTAAACTGGAGGAAGAAAAGAATAAGTTAGCTTCAAAAAACAATAAATTAAAAGAGGAATATGATATGCTGAAGCAACATAACAAGGAATTGTATGCTAAGGTTGAAATTGAATCAGAGAGGGTTAAGGGATTAGAGATTAAATTAGACAATCGAAAAAGTATGCCTGATTGCACAGAAAAGGAAATTCCTGATTCATCAACCATAGAGAGAAACTTAGAGAGGAGAAAAGCAAAAATCAAGTACTAAGTTATCTATTATATAAGTTTGTCCAGGGCCAAGAAAAACTAAACTTAATATTAAGTGTCCAAAGAGAAGTCAGTGACAAGGCTAGGCTAGGATATAACCCATCCAAAACTCATAAGAAGCTTTATAGCTTCTTTGTACCTAGCTTAGGACCCAACAAATCCAAAATCAGATGCCATGCATGCACGAAATTAGGACACAAGGTTGAGCACTATAAACTCAAGAGAAAGACAAATATAAAAAAAAAATGAAAAGCCAACCAGAAATCTGAAATGCTCACAATGACACAAAACAAGCCACATAGCTAATGCATGTTGGCTTAGATCTCAAACACCTAGGAAAATAACAAAACAATGGGTGCCTAAAGTAGCTAGAGATAATCTTGTGACTAACCATGTTGGACTCAAAAAGATTTTGGTACCAATGGGCTGAATTTTCCCTTAAACAGGCTTGTTAGAAAGTTAAAGGGTCTAAGAACACATGGTTTCTGGACAGTAGCCGCTCTCGGCACATGACAAGGGATGCAACCAGGTTCATCTACTTGGAAGGAAGACATAGAGGTAAAGTTGTCTTTAGTGACAACTTTAAAGGAAGTATAATTTGCTTTGGCAATATAGGTACTTCTCTTACTCTTATTGAGCATATTTTGTTAGTTAAAAACTTGAAACATAACCTCCTTAGTATTAGTCAATTGTGTGATAAATGTTATATTATTTTGTTTGATTTTAATTACTATAAAGTGATTGATAATTCTAGCAAAGAGGTTACATTTAGAGGATTTAGGCAAGGAAACATATATGTGATCAGACCACTTTGATGAGGCATGCCTTATGGCTGTAAACCATGACAATGTCTAGTTTTGGCATAGAAAGTTAGGTCATACTAGTGTTGATCTAACATCAAAACTAGTTAGAAAGGACATGACAAAAGGCCTGCCTAAGTTAAAATTTGAAAGAGATAGACTACGTGATTTCTGTGTAAAAGGCAAGCACAGAAGAACATCCTTTAAGCCAAAGAACGTAGTGTGAACCAGTAGGCCATTAGAACTTCTGCACATAGACTTATTTGGACCTACTAGAACTCAGAGCCTTGGGTGAAAGCACTATAGATTTGTGATCATAGATGATTGTAGTGCCAAGCTAATCATCCTCAAATTCAACGTGGCAAGCAACTTCTGATTAACTTTCAGGTGTTCCCACTTGTAAGGAAAGGATTGGATCATGAATTTGAACTTTTTGTTCATTGGAGAGAATATGACTTACTGACTACTACTCTTTAATCATGTTAGACATGACCTTTAAATACTGTTTGATCTTGTGGCCATCTCAGTTTTCACATCTATCTAAAACGAGTCACTGGTACCTCCATATTTCTCCCTAAGATACACCTAGATGTCAAGAGTAGTCACATATTGCTCACACTCGGGTATCATGTCATCAATTACATAGCTAACCAAGATCACTCGAGTAGTGGAATATCTTTTTTTCTATGCTTAGTATCTTGTTCTCTCCTCTGTGAGACACCATTGTCCACACCAGGGTCCTACATCACATGCTTGATACCTTCTAAGGCATTTTATTCTTTTAGCATACATCACATTTTATAGTGTCATATCTCATAATTATCGCTATTCAATTTATTACCTCTATTCATGTCCCTAATAATGGATTTCGATGCCATGGTCTGGATTTTTAAGAAGGTGGACACAAGTATTCATACTCATTTATTATACACAATTTTGTACTTCAAAATTAATATTAATGACATGTCAACATTAGATATAGAATCGAAACTAGGTTCCCAATCATTATCTATGGTCCTAATATATCACTATCACAAATTTAATTTAAAACAACAAAATTTAATAAGTTTTAGATGAGAACTACTCAAATTTTTCCAAACCTAAAATCTCTCACTTAAATACACAAAATATTTAAATAATATTATAATTTTGGATGAGAATTACTTAAATTCTACCAATCAAAAATTTTCATTCAAGAGTCCTAGTTTTCTTTTTGTATACATGATTATACAAAAATAAGAAACGCAGCTAACATATGCTCAATAAAAACTTTATATTAGAATGTTAAAATATTCTCTACCACATGATCATGGTCCTAAAAGACAATCACAATATGCAAAAGAAAACATGCAAATTTATTCTCTCGATTTAAGACAAATCTATTCGAAATATCATATTTACAATTTCCTTAGCCTATCTCTAGGAGTAAATCTCTTAGTGGTACGTGGGAATTATTTATATTTTGGGATAGCCTTTTCTTCATTTGGATCTCTATGTCCTTGACTTCCCACATTTATATTAATATTGCCCTTACATCGTCATGAATCATGTGTCCATTCTCGATAATCAACTCATCAATCATGTTAGCCCAATTAGGAGGCAGAGAATTTCTCAGTATGTACATGTCACCCCCCAAAAGGCATGACCTAGATGAAGAAGTTCCAAACATTTCTCTTATATAATCTCCAAATGATTTGACAAAATATAAGATTGGTCTATTTTATCAGTCAACATTTAGCCTAATTTCATCAAATGCTTTGAACTTCTCAAATCTCTATCTCTCCCCCAAAAATCCGAAAGATTTCTAAGAATGTGTCGGATTATCATCATTTCTCAAGAAAATTGAAACAATATTAAGTCTGACACACAGCCAACCATAATATCATAATAAACCTCAAAGCATTTATTTTAAAGATATTTGCTCAAATCTCGAACAATTAAATATTAAAAAAACTAATTTTTGAGCATAAATAAATAAGAAAAAATTCATCAGGCAGCCAAAATAAAGGAAATAATTTTCTTAATACATTCAAAAAAATTTTAAAATTTTTCTGGTACTTAAAATAATTTTTCTATAATTTTTAAACAATTTCTAAGTTTAAAAATAAATAAAAATTATTTTTTTATTCTGAAAGATAAATTAAAAAACATAGAAAAATCCAAAGAGATTAAAGATTTATTTCCGTAAAAATTAGATTGGAAATGGACATTATATGTGTCACACCTGGACCCATGGGTCTGAGCACATGATCTAGAGGTATATGCAATCACCAACACGCACTCCAAAATCCTGCCAAGCTATGATGATACCACTTTCTAGTTAAAAAAATCCAACATATCAAATATTTAACATTTCAAAATATAAATTTAACTTTAGGAAAATATATTTGTAAAACATGCTATTAGAAGAGTTTCAAACTATGATTTCCAAAACATGAATTTCACTTCCAAAATTCCCTTTAATTGGTCCATCTATGTATCTCAAAGATCCACTACAAAGAAGGACCAATACCAACTGTTGATTTTGGACAGATCTTTCTCCACACTTCTTCTGAAAAAGAATAGAAAAATGAAGAGGTGAGTATAAAAATACTCAGTGAGTAGAATGTAATGGTATAGTTATGCAAGTGATGAGTGGTGAGTGTGAGAGTGTCAAACAAAGCTTTCCAAATCATATTCTGATTCAACAAATATGTCATAAAATCATCTTTGCATTCCGAGCAAATGTCACAATTTCAAAGATTATAATAAACATTTTTCTATGCACACATTTTTTTAAAAAAACTATGGGGGGCTATCTCAAAATCTCTCCACCAATGGTTTGGCCCGAACCAATGGCAGAGCCGCCAAGGATTTTTGGTTATCTCTAATCACAAACCTCACCTCCAACCTTGGTGTAAGCTCGTGGCCTCTTCAGTGGTGCAATTGAATAGTCCGACGGGACTTGGGGGCATCTCTTTAGCACTGCCTATCCTCTCAAATCTAACAAACTCTCCACGTTGCCCCCTTGAATCGATCCATGGAAGCTTAGACCGATCATCACATAAACAGGGTACTCACCCCATACATGCACCATTTCACAAATATCATATCATGCACCATATAAAATCATAAAAGTCTCAATTCATGAGTCTAGTAACATTATTCATAGAAAAATTCAATATGGCATAAGATACATTAGCAAGTGCATAGATTTCATGACTCAACACAAAATATTTTTAGGGACACTACACAATCACAAAACATTTTGTAAATTCAAGTTAAAAATTACATTTGGAAAGTCAAGAGAAAATATTTTCTCATTCACAAATGCAACAAACCGTCCACTCACTTGTTAGGGAGGGTAGTCACTCCTAAATTTGTCCACAACAAAAGTCTTGTCCTATTCAGCTTGTCTAAACCCTAAGAGATATCATCACATAATCAAAATTATTAATACTAATTAATCCTCATTAACCTAAGAATCCCTAACTTTCAAAACCAACTTCTATTTCCTTACATCATGTGACTTAAAATCTTCCAGATCTAGATGGATAGGTGGTTAAACAAAATAAAGTTTGGATTAGAAAGATTATAGTACCTTAATTTCGTCTCCAAAGATTTGTTTTCCCATTTAGGTTACACCAAACTCTTGAATCTTCTCCTTTTTGTGACAGCTTTAGATTCCTAAGTTCTTCGTAAATCAAGGCTTATATTCTATCTTTGGGAAGTTAAATGAGTGGTTTGGAACTTTGATCTTGAGTTTTGGTAGTGGATTGATTTGGGTTTGGGAGAAGAGAGAAGAATGGTCTAGAAAGTGAAATGATATTATGGGATCTTCTGAGTTCCAGAGTTCCATCTTTACCTTTATATTCCAACCCATTTCCATTATTTGCTCAATGGCCCCATTTTCACTTCTAGATTTTTCAAGTGCCCAATATGTTCTCTTGGGTGATTTGGAAGCTCAACACTATGGGTTTGAGTATTTGGAGTTTTGTTTGTTGAGAGAATTGTGTTCGGTGCAGAGTAAGAGAAGTTAGAATATAAAATGCGATTTATGAAAAATAAATTATAAATATTTAAAATTTGGAGTATTCAAGATCTTGGAATATAATAATAATTAAGTATTTTATGAATAAGGAAATTCAGTGGCTTGGCGGGTATAAACCTTTTGGGGGAGTTGGCGGTCCACGGTTCAATTCTTCCCAATTACAAGTGCAATGACAAGGATATTCCATGCAACTGATGGCCACAAGTAACTGACAGGGGTCTACAAATGTTGCTCGGTATCTGTTTGGAAATGTTGCTTGGTTTTACAACCGAGAGGCATGCAGAAATACAAGGCACCATTAAGAAGGCAAGAATCGAGAGGAAAATGGCAAGAACTAACATATGGGAATAGTACCGAGAGATAGCAAATAATAATCGTATCGTTAAGTAAATGGAAAAGTACATATATCGAGTAGTCTTAAAATTTCTATATGGAGAAGCAAATGGAATGTGTACCGAGGAGTTTGACAATGGATGCACCGAGAAGGTCGGGAAGTGTACCAAGAGTTATCAACACTAAGATAGCCGATAGGTGAAATGTACAAAGATAATCACCACTGATTAGAAAATCAAAATTGAAAAAACACTACACCAATATGAAACTCTATTGAGCAAGTCAGCTTCTCAGAGGGAGTGAGATCAAATTCTACTGGGCACCGAGTACTCTGGTAGCTGAGAGCTATAGTGATTGGGATTTTAAAAATTAAGAATCTATTGATCAAGTTTCTAAAGTAGTTCTTGGACAACCCAAAAAGGCACAATTTCACATTTATATGTAAATTAACTATTCTTCCATATTTATAAAAATTTTCAAATAGTCCATTTAGAGTTAACATCTGAATTTGTTTGATATTACAACTCCTACCCCTCTAAAAAAAATTTTTGTCCAAAAAATTTCATTACATAATTGTCCATCAAACGGTTGGGTTGTATTGCTTTCTTATCGTCTCTATAGGTTTCCAAGTTATCTCTTCAACATGATCATTCTTTTAGAAAACTTTGACAATTAGGATCTGCTCGTTTCTCAACCTCTTAACTTACAGCCCTTAGATAGCTGTCAGTTAGACTCCAAAACTTTAATATTCCCTCAATTCGATTGGAGGAAATTCAAGAACCTAGGAGAGACCTAAAAAAAATTTAGAGTTAACATCTAAATTTGTTTGGTGTTACAATTCCTACCCCTCTAAAAAAAATTTTTGTCCAAAAAATTTCATTACATAATTGTCCATCAAACGGTTGGGTGTATTGCTTTATTATTGTCTCTATAGGTTTTCAAGTCATCTCTTCAACATGATCGTTCTTCTAGAAAACTTTGACAATTGGGATCTGCTTGTTTCTCAACTTCTTAACTTGCAGCCCTTAAAAGACTGTCAGTTAGACTCCAAAACTTTAATATTCCCTTAATTCAATTGGAGGAAATTCAAGAACCTAGGAGAGACCTAACAAGGTTTTTTTTTTTCCCCACACATGGAGGCTAGTTTAAATCAACTGAAAATAACCATATAGATCATATCAAAAAATTAAACTACCTTAATTTTATATTTCTCATAATGTGAAATTTCCTAAATTACCAAAGTTTTCCCATAATGTCAGGTACTCTGGGGAGGCAAAACTTATTCAAACCATCAACCAGAAAATTACTTCTCTTGGCTATTCATCTATTGCTCACATTACTCCAGATTATTCCCATTTGGTTGTCAACTAATTGAGTCCATTAAAAGAAGGTGGTCACCATAAAAATTAGAGTAAAATGTATACAATTGTAGCACAAGCCTCTAAGGATGCATATTTCACCTGAAATGTACAATTATTCTACTTTGGTACCTTCTTTCCCTAAAATGTATACAGCTCCAAACATCAGATATTTTGCTAGCCATAGTTGTTATACTATATGGATTTATTAGCCAAATTACCAATTTGATCACCTAAATATTCACAACTTCAAGCCACATATGCTACGTAATCGTTTCCATTCTCATCTCTTTTTAAAACTTATTTGCAGTTTACTCATTCTAATTCTTCCAACAACCCAAAAACTCTTCTTAGTATATTTCAAAATTCCTATCCCTTGCCAAATATCTTTTGACACAATACTTTTATGGACAAATTTATCTCCATGAATTTAAATCTTAAATGATAATTTCTCCCATATAACCACCCACTTTTCCTCGTTTTATTTCCTGCCAGCACCACAAATATCCCCTCAAACTTTATGCCTATTTCCAATTCAACCAATCTAAATATTCACCTAGAATAGTCATCAATACCTCTAATATCATGCAACTTACTCAATAATACTCACATATTCATCACATAGCAGCACTAACAATCAGCACAATTCATTATATAAAGATGATGCTTAAGATTGGTTCGTCAATTTATCTTTACCATGTAATGATTCAATACTACTAGCAAATCTCAAAGATCATATAACACCAATAACATACTCTCCAAATCAATAAATTTATACTTAAGCAAATTTACCTGTGATAATGTTGGGTTTGTTTGTACTTCTTCATTAGTACACGGTATCGGGGATTGGTAGCCACGGTGTTACTTTCAGTCCCTGTCCTTAGAGTAGTATTGGAGGGAGGTGCGAATGTGTTGGTTGGTCCACCTTGGTAGCCACTAGGAAAACCTCAGTTTTGTTGACTTCCTTGCCCTCTCAAACCCAATTCGGGGCAAACATTACAGAGATGACCGCCCACAATGGTAGCACCTCCTAAGCTCATTGCAAGGTCCGAAGTGGATTTTCTTATAATTCTTGCAAGGATCTTTCTTGCTTCCCATTGACTTAGTTCCTGACACAGCACTAGTATTTGGGTCACTCTCTTTGAAAAAGGGTTGGTCTTGGGGAAAGCCAATGGATTCCATGACGGAGGTACCACTATAAGGACTTGTACCCTTGCTTTTATTAGAACTTTGATCTGGAGTGGACTCAGACTTTCTATTCTTTCCATAGGCCTCTCTAGCTTTTCCTCTTTTTTCAACCATTTTCTTGACCCTCAGACTAATTGTAAGACATCTTTGAAGGTGTGAGCCTCAACAATTGACATCTTTTCTCTAATGTTTAAATTCAAATCTTCTTTAAACTTAGAACATAAATATTCTTTGGAGGCCACAAACACCGGGATAAACAAAGGTAGCTCTCTCAACTCGGTTTCATACTCTTCCACCGACTTATTCCCATGCTTAAGATGGAAGAATTCCTTCCTCTTTAAATCTTGATAAAATCTACTATAGTACTACTCATCAAATTTGCTAAGGAATTCACTTTATGAGATGGGAGTAAAAGATCTCCTCTTCAAGTTCTCCTACCATATGCAGGCACTCTTGTTAAGTAACCTTATGACAACCATAAGTTTTATCTCAACATCTAAACTCATGTCAACCATAGTTTCTTGAACTCTACTAACCCAATTCTTTGCTACTATAGCATCAATAGTGCCCGAGAAGGTCTCATAACCAAGTTGTCTTGCTTCCTTGATCAATTTGGACAACTTAATGGTTGGATGGGTGGTTGATGCAACTACCGGTGAAGGAGGAACTACCGGTGCTAGAGGAGTGCTCATTGTTGTGGTAGTGTTCGGTGAGGAGGAGTTTGCAATTAAGTTTGGGCTTGGGTTTGGAATTAAATGTCATACTTGCTCTACCATTTCATGCACTATTGGAATGCAGTAAGAAGTGATGGAGGAATCTCAAATGTTGTAACCAAAGGTTTGGGTGCAATAGAAAAAGGAGCACCGGAAGATGATGCAGCTTTATGCTCAGAAAAAGGAATGTCAGTCAAAGTCCTTGATTTCTGATGGGGAGCCATGGCATTCTACAAAAAGGAAACTAACCTTAACGCACTAAATTAGATAAACTAATAATGTACTCATATCTAATCATGATCCACTTTCTTGGACCCATATGAGACTTTTTGAATCTTTTCAAAACATTTATAAAAATAAAAATCTTTAAACGCATTTGAAAATATTTGAAAACATTTGAAAATACTGGAAATATTTAAAAATATTTGAAAATATTCAAAACACCAAAACTTGGTTCTGATATCAATAAAATTGTAACTCCCAGACTCACAGATTCGAGCATGTGACAGTTGTCGCGTGATCTAGAAGTACGTGTAATTACCAACACACATCCCAAGATCCTGCCAAGCTGTGATAATACCACTTTCTAGTTAAGAAAGCCCAACACACTAAATATTTAACATTTCAAAACATAAATTCAACTTTACAAAAATATATATGTAAAACATGCTACAAAAAGAGTTTCAAAATATGATTTCTAAAATATAAATTTCACTTCTAAAATACCCTCCGATGGGTCTGTCTATATACCTAAAAGATCCACTGCAAAGAAGGACCAATACCAGTTGTTGGTCCTATGTAGCTCTTTCTCTACACTTCCTCTAAAAAAGAATAGAAGAATGAAGGTCTAAGTATTAAAATACTCAGTGAGTAGAGTGTAATGACATAGTTGTGTAAGTGATGAGTAGTGAGTACGAGAGTGTCAAATAGTGCTTTCCAATTCATATTTTGATTCAACAAATATGTCATAAAATCATCTTTGCATTCTGAGCAAATGTCACAATTTCAAAGACTATAATAAACATTTTTCGATGCACACATTTTTTTTTTAAACTATGGGGTTGTCTCAAAATCCCTCCACCAATGGCTTGGCCTGAACCAATGATGGGACCGCCAAGAGTTTTCAGTTATCTCTAGTCACAAACATCACCCCTAACCTTGATGTTAGCTCATGGCCTCCTTGATGGTGCAAACGAATAGCCTAACGAGACTTGGGGGCATCTCTCTACCACCGCCTACCCCCTCAAGTCTAACAAGCACTCCACGTTGACCTCTCAAATCGATCCGTGGAAACTTAGGTTAGTCATCATATAAACTGGATGCTCAACCTCACACATTCACTATTTCACAAATATCATATCATGTGCCATATAAAATCAATGAAAATCTCAATTCATGAGTCTAGTAACATTATTCACAGAAAAATTCAGCATGGCACAAGATACATTGGCAAGTGCATATAATTCATGGCTGAAAACAAAAAATTTTCAAGGACACTCCATATTTACAAAACATTTTATAAATTCAAGTTAAAAATTTCATTTGGAAAATCAAGAGAAAATATTTTCTTATTCATAAACACAACAAACCGTCCACTCAGTTGTTAGGAATGGTAGTCACTCCCAGATCTATCCACAACAAAAGTCTTGTCCTATTCAGCTTGTCCAAACCCTAAGGGACATCATCACATAATCAAAATTATCAATACTGAATAATCCACATCAACCCAAGAATCCCTAACTTTCAAAACCTACTTCTATTTCTTTACTTCATGTGACTTGAAATATTCTAGATCTAGATGGATAGGTAGTTAAACAAAATAAAGTTTGGGTTAGAAAGATTATAGTACCTTAATTTCATCTCCTAAGATTTTTTTTTTCCGTTTGGCTTACACCAAACCCTTGAATCTTCCCCTTTTGTGATAGCTATAGATTCCTAAGTTCTTTCTAAATCAAGGCTTATATTCTAACTTTGGGGAGTTGGATGAGTGGTTTAGAACTTGATCTTGAGTTTTGGTAGTGGATTGATTTGGGTTTGGGAGAAGAGAGAAGAATGGTCTAGAAAGTGAAATGATATTCTGGGATCTCATGAGTTCCAGAGTTCCATCTTTACCTTTATATTCTAACCCATTTATATTATTTGCTTAATTGCCCCTTTTTCACTTCTAAATTATACAAGTGCCCAATATGTCCTTTTGGGTTATTTGGAAGCTCAACTCTATGGGTTTGAGTACTTGGAGTTTTGTTTGTTGAGAGAATTGTGTTCGGTGCTTGGCAAGAGAAGTTGGAATATAAAATGTAACATACAAAAAATAAATTATAAATATTAAAAATTTAGAGTATTCAAGATCATGGAATATAATAATAATTAAGTATTATATAAATAAGGAATTTGAGTGGCTTGGTGATGATAAGTTTTTTAGGGAGTAGGAGGTCCACAGTTCAATTCTTCCCAATCACAAGTGCAACGACATGGATATTCCATGCAGGTGATAGCCACAAGTAACCAACAGGGGTTTGAAAATGTTGCTTAGTATCTGTTTGGAAATGTTGCTCAATAATACAACCAAGAGGCATGTAGATATACAAGGCACCATTGACAAGGCAAGAATCGAGTGGAAAATGGCAAAAGCCGACAAGTGGGAATAGTACCAAGGGATAGCAAATAGTAACTATACCGTCAAGTAAATGGAAAATATATATATCAAATCATCTTAAAATTTTTGTGTTGAGTAGCTATTGGAATGTGTACCGAGCAGCTTGATAATGGATGCACCGAGGAGGTCGGGAAGTGTACCGAGAGTTATCAACCCCATGACAATCGATATGTGAATGGAAAATCTATATCGACATAGAAATAATGTATCGAGAAGTTACAACTTCACAACATATACCGAGGTGAGGGGAATGTTCCAACAAGGTCCCATTCACAAGACAACAAATGTTTACTGAGAGACTTGGTGTAAATATTTCAATGCCAAGAGGTGGTTAGGAAAATATATATCGACAAGTAGCAATCACTGAGAAATAGTGGAGTATACAAAAGTAATCACCACCGATTTGGAAATCAAAGTTGAAAAAACAATCTAACAATATGAAACTCTACCGACCAAGTCAACTTCTTAGAGAGAGAGAGAGAGTGATCAAATTCTATCGGGAACAAAGTACACTCTACCGGGAACAAAGTACTCTGATAGCCGAAAGATCTAGTGATCGAGAATTTAAAAATTAAGAATCTATTGAAAGTGTCTAAAGGAGTTCCAGGACAACCCAAAAAGGCACAAATTCACATTTATATCAAAATTAACTATTTTTCTACATTTATAAAAATTTTCAAATAGTCTATTTAGAGTCAACATCACAATCTGAATTTGTCCGGTGTTACAGTATGCACCTCCATACACCGCTATGGGTGGCTGTTCAAAAAACAAAAAGAAAAAAGCTCTCTCACGCGCCACCACAGGCACATGAGGATCACATGTCGCCTTCCCAGCGCTACCAGATGTTGGTTATTCCCTTTTTTGATACCTCTGAGTTTAATGGTGGTCTCAATTTTCAAATCGGACACCCCTATCCTAGGATTTGGGCTACACATGCCATTGCCGAGTGTGGGAAAGGCACTTGAAGAATGTTTCAATTCTTAACTATTTTTTGCATTCTTTATATAGTTGGAAACATTTTTTTGAGAGAATTCTAATCATATAAATTTTAAATCACGAAACACAGTATTCTAAAAGATATGAGTACATTAAACTTAAATTAGGGTTTGAAATATCTCAAAATGTACTCTACAGATGCATCCCAAATTTTGCATATTTGATCCTCATGGAATATGCATACTACAATGTAAAATTGAGAGCATTTTGTCAACTCTATTACAAGACGCCATTAACAAACCATAAACATTTTCATGGCATTTTTCATTTTTTAATACCCAAAAGAGGTTGGAAACATTCCAAAACTGATCTGATACCAATGAAGGTTTAAAAACAAACCAACAAATATATTTCCTCTTACAAAATTCCAAAACTTAAAAAGGCTTAAAATCACTTACCTCTTTCCGATGATTGGGTATTTTAGATTTAGAAGATATAACAAAAACAAATCACCTTTTTTTGTTCCACAATTCAAATGCCTTGATGGAGAATGATAAACCCTTTTATGCCCTTTCACAATTATCCTTTTTCATTCTCTTTTTCTCTCTCTCCAATGATCAACCCTTACAAGGGTTCTCGAATTTACGTGGACGGGTGTGAGTAAAGAAATTAGTCCATGAAGATAGGATTCATTTAGTCACTTGGAATATAGGATTTTTAATTGGCAAATTAGGAGAGATAGGTGAAGTAATAAATAGAAGAAAGATTTATATTATCTGTTTTTAAGAAACTAAGTGGGTAGGAGAGAAAACTAGACTAATAAAGCTTTATGGGCACAAACTTTGGTACGCAGGTAAGGATAAAACTAGAAATGGTGTAGAAATAATTGACCATAAGGACTTATGTGAGAGTGTAGTGGAGAAAAAAAAAGTGAGATAGAATTTTATTTGTTAAGATAGTTAGCGGAAGGACATAATTAATATAATGAACATTTATGCACTTTAAATAGGTATAGATACCATTAGTAAAAAATAATTTTGAAAATATTTAGATTAATTTATACAAACCATACCTGATACTGAGAAATTATTTATTGAAAGAGATCTTAATGGACATGTAAGGGAGAATAATGAAGGAATATAAACTTTTAGTTGTGGATGTGCATGTGCCTAAAAGGCAAAAGTAATATCGTCCATTGGTAGAACCAAAAATTAAGTGGTAGAAACCAAAAGAAAAAAAAGTAACAATCTTTAGAAAAAAATTAATCCAAGGATCAATTTAGTCTACTAATGATGATTCAGAAACTATGTGGATAAAAATCTCTAATAACATTAAAAATATAGGTAAGAAGGTTCTTAGCATATCTAGAGGTCAGGCTCCAATAGGTACGAAGTCATGGTGGTGGAATGAGAAAATCCAAATTGTTATACGAATCAAACGGGAGTGTTATAAAAATCAAAAAAATAGGAGAAATAGCGATGCATTTGAAATATATAAAAATGTAAAGAGAAAAGTGAAAAGGATTATCCAAGAATCAAAAAATAAAGTGTATAATGAATTATACAAGAAGTTAGAAACCAAAGATGGAGACAAAAAGATTTACTGAATTGCCAAACTAAAAAAAAGGAAGGGAAAAGATCTAAATAGTTTTTGGTGTATCAAGAGTGAGACTAATAGTATACTTATAAGGGATGAAATATAAAAAAGCCTTGGAGAGATTATTTTGATAATCTCTTCAACATAGAGGGTATAAGAGATATTGACAATCTCACGATACCAGTAGAAGGATCAATAGGGACTTCAAATGTAAGATTCGTCCTCATGAAGTAAAAGAAGTGTTAAAGATAATGAAGAATAATAAATCCATAAAACTCGATAGCATCTCTATTAAGGTGTGAAAATATTTGGGGAAGGTCGGATACAATATTAATAGAGCTCTTTAACAAAATTTGATAAACTAAGAAAATGCCCAAAGCATAGAGAGAGTACACTTATACCATTATATAAGAATAAAGGAAACATGCAAAACTATTCCAATTATAGGGGAATTAAATTTATGAGTCATACTATGAAACTATGGGAGAGAGTGATTGAGTATAGATTAAGACTGGAGATAAATGTATCTCAAAATCAATTTGAATTTATGTCAGGAAGGTCCACTACCAAAATAATCCACTTACTAAGACAATTGATGGATACATTTAGAGTATAGAAGAGAGACCTATATATGGTATTCATTGATCTAAAAAAAGCATATGATAGAATTCCAAGAGATATATTATGGTGGACATTGATGAAGAAGGGGATTTCTATCAGATACATTATTCTTATCAAAGATATATATGATAGAGCTGTCACTAATATAAGAACTTGTGGGAGATTAAGTGATAGCTTCCTAATAAACATCGGACTCCTCCAAGGATCGGCATTAAGTCCAATCCTCTTTGAATAATGATAGATAAAATCACAAAAAGTATCCAAGATGAAATACCATTGTGTATACTCTTTGCATATGATATAGTGTTGGTAGATGAAACTAGAGAGGGTATTAGTACTAAATTGGAGTTATGGAAGGACATACTGGAGTCTAGAGGATTTAAATTGAGCCGATCAAAAACGATATACAAGAAATGCACATTTAATGATAATCATCAGAATGATGAAGAAATGATTAGGTTAGAAGGACATAACTTATCAAAAAGTAAACGTTTTTTATATTTCGGGTCCATTATCCAAAATGACAGTAACATAGTTGGAGATGTAAACCATATGATCCAAGCGGATTGGATACAATCGAGAAGAGCATTTGGAGTTTTGTGCGATCACATGATGTCACTGCATTTGAAAGGAAAGTTTTATAGAACGATAATATGACCTGCACTACTGTATGGTACCGAGTGTTGGGCCATTATACAAAAACAGGAGCAAAAAATTGTTGTAACTGGGATGAGAATATTAAAATGGATATATGGTAAAAGTAAGAAAGATAGGATTAAAAATGAAGAAATATGCATCAAATTGGTAGTGAATTCAATTATGGAAAAGATGCAAGAATATCGTCTGAGGTGGTTTGGACATGTGCAACAAAGAGTCAAAGATGTACCAGTTGGGATGAACAAAATTTTAAATATAGGAGATTTAGTGAAATGATGAGATAGACCATTAAAAATCTAGATGCAATTTATTTGCAAAGATATAAAGCTAAGTGGTTAATTAAAGAGATAATTTCAGACAAGAATGAATTGTGTAAGAGAATTAGAGCAAGTTAAATAAGTACTTTTCCTATTATAAATGTGTTTGGATTGTGTGTGTATGTGTGTGTGCGTGTGTGTGTGTTTTTTTAATTTCTAAATTATCTTATATTTGTCTCTTACACAACCGATCCCAAATTTTACAATTAAGGCTCAGTTTGTTGTTGTTGTTGTATTTTCTATCTCTCCAATTTGTCAAATACAATGCCAATTCATTATTGTACATTCCCATTCTTCATTCACATATATTTTTCAAAGGAAAAACCAAAAACAAGGGAAGTTATTTTGGAGAGAATTAGAGAGAAATGGGAAGTTATGTGGTTTACAAAATAACCTCTCCCCCCTCTTATTCTCTCCTTTTCAAAATTCAAAATTAAAATTTGAATGGGTTTGGATTTTGAGTCTACCCACATAGGACCAACCTGCACCCATTTTCAACAGAATGTGACACAAATATTTTTGGGTAAAATTTACATGTTATGAAGAGCAAGCTAGTCCCCAAAAATGCAGGACTATACAATACAATGATCTTATTAATCAATTTATTTGGCAATTTGACTGAGAAAAACAAGTCAAATGATGAAATAGACCAACATATTTGTTTGGTCAAATGAATTTTCTATCCAAAAAATAGACCAACATATTTGATGTATGTCAGCACCGAGATCACCAAAAGCCTCGTCAAAGAATTTCAAAGTCTTGGATTTTGCTTCCTTAGCATCAAATTCGGTTAGGAATTCAAAGCTATTGATAGAGTCCTTGAAAACCTTCTTAAGTTTAAAGGAGAGTCCAAATCCGGCACCCACTCCCAAAGACAAAAGAAACGCAACAATCTTAATATTTGCCAAATGCACAAAAAAACATACTGTTAGGTAAAGTAGTAAAAAGAGAAAAATTGTTGGTATCTAGTACCATATCAGCATAAAAATTTATGGTATTTGGTGTTGGAGGTGGGATACACCTCCACAGATTCTGGCTCTTTTGACTTGAATAGGTACTCCAAAGGATGAAGTAAACATGCAAAGTACCACCAAAAGGTGCTCCAGCAGGGGAGGCTCTAACGCTCAAGTCAGAAAGAATGGTTTTCGAAAGAGATAAAATATACTAATTAAGAGTAAGAGAAAGGGCTGAGTGTAGGTTTGTGTGTCCTGTGTGGGGTTATCAAAGAGCATACCTGGATGATGATATGCTTAATGTATTTATAAGTCGGTCATTCATGTGTCATGTGTATTAAGGGTGTTACAACTTTAGTTTCTTTATGGTACTTGGAACATCGCGAGGATGTAAATGCATCCAACTTTTGAGTAAATGACTCCAGAATAAATGTTTATTGGGAAGTTGGAGAGTTTAGAGCTTTGAATTCATTACGCATATTTCTCATTGAACTATTATGTGTGCCAAAGACAGTGAAGATCACACCTCTCCAGCTATAAATAGGGATCGTCTGACCCAACATTGCTTCAGAGAGATTTCGTGTACTTTTGGTGAGATTCTTGTGTAGAGAGTTTATCATTCTGAGAGGTTTTCTGATAATGGGTTTTGAGCCACAAGGCTCTACAATTTAGAAGGTTTCTGCTGATTTGAGGTTCTATCAGAAATGGGGTTGTTGATGTAAGGCTCCATCATGTCATTCGATGTTTAAACATCATGGTGGAAACCGTCAGGGCACTCATTAGGGTTATTAATGTTGAGGAGGATAGAGTATTCCATGATGGAAGTTCTCTTCTCAAGGTTAAGATCATCATCCGATGCATGGTGCAGTAGATGACCGGGGGTATTTCCTTAGTATTTCCTCTGGTTGGGCGATGGTGGAGTCAGGATGTGGCAAGAGACTGAGCATAGCAGAGGGTTTAAAACTTGATACATCCTCACAGTCTCTTTTTTGCCATCTCCCACCCTTTCGAACTCCTTACCAGCTTCGATCTATAAGGGTCTGCAATCTTTGTTGTCTTTGACAACACTGATTAGCAATGGTTCTACAGTCTTCTTGTCCAAGAACAATGTTGTAGATTTCTCATGTATTTCTTTTGATGTAACTCGGTCCGACTCAATGACTTATATATTGTATCTATTTATGTACTTATGATATATGTTCATCGTATTAAAATAAAAGAAGAGTTTTGTTTTACTTACTTGTCGATCTTTATCTTTGTTAATAATTTTTACCGATAGAAACTGAGTGCCCGAATAAGTGATGCAATCGGTGAGATGATCATTCGGTGGGTGTGTTGTTTTCCTTAAAGTTTCCTTGTAGTGCTAATGTAATCGAGAGCTATTCATGAGAAAAAATATTCTACGGTGTCCTGATAAAGGCACCGATTACTTGAAGAGGCAAATCTTCAGTTGTTGTTCATATGCTAGAGTCACGCTTATTCGCCGAAGGGGATACTCTTTTGTTTGCGCATTCATCCAATAGGATGGGTCGTACCCAACTAGGAGATACATCCCTTATTGTTAATATGATATGATCGGTAGGACACTCAATAGAGAGTTCAATCAATAAAGTGGGTCGTATCCTCTTGACTGGGAGATATATCTCTTTCCATGTTCGTTGAGGATCAACTGATAGAATGGCCAGTGCCTACCTACCTGGGACATGTTCCGTTTGTTAGGAATCAACCAACAGGATAAGCCATGCCTAACTGACTGGGAGTTATTTCTCTTATTAACGACACGTTATATTTGTTATGAAGCAACCGATAGGATAGACCGTGCCTACCCGACTGGAAGTTATATCCCTTATTAACAACATGTTACGTTCATTAGGAAGTAACTGATAGGATGGGTTGTGCCTACCTAACTGAGAGTTATATCCCTTTTTTACAGCACATCATGTTTGTTAGGAAGCAACCGATAGGATGGGCCGTGCCTACTTGACTGGGAGTTATATCCCTTATTATTGGCACACTATGTTCATTAAAAATCAACCGATAGGTAAGCAATCAGAGCAAGGCAAAAGAGTACAGAGATCTTACTTTGTAGGAGACCTTTCTATTAGATGCCTAAGTTTTCTGAATTCCAAGTCTTGGGCACATTAGAGCTGTCTAGATTGTTAAGGTGATAAGTCTGGAGTCAAACTATTAAGCCTATTTGATTAGGACCTTCCCAGTTAGGCGCGAGCTTGCCCCTAGGTGAGGTGGACCAGTATCCTCCACTTTTCTCAGGACTAGATCACCTGGTCTGAATGTTCTACTTCTAACCTATCTATTGTAATACTGAGCCATTTGCTATTGATACAAAGCCATCCGAGCGGACACTGATTCTCTTAGCTCTAGAAATAGATCTAATCGCTCTTGCAAAGCTGATTTATTCTATGTCTCATGGTATTGGTCTATCTAGAGCAAAGAAATCCCTGTCTCTACCGATATGACAACTTCACACCCATACATCAAGTTGAATGGTGTCTCGCTAGTTGCCCTTCGAGGTGTAGTATGGTATGCCCAAAGAAGACTATAAAGTTCATCTACCCATCGTCTTTTAGCCTCATCGAACATTGTTTTCAGCCCCTATAAGATCGTTTTGTTCGTTATCACAGTGAATCTATTGGTTTGTAAATGGGCAACTGACGTAAATCGATGTTAAATTTCCAGTTTGTTGTAGAACTCTTGGAAGCTTTTGTTACCAAACTATTTTCCATTATTAGTGATGAGGACGTAGGGTATACCAAATCTGGTGATGATATGGGTCCATACGAACGATTGAGTTTTTGCAGCCATTATCTGAGCTAACGGTTCAACCTCCACCCACTTGGTGAAGTAATCGATAGCTACCATAAGGAACTTTTGTTATCTGGTAGCTAGTGGGAAAGGTCCAAGGATATCTATCCTCCATTGAGCGAATGGCCATGGACTTACTATTGGACTGAGCTCGGCAAAAGGTAACCAGGGTATCGAGGAGAAGTTTTAGCACCTATCGCACCTCTTAACATAGTTGTCAAAGTTAACCTTCATAGTCGGCCAGTAGTACCCTTGACACAAGACCTTGTAAACTAGATTTTGAGAGCCTAAATGATTGTCATATACTCCTTCATGAATTTCTTAAAGGACATAGTCTCCTTCTTCAGGGGTCAGACACTTTAAGTACAACTGAGTGAAGAATTTTTGATATAGATCCCCGTTAAAGATTGCATAATGAGCGGCCTTTCGCTTCAGTTTTACTGCTTTTAACGGTGAGTCCGACAATTGGTTATACTTTAGGTAAGCTTCTGTGAGATCCTTCTAGCTTGGAACCTAGTCTGCTACAAGGATCTTCTCAAGTTTGTTAATGCTAGGATATGGTAGGCTTTCAATATAGATCGTTTGGCTAGTGGCGACCGAGGCTAAACTGGCCAGCTTACAGAGTGTATTAGTCTACGCGTTCTCTAAACAAGAATTTGTTGTATGTTCACTTTGTCTAGCTTACTCATCGTCTCGTATAATTTACTCAAGTACTTAGCCATGATCGGATCCTTAGTTTCATTGACCCTCTTTATTTGTTTAATGACCAACTAGCTATTAGTGAACACTCAAACGCTTCGGACCCTTAAGGATATTTCGATTTGGAGTCCCGTCAACTGAGTTTCGTACTTGGTGTGATTATTAGTGGCTCCAAAGTCAAAATAAAGGGCATATTCCACCTTGAAATCATTCGGACCCATCAGTATGAGCCTGACTCCATTCCCTGAGGAGTTTAATGACCCATCGACATGCAGCGTCCAATCCAATAATAACCACTCTTCTCAGCAACCAGTAAGCTCATGCTCAGCTGGAACTGGAAGGGTGCATTTCGAGGATGAAGTGCACAACGGCTTGACCTTTGATAGCTGATCTCTGTTGATATTGGATGTCGAATTCTCCCAACTCTACACTACATTTGATAAGATGACTAGAGGTGTCCCTTCTTTGAAGGATCTGCTTCAACGGTTGATCGGTGAGTACTATGATCGTGTTAGCCTAAAAGTACAACCAAAGGCACCAAGCCTAGAAAACCAGGGTATA
Organism: Dillenia turbinata; assembly: GCA_037126225.1. Classification (NCBI taxonomy): domain Eukaryota; kingdom Viridiplantae; phylum Streptophyta; class Magnoliopsida; order Dilleniales; family Dilleniaceae; genus Dillenia; species Dillenia turbinata. The sequence goes on from JBAMMX010000019.1 coordinate 11,889,702, forward strand.
AACTATATTTTCTATTGGCTTATAGTTGACCTTGGATTCCTAAAGTATTCGGCTTATGAAGTAGACCGGTTTCTGGATGATAGATTCCTGTCTCATGAGAACAGAGCAAAGCGCTCAATCAGAGATAGAGAGATAGAAGTATAATTTCTCACCAGGGATAGGATGAGAGAGCAATGGGGATGACATGAGATATTTCTTGAGTTGCTCGAAGACTGTTTGGCATTCAGTCATCCAAGCAAACTTTTGGGATTTCTTCAAGGCATCAAAGAAGGGGTTGTATTTTTCTTCCACTTTCAACATGAATCGCCTTAGAGTTGATATTCTACCTATGAGGCATTGTACCTTTTTCAACGTTTGTGGTGATGACATGTTCAATATAGCCTGTATTATCTCAAGGTTTGCCTTGATTCCCTGGCCAGTGATCATAAAACCCAAAAACTTCTCGGATGCGATTCCAAAGGTGCACTTTGCCAGATTCAGCCACTTGTTGTAATACTCTAATGTTTGGAAAGTTTCTTCAGGATTCAAAACATGAGCCTCCAAGCTGGTGCTCTTGACAAGCATATCATCAATGTATACCACCACGTTTCTATTGAGTTGCTCATTAAAGACCTTCTTGACTAGTCGTTAGAAGGTGGCTCCATCATTTTTCAAGCCAAACGGCATGTCCCGCTAGCAATATCTGCCAAACTTAGTAATGAAGCTCGTCTTCTCCTCATCTTCTGGTACCATGTGTATTTGATTACAACCAGAATAGGCATCCATGAAAGTTAAAAGTTAATTACTCGAGGAATTGTCTACCAACTTGTTAATGTTGGGAAGCAGGTAACCGTCCTTTGGATATGCATTGTTGAGGCTAGTAAAGTCTATACACATTATCCATTTATCGTTGGCTTTTTTTACCATGACCATATTAGTTAGCCATTTGGGCTATTTGACCTCAAGAATGAATATGGTTATTAAGAGCTTTTGGACTTCTTTAAGTATGGCACGTTGGTATTCCAGAGCAACTACCCTCTTCTTTTGTTTAACAGGCTTATAGTTGGTGTTGACTGTCATCTTATGGACTATAATTGACGAGTGAATACCCAACATGTCTTCGGGGGACCAAGAAAAAACTTTGGAGTGGTGTCGTAGGCATTCGAAGATCACTTCATGCAAGTGCATCGGCAAATGGGTATAGATTCAAACATTTTGACTAAGGTCATTAGTTAGGGGAATCTTAATTATTTCCTTCACGGGCTCTGGCTTAGTCGTTACTCTAGCATCATCCATAAATTCTAGGGTATCAATTGGAAAGGTTTCTCATTTTCCTTCAATGATAAGGAAGGCATGAGGGTTAAGGTCACTATAGAGGGTGGCTATTCCCTGCAACGCTCTTAACTCAACCTTCATATATTTCATACTTGGTATTGCCTCCAATTTATCCTGACTAGGGTAGCCTAGAATGGCATTGTAAAGAGAGAATATTTTTACCACATGAAGGCAACCTTAATGACCGCATGGTTGGGGGTGTTCCCAAGGTTACCATGAGGGAGATAACACCCTCTGGGTGTATGTACTTGTCCAAGAGTCCCTTAAGAGACCTAGTGGAAGGCTGAAGGTGAGATGAGTTGAAACCCAATTATCGAAAGGTGTACCAAGTAAGGAGATCGCTGTCAGCTCCTTGGTCAACAAGAACTCTCTTAACAAGCAAAGATTTTATTTTGATAGTGATAACTAAAAGATCATAGCGATTAAGGTCAACTCTGATTAGTTTTGGTCTTTGTCATGATTGGTATGAGTAGTGAAGAATGAGGAAGATGTTTGGTCAGGGAATCAGTTTGTTTCCCATGGACGATGTCAATTTGTTGGAGGTGAGTGGCAACTCTATAGATTTCAACTCCTTTGACTCGGACAGGTACTCCGAAGGATGAAGTGAAACCTATAAAAGACTACCAAAGGGTGCTTCGATGTATGAGGCTTCGATGCTCAAGTCAGAAAGAGCGATTTTCGAAAGAGATGAAATAGACTGATCAATAGAGAGAGAGAGAGAGAGAGGGCTAAGAATGAAGCCCTATATAGGTTTGTGTGTCCTATATGGGGTTATCAGAGAGTGTACCAGGATGATGATGTGCTCAATGTATTTATAAGTCGATCCTTCATGAGTCGTGTGTATTAGGGGTGTTACAACCCTAGTTTTCTTATGCGAATGACCTAAAATTTTTGGGTTAAATATTCTTAAAAGACTTAGGATCTTTATCATTTGGGTTATCCAAAGAGTCAGGAAAATTCCTTCTTTATTGATTGGATTTGAGAAGATCTCCTTCCTTATCTAGAAGTCTGTTGCATGGTTGAATTAGAAAGTAGGCCTAAGGGTGAATCTCAAATGATTAATACCTCTTGCTGATTATAGATGCTGGGTACCAGGTAGATCGAGTTACTGATTAGGTAGTGACCGATAAAAAAGTTCTCTCGACATGTTTCGAGAAAACAAAGCATTTCTTATATAACGATGTGTTTCACTATGAGTCTCCAGAACACTATAGGCCTTTCGATTTTGTATCATCATCTGGCATACAATCATGTCATGATATGTAGCAAAGGGTATCTAGAAGACACAATAGATAAACCCTATTCCAACTGTTGCAATCATGTATTTCCAAATTGTGCCATCAATTATTATATTATATATATATGGTGTATATAAAGTGTACTTTAGAAACTTAAAAAATAGAATTACCTATTACCTATTACACTATAAAAGTTGTTGTTGTTGGGCTCTTGGTTAGAGCCTTCGGTCCAGTCCCCTTTTCTTATGTCATTCGGTAATGGTCGATGACCATTCAATAGTGGTTGGTAGCCATTTGGTCTCATAGTACCGACTGGGTCTATCGGTACTTGATTAAAAATATTATTTGGAGTCTCTCGGTAGTGCTTTCCTAACATACTCCGTTCGGTACATGCTTCCCGATGGATACCATTTGGTGTTTGCCTCTCAATATAAGTGTTCGGTGCTTAGTCTCTAGGTTCCATGCTCTTCGATGCTTCCTAATTGGGATGATCGGTATCATGTTCTTGGAAAAGAACATGTTTAGCATGGTTAGTATTAAATGTTAGCACGGGGTGCATTTAATGCTTGGTTATTCAAGAAACAAAAAGTCAAAAAAAGAGGCTTATGAGAGAAGCCTTGTTTCCTCTTCCCAATGTACTTAATAAAAAAAGGGGGTTCGGCCGAAGGGCGAAAAGGAGAGAAAAGAATGAGAGATGAAAACTTCTTGCTTTACAGAGAAAGCAAGGGTGGGAGATAAACTCGTACAACCACTACGTTTTTTCTATGGTGATAACCAGTTTTTTCTAAAGAAGTACAATATATTTCTAATCTTCCCATTTGTTGTGAATCCTAGACTTTGGGTATAAGTTTGGGATATCATATCTTCTATAACAATTTATCTCTCATAGTGAATTTTTATTTGATTTTGCCCCGTGGTTTTTCCCTCTACACTAGAAGGTTTTTCACATAAATTTGGTGCTTTTCTGATCTCTTTATTTTTCCTGTAATATTGGCTTGTTGGCTTTTAATTAGTTGTCTTTTAACCCAACATCTGGTACCAGAGTTGAAGTTATTATGCCTTGAATCATGGAAAGTTATCAAGATATGGGTTCCATGATAAAACTGACAGCTTCAAACTATTCTATTTGGAAGCCAATGATAGAGGACTATCTATATTGCAAAGATTTACATGACCCAATATTGGGTGAGTCTGCAAAACCATCTACCGTGATGGGTGAATACTGAAAAAGCTAGACAAAAAGGCTTTGGATACCAATAGAAAGTGGGTTGATATCAGTGTATTTTATCATGTAGCAACGTAGACCAGTGCCAAGGTTGTTTGGGACAAGTTAGCTAGTTTGTATGAAAGGAAAACTGCCTTGAATAAAGCCTTTTTGATTAAAAAGCTTGCTAATTTGAAATATAAGGAGGGACGTCCTATTGTTGAACACATGAGTAACTTCGAGGCTGTGTTGAACCAGTTGACAACTTTAAAAATCAATTTTGACGATGAGGTACAGGTTTTGCTTCTCTTGAGTTCTTTGCCGGACAGTTGGGAAACACTGGTTGTGTCTGTCAGTAATTCAGCTCCTAATGGCAAGCTAACATTGGGAATGGTAAAGGACAATATGTTTAATGAAGAAGCAAGACAGAAGGACATGGAATCTAGGAGTAGTCAAACTCTTGTCATAGAGAATAGGGGTAGAGCTAATAACAGAGATCATGATTCTAGATGGTGTAGTAAGTCCAAGAAGAGGTCCAAGTCCAAGAGACTATAACCGATTTTGAAAAGAAGGTAAAGACTACACAAAGAGTTAGTGAGAATAAGGATGAGTCATCGACAGTGGCTCTACCTAGTAGTACCACACATGGTGGAGATATAGAGGGAGCAGAACTTGGGGATATAGATGAGCCGGCCATAATTAGCGATCCATTGGACACCACTGATGGCATTGCACAGCCTGATGCAGTAGGTATCGATCAGGGGGAGCAACCTCCTCTACAAGAAGGTGAAGGATCTCAACTTAAGAGATCTACAAGAGAGGGTCGATCATCCACAAAGTATCGTAGTTCAGAATATATTTTGTTCACTAATGAGGGGGTGCCAAAGAGTTTCCAAGAAGTCTAGTCCACTCCTGATAAGGAGCTGTGGTTGGAAGCTATGCAAGAAGAGATAAACGCTTTGCAGAAGAATAACACTTATGAGCTAATTAAGCTTCCAAAGGGTAAACGGCCACTAAAGAACAAGTGGGTGTTCAAGCAAAAGAAAGATGGGAAAAAACTAGTGAGGTACAAAGCTCAGTTAGTGGTGAAAGGCTTTGCTCAAAAGAAAGGCATAGACTTTGATGAGATTTTTTCACCGGTTGTGAAAATTAGTTCCATTCGAGTTGTACTCGGATTGACAGCTAGTCTAAATCTAGAGCTTGAGAAACTTGATGTTAAAACAACTTTCTTGCATAGGGATTTGCAAGAAGAGATTTACATGAATCAACCAGAGGGCTTTGAAGTGAAAAGGAAGGAATACATGGTTTGTAAATTGAAGAAGAGCCTGTATGGGTTGAAATAAGCTCCCAGACAGTGGTACAAGAAGCTTGAAAGATAATTGTGTGTATGTGAGATCATTCCCTAATGGTAACTTCATTATTCTCTTGTTATATGTTGATAACATGCTGATCGTCAAACAAGATGTTATATTTTGGACATAGGTATTATCCGGACATGAGAGCTGGAAAGTTGTGGTTATCTCAAAAGAAGTATGTTAAACGTGTGCTTCATCGGTTCAATATGCAACATGCAAAGTCGACTAGCACGCCTCTTGCTAATCATTTTGAATTGAGTAAGAGATCTTGTCCAGCAATTGCGGAAGAGAGACATGCCATGTCAACTATTCCTTATTCATTGGCGATCGATTCATTAATGTATCTCATGGTTTGCACTAAGCCTGACATAGCTCATGCAGGTGGTGTAGTGAGCAAGTTTCTTTCAAATCTAGGAAATGATCACTGGGATGCAGTGAAGTGGATATTCAGGTAGTTGAGAGGTACTTCAAAGTTGTCCTTGAGCTTTGGTGGTAAGCAACAAGTTCTAGAAGGATTTGTCGATGCAAATATGACGGGTGATCTTGATGGTAGAAGATCTACATCAGGATATGTGTTCACTTTTGCCAGAGGAGCCGTATCTTGGCAGTCTAAATTGCAAAAATGCATTGCCTTGTCGACTATAGATGCTGAATATATAGTAACAACCGAAGCCGGTAAAGAGATGCTTTGGTTAAGAAGGTTTCTTCATGAATTGGGGGTAAACCAAAGAGAGTATGTGGTATTTTGTGACTGTCAAAGTGCTTTGGACTTGAGTAAAAATACTATGTATCATGCAAGGACCAAACATATTAATTTTCGGTATCATTGGTTGCGGTCTCTAATTGAAGAGCACATGTTGGAGTTGAAGAAAATCCACACCAATAAGAACACTGTAGACATGTTGACAAATGTGATTTCTAAAGAAAAGCTTGAACTTTACAGTAACCTGGCTGGGTTGAGTACTATGGCCAAGGTGACGTTCAAGTGATCGAGCCAAGAGGTTGATCTCCTCTTAATGGGACAGGAGGAGGAGGAGATTGTTGTTGTTGGGCTCTTGGTTAGAACCTTCAGTCCAGTCCCCTTTTTTATGCCATTCGGTAATGCTCGATGGTCATTTGATAGTGGTTGGTAGCTGTTCGGTCTCACAGTGCGAACTGGGTCTGTCAGTACTTGATTGAAAATGCTATTTGAAGTCTCTCGATAGTGCTTTCCCAATGTATACCGTTCGGTGCATGCTTCCTGATGGATACCATTCGGTGTTTGTCTCTCAATATAAGTGTTCAGTGCTTAGTATGCAGGTTCCATGCTCTTTAGTGCTTCCTAATTTGGATGATCGGTATCATGTTCTTGGAAAATAAAATGTTAAGCATGGCTAGCATTAAATGCTTGCATGGGATGTATTTAATATTTGGTCATTCAAGGAACAAAAAGTCAAAGAAAGAGGCTAATGAGAGAAGTCTTGTTTCCTCTTCCCAATGTACTCAATAAAAAAAAGGGGTTCTACCAAAGGTCGAAGAAGAGAGAAAAGGAGAGATGGAAACCTCTTGCTTCACAGAGAAAGCAAAGGTAGGAGATAAACTCATATAATAACTGGGTTTTTTCTATGGTGATACCAATTTTTTTTAAAGAGGTACGATATATTTATAATCTTTTCATTTGTTGTGAATCTCAGGCTTTGGGTATAAGTTTGGGATCTCATATCTTCTGTAACAATTTATCTCTCATAATGAATTTTTATCCGGTCTTGTTCTGTGGTTTTTCCCTCTACACTAGAGAGTTTTCTATGTACATTTAGTGCTTTTCTGATCTCTTCATTTTTCCTACAATATTGGCTTGTTGGTTGTCACTTAGTTGTCTTTTAGCCCAACAAAAGTGAGTTTAGTACCATCACTGAGTTTTAAGTTATTCAAAGCTATGACAAACACCGAGTTATCTCAGAACACAAAGTCGAGAGTAGGCTACTCTTGGAAGCCATTTCAAAAGCAATATACAAATTCAAGTTACTGATTTCTCTCTTTTCCCTCAATGTTAATACATAAACATTCGTTTATGTTTTTCTTGATCTGTCACCCTGTTTTCTTGTCACAAGTTGCCTCGTTTATGTCCAATCTTGGTTTAAAAAGCCAGATGAAATCGTGGTGCTGCGCAGAAAGTCTCTAATGAGACTTGATTTGCTTATAATATTTTGGAACAAAACTGGGCAATTTATGTCTCCAATGACGAATTGTTGTAATTATTAAATCAAATTTACTTAAAAAAAATAAAACTATTATTATATTAATGAGTTTTCGCATTGAAAAATCTATCAAATCTTTGTTAAATTGAGTTTTCATTTTTTATCAAACGAGCCCTTGAACCTCCTAATATTCCAATGTTTGGCTATATCACATATTAGGCAACTCTAATACTTATACATAGTGTATACCCTTATAAATCTGCAATACGTGATCTTCTTAATTTATGAAATTCAATATAGCAGTAGATTATTTTTCCCAAACATCATTCAAAGAATGTGACACAATTTTTGGGATGAAATTGTCATGTCACGTCAGGAAAGTTTAGTCTTTTTGTTAAATTCTTATAAGGATCAACAATGATGCGAGGAGGTAGCCTAGTCCCCCCAAAGGCAGGACTCTACAATACAATGCTCTTGCGGAAACAACTTATCTTCCAATTTATCTAAGAAAAGCACAATTTGAATGACGAAATAGATCTCATGGTACTCACTTTAACAGCAGAAACTTTTCTATTCCCGTGAGATTCCAATTCTCTTATAATTATCTTATAAAGAATAAAATCCTTTATAAGTTCAAACATTTCTTAACCCTGTAGCATTCTAATTCTCTCGTGTTCTTAATAAGAAATGAAATCTTTCTTAAATTTTAAACCTTCCTTAATCTTGAGAGATTCTAAATCTTTTAAGAGTCTTTAACCACAATCTCTACTATTTTGAAATATCTTATACAAAAGATAAGTAGGGTTTTCTACACTTATTAGAAGTCTTTACATATAGAGCAAAGGAACCCATCAAGGCACGCCTACATATCCACAAGAGGGGACCTTAATATTCTCTCTCTCTCTCTACACATCTTACAAAGGAGGTGACAACTCAATTCTATACCATTTGAAGTGCGGTTTCATGTCCAATTATACACCATTAGAGCTACAATTTCATACTCTATTCTATAAATTGTCAAAGGTACGATTTCATACTCAATTACACCCATGTAATATGTTTGTATCTCTTTCTGTATACATACTTCACACATAATGCCATATTGATGGCTCTCTACACACAATACACATGGGAGCGAATTCTACACATATAACATAATACCGTATCTAAGAGCCCTCGGTCTTTCTTTTATCTCTCTATCTGACTTCAGCATCAGAGTCCTTGCTGAGCCAACCCCAGCGGGGTTTTTGCAGATTTCTCCATTGATGACGATGCACAAGCCTTGGTCAACTATACATATGCACACAGAGGCAACACAAGACAATAGCTTGCCTTTCTCATTCTTTTCTCTTTCATTCGTTTACTCTTTCTGATTTGGATGTCAGAGTCCCCTTGCTAGGTCAGCCCGATGGGGTTCTTGTAGGTCTCCCATCCTAGAAGATCTGAAGAATATCCCTGGACACAAGCTCCCCATTTGAGTCGGAAGAGCAAGTATCTATGGGGCCAAAAAATGACTCTAACAAATTGATGCCATCTGTAGAAAATGACCAACTTATTAGCCAAAAAAGTCTCACAATCTGATTCACTCTGCTACCCATATTGCCAGGCATGGGGTAGAGGAACGAATGTCCAACCCCCTGGACAGATCACACATGAATTCTGCATGACAAAACCCTCGCTTTTAGGGAAGTCTTTATAGCCCAATTCTCTTTGTTAATGTTTTAATATTCATAACTAGCTGTTCTAATATGAAATCTTGCCTTATGTTCATCGCGAAAATAATATTCCTATTCTACATATTCTATTACTTCTTCATTATATCTTGACTAACAATAATTCAACACACCTCTAGACACCAATGTACTCAATTACGATCTTAGATCCATCGAAGGCCCCAGTTTAATAATCTCTACCCACTGCCTACCACTGCCTTGTCAAATTTCTAGTATTTTTACATAACCACTTTAAATTTTCCTTTGCGATTGTTATGATAATAATATCTATATTTTGTATACTCTTTTACTTTTTAGTAACATTTTGATCAAGACTCAGATCCTAACGATTTTCCACAAGACTTTGTCATCCGTGAAAGTCCAATTTATCACAATCTCTCCCTTGCAAGCCCACTCTTGACTCTACGCCTGATTCAACTTGGGATCTAACTCCACAATTCTACACCTCATTCAGCTCAGGATCTAACTCCCACTCTCAGCATCGGAGTGCTCAACCATGATTTGGATCTATCCAAGGCCTCAATTTAGTAATTTTCATCCATTACCTACAACTTTGTCAATTTTCTACAATAATGTCTCTATTCCACATATTTTGTCATTGTTTTTTATTACATTTTGACTAATTGCGGTTCAAGTCCTTGCACCCACAAGGTTCTAGCTTGCCACTTTTTCTTTTGTAGACTCACACTCACTCTTGGGGCAATGCCACCAATGAACTCTTTAGACGCAATGCCTCCAACCTCTCGTTCAATACAATGCCAGTAAGCCCTTCAAGCGCAATACCTCTAACCTCTCATTTGGTGCAACGTCTCCAACTTCTTGTTCGGCAAAATGCCAACAAACCCTTTAGGCACAACGTCTCCAACCTCTTGTTCAGCACGACACCTACAAGCCCCTTTAGGTGCAATGTCTCCAAACTCTTGTTTGGCACAACGCCAATAAGCTCTCAGGCACAATGCCTCCAATCTCTCGTTTGGTGCAATGCCAACGAGCCTTCCTGGTGCTATGCCTCCAAACTCACTCTTGGCACAACACCAACAATCTTTCTCGGCTATTTGACCCCTTGATCTTCTACATTATATGGGCCCAGGCACACGGATGGGATTCAACTCCCTTTCTCTCAATACTCTACATTGTATAGGCCCCGATACCCAGACGGAATTCAACTCCCTTTCTTTCGGTTTTCTATTTATATATATAAGGGCCCCGATACCTGAACGGAATTCAGCTCCCTTTCTCTCGGTCTTCTACTTAGTATGGCTACTACTGCACCAAATAGGATCTCACTCTCTTTCTCTTAGCACTGCATCATACCAGCTATAAAATTGCTCCAATATATATATATAAATATATATATATATATTCTCTCGATTCTGACGCCTAATACTCTCTTAGCTATCACATCTTCAACAACAACCCAACGCTCAAATCATTCCAATATATGATCAATGTGGGAACAAGAATTCAAAGGTAATAAACAAAACCCTTTCTCATTGATACAAATTCTTATACACTGTATAGTACAGTATATGAAGCAAATTCTCTATGATGAGACAAGACTGTTATAGATCTTCTACCAGTCTCTCAATAACTTGTAGCCTAATCCCTTTCTCTCTTGCTATCACTAGCCTTTTGCACTTACAAGAGCTACGACTCCAGGTCAATTTTTAGATCCTCTACTTCTGCTTTTCATGCACAAGTACTATGCCCTCTCGGCTAGTGCTCGGTCGAACACTTTCAATTAGGTCTCTCGACCTCTCAGGCACTATCTTAGCTCTCTCTATATATTGCCCGGTCATCCTTTCTCAGTATACTTTGCTCACTCGAACTTTTGTCCTCTTAGTCTTCTAACTTGTTGCTCACTTCAACACCCTATTGAGCACTCTCAGTTACTATGGAAGGAATTCCCATTACATAATGGATCTCTGTTATGATTTCTCAAATCCTCTTATCGCAATCACAAAGCTTATAGATTATTGAGCAACCTCTCAGTTGCCAAACCTCTCGATTAATCTTTTATCCCTCTTGACACACTTTGCTTGACTTGCTTCTCTCAATATATCCTAGTCTCTAGACCTCCTAGTCTCTCAGTCTCTCGATCTCTCGACCTATAGGTCTCTTAACTTTCCGATCAATCAACCTCTCGGTCTCTCGACCTCATAGTCTCTCAACCTCTCGATCTCCCATCCTCCCCATCTTTCATCTGAACTCTCAGTTTCCCAACCTCTCAGTCTCCCATCCTTCTCATAACTCGACCTCTTGATCGCCTCAAAAATTTCACAAACCTTAAAATCAAGATTTTTCTCAAACAATTTTTACAATCTATCACCGACACATTCTGCATTTAATGCTCAACTTTTGTGTCTCTTCCCATCTACCAATTCACTCTACTCCTAATGCCATTTTTTCAAAATGCCATTAGAAGTGGGGGTAAATGATAGTACCCACTTCAACGGAAACTTTCTTATTCTCATGGAATTCTAATTCTCTTATAATCATCCAATAAGAAAGAAAATCCTTAACAAATTCAAACCTTTCTTAGTCCCATAGGATTCTAATTCTCTTGTTCTCTAAATAGGGGAGGAAATTTTCTTAAATCTTAAACCTTCCATAATCTCGAGAGATTATAAATATTTCAAAAAGTCTTTGACCATAATTTCTATTATTTCAAAAGATCTCATGTAAAAGGTAAGTAGATTTTTTTACACCTCTTGGAAGGTTATATATACAAAGCAAAGGCAACCCATCAAGACACATCTATATACCCACAAGAGGGGACCCCAATATTCTCTCTCTGTCTCTACACATATTACCAAGGAGGAGATAACCCAATTCTATACCATCAGATGTACGACTTGATGCCCAATTGTACACCATCAAAGATACAATTTCATACTCCATTATATACACCGTCAAAGGTACGACTTCATACTCAATCATACCATGTAATATGTTTATCATATCTTTCTATACCATCAGATGTACGACTTGATGCCCAATTGTACACCATCAAAGATACAATTTCATACTCCATTATATACACCGTCAAAGGTATGACTTCATACTTAATCATACCATGTAATATGTTTATCATATCTTTCTGCATACATACCTCACACATAATGCCATATTCATAACTCTCTATACACAATACATACAATGATAAATTCTACACACACAACACATGACCGTATCCGAGACTCCTCAATCTTTCTTTTATCTATCCATTTGAATTGAGTGTCAGAGTCCTCCCGTTGATTTGTCTTGATGGGTTTTTGTAGGTTTTTCCATTGATGACGACCCAGCCAATGCACCGACTCCGGTCAACTCTATATACGACACACAAAGGCAACACAGGACTATAGTTTGACTCTATAAATCTTTTCTCTTTCATTCGTTTACTCTTTCTGATTTGGGTGTTGAAGTCCCCACGCCAGGCCAGCACTAGCGGGGTTCTTGCAGATCTCCCATCCTAGAAGATCCGGGGCCAACCCTGGCTAGGTTCTTGCAGATCTCCCATCCTAGAAGATCCGGTGAACATCCCTCAACACACTCCCCATTTGAATCGGAAGAGCGACATTTGTGGGCCCAAAAAATGACTCCAACAAGATCAAAATGTATTTGTATGGTCCATGAATTTTTTATCCAAATAATTTGCTTCTTCCGGTCCTGTTGATGGACGTCAACACAGAGATCGTCCCCATGGAAAGAAATCTAAGAGAGAGCAATCCTGTGGAAACATAAGCCTCGTCAAAGAATGCAGAGTCTTGGATTTTGCTTCCTCAACTTCTAATTCACCAAATCCAGCTAGCAATGCAAAGACATCGATAAAATCTTTGAAAATCTTCTTAACCTCGAAGGAGAGAGCAAATTCAGCACCAACACCCGTCTCCAAAGAAACACAATAGTCTGATTTTGTTTAAAAAAAAATAAAAAAATAAAAAATAATAATGCACGGGAAATGGCATTAATTATCATGCCCAATAATTAGTTGGTTATATATATATATATATATATATATTGTACATGACTACATTAAAAGTATAAAAAATTGATTACCTATAACCTATAGCATTGTAAAAGTGAGTTTCAGTACCATCACTGAGTTTGAAGGTATTTATAGCCATGACAACCACCGAAGTTGCAAACGAGACAAGAGTTAGGTACCTCAAAATGCAAATCCAAACTATTCTTAGAAGACATTTCCTAAGAATAAATTCAAATTCAAAGTCTCTGATGTCTCTCTTTTGCCTCTTACGTTTAATAAGAAGTGCATTCCCTTGTGTTCCCATCATGTTTTATTTGTCTCTTGATCTGTCACCCTCGTTCATGTCGAATTTCAGGATTTTTTTTTTGTTTTTGTTTTTTTTTAAATGACAAGTCAAATATATGCCTGATGAATTCTTCGGGTAACAGGGAACAAGCTGAACAGAAAGTCTTTATTGAGATGTGATTTGCTTATAATATTTTGGAGCAAAACCGGCCAATTTGTGTTTCCAAAGAAGAATTGTTGTAATTATAAACAACAACGTTATAGAAAGTCATGGCGAATCTTTGGCTGGTTCTCGAGACAAACACCAACTCTTGCTAACCTGATAGTTGCGCTAATATGTTTTCTTCTTGTCGATGAAATAAGACAGTCACTCACTTGTTTTCTTCGCTAGAAAATTACAAGCAAGTGCTTTGATTTTGCAACAAGGCAAGAAGAAATCACTGTAAATGAGTGAATGCGGCACAATAGTATTAGTGCAGGAGTAGGTACAAGCTGTAACACTTTGAAGATCTGAACGATAAATATATAAAGAACAAAATCTTTTTCTTTTTTACAGTAAGCATTTAACCAAAAAAAATAAAAAATAAAAAATAAAAACAAGGAGAACACCCTCATAGTTCAAGCACTATTGTTGCTATTTCCAGGCATTAGTTCCCTTAACATGGCCACAACCTGCAACATTGTTGGCCTCTTGGAAGGGAAGTCCTCAACGCACTGCATGGTTATCTCCAGGTACCTCACCATCTCCTTAACCTTCTCCGCCTCAGCTTCGTCCGTTCCCTTGGTCACTGATAGCAACTCCAGATCAATCACTTCCATTCCTTTACCATCTCTCACCTTCATCTTCACCCAACCCACCAAATTGGTGTCTCCAAAGTCTTCCTTGTCCGTCGGCCGCTTACCCGTCAAAAGTTCTAATAGAACAACACCAAAAGAGTAGACATCTCCTTTTGCTGTGCATCGGAAGCTCTGGTAGTACTCTGGAGGGACATAGCCTGGTGTGCCTGCAAGTGTGCTCACACTCAGATGCGTATCAAGAGCACTTATGAGCCTTGCCATTCCAAAATCAGAGACTCGAGCTTCCATTTCATGGTCCAATAGTACATTGCTTGATTTCATGTCTCTATGTATGATGTGTGGAATGCAGTTGTGGTGTAGAAAACATAGTCCTTTCGCTGCACCTCTCGCTATCTTTTTCCTTTCTTCCCATGTAAGAATCCGCCTGTCGCACATTTTTCCTCTTCCATGAAGCATCTCTTCAAGGCTTCCGAATTCCATGAATTCATAAACCAAAAGCCTCTCTTCACCAACCTTGCAATAGCCCAAGAGAGGAACAAGGTTCCTATGCTTGATCTTCCCTAAAGTCTCCATCTCAGCCATGAATTCTCGGTCACCCTGACAACTCAATCTTATGAGCTTCTTGATTGCAACACAAGAACCATCTTTCAACATAGCCTTGAAAACTTCCCCAAATCCACCGCTCCCGATAAGACTGGCAGCTGAAAAGCCATTTGTTGCCTCAATGAGCTGCGAAAACTTGAGCTTCCTCAACTGCCTTTGGAAAGTTGCAACATTGATACTCAAAGGCTCTTTTTCCTTTTCAATTTTCCAAGTTGTAGCAGCATGAGAAGCTTGCAAGCTATTAAGCATCTTAGTTTCCTCTGCCTCCTTCCTCCTTGCACGAAATGCAATAGCCCACACAATGACAATGCAGACAGAAGCAATGGTGATTAGAATTCCTAGCACAATGCTATTAGCCCATGAGGCAGCAGCTGGTTTATGACCTTGTCTTTCACCATTTGTCACCTGATCTGTTGCTGGTTGGTTGCTACTACTCTGACATTCTGGCAATGGAACTCCACAGAGTCCAGGATTATTTGCATACTGGCTTGCAGGCAGAGTACTAAGCTGACCTCTTGATGGGATCTGTCCGGTTAAATCATTATAAGACAGGTCAATCTGAACCAAAAATGACAGATTCGAGAAAGACTCTGGTATCTGCCCCTGCAATCTATTATGTGATGCGTCAAACACTCCCAAGTTCCTCAGCTGCCCAAGTGTAGAAGGAATTTCTCCAGAAAGCTGGTTGTGTGACAATTCCAGAACCTGTAATGCGAACATTTCGCCAAATTCATCTGGGATTTTCCCTCGAAGCTCGTTGTAGGAAAGATCAAGGTACTCCAGTGTCTCATACTGTGTAAAAAGACTGAGAACAGGACCAGAGTATAACCTGGTGAAATCGCAACTCTTCAATGTGGGAACCTGTTGAAGCCTTTCAGGTCGAATGCCTGCAAATTCCAGCAAACCTCCAACTCCTCTGCATGAATTTCCAACATTTCTGACAAACACGAGAGTATTTCCTGTTAGAATTCCTCCCAATGCTTTTGCTCCAAGCTGCCTTCCAAGTCGAGGCGGGATTTCCCCATTCAGCCTGTTGCTGTTGAGATCTAACCAAACCAAACTGCTACAATTTCCCAATTCCCTCGGGATCTGTCCGCTTAAGCTGTTATTTGCCAGTTGCAGAACAGCAAGCCTTGACAAAAGCCCAAATTCAAGTGGGATTTGGCCAGTTAGGCCATTGCTTGTGAATGAAATCCATTCCAGATTAGTGCAGTTGAACAACTCAACGGGGATTTCACCACTTATGTAGTTATTGTTGAGAATCAGATCCTTGAGATTTCTACATTTTCCTAACTCTGGTGGGATTTTCCCATCCAAGCCATTAAACCAAGCCATGAACTGCTCCAAGTTCTCAAGATTGCCAAATTCTGCAGGTATCAAACCTTTCAGATAATTCAGGCTGAAATCAATAGTTCTTAACTGTGAGCATTGCGATAATTCAGATGGAATTTCACCGGTAATGAGATTGTCGGGAATTCTTAGCTCTTCCAGAGCAGTAGCTCCCGGGCATATATCAGGTGGGATAATACCCGAAAGCCTGTTGGAGCTGAAATCCACAATTCTCAATCTTTTACAGGAAGAAACAGAAGAAGGAAATGATCCAGATATGATGTTATTGCTCAACAAGAGTATCTGCAGAGAAGCAAGATTTTTCAGGATTGAATCTGGAAAATATCCTGATATGTTGTTGTTTGAGAGATCCAGTATTTGAAGCCAAGAGCATGAGGCAACTGAACCAGGAATGGAGCCTGAAATGTTGTTGTAAGAAAGTCTTAGCTCCAGAAGAGAATTACAAGCACTTCCCAATCCAGATGGAATCCAACCCGTGATATGATTATGTGAAAGATCCAACGTCTGGAGGTTTTTGAGTTGGTTAAATGACTGAGGTATCTCTCCAGTGAATGAATTGTAAGACAGATTGAGAATTTTAAGGTTTGTGCAATTTGAGAGAGCATAAGGGATGGAGTCACTTATATGGTTTCCTGAGAGATCAATTTGCAGTAAAGAATTGCTTAAACCATCAATTCTGAGACTTGAAATTGAACCGGTAATATTGTTGTAGGACAAGTCTACAACTTGCAGTTTCACAGAATTCAAAAATATGTTTTCAGGTAAAGAACCTGATAGATTGTTATGAGAGAGACCTGCATAGAGAAGATTCGGATACTTTGAGAAGAAGTTTTCTGGGACTAACCCTGTCAGTCCTGAAGAAGACAATTCGAGCTGTTTCAATCCGTATGGGAGTTGAAGAAGAGATGTTGAGTTTATGTAGAATGAATTGCCAGAGAGATTTAGAACAGACAACATTTCCAAAGAAGACAGAGGATTGAAAAACAGGGCTCCTACTAGATTTGATCCGCTGAGATCGAGCTGAGTTACTCGTCCGAGCGAGCAGGACACGCCGTGCCATGAGCATGGACTTTTCTCTAGGTTCCAAGAGGACAGTACTCCATTTGGGTCTTTTTGAATCATCTTCTTGAAATTTATCAGAGCTTCTGCATCTGTCTTGATTGTTGAAAACAGAGCTTGCTCTGTTCCGGAAACAGAGGCACATACTATGAAGCAGAGAAGAAGGTTTAGAACACCAGAGTGAGAGAAAAGCTGAAGTGGGTTGTTTTCCATTGGAGAAAACAAATGCGGAGGAAGTCAAGAGAAGCACAATACAGAATGTATCTTGAGAGAGAGAGAGAGAGAGAGAGAGAGAATGCGTTGAGTATGATGAGAATGTTGCAAAGCAGTAGAGGTGAGAGAAAGCTTTAAGAAAAGGAGGGAACGTGGGAAGGGAATAAGGAAAAGAAGGGAATTGGATTGATGTTGGTGGGTGAAATACAATTTTGGAGTCGAGAGTATAGACGGTGAGGTGATAGAAATGAGTTTTGGTCAAAAAGGTGGGGTCCATTAAAGATGCAGCGCAGTGGTGCATCTGATCTAGGTATTGAGCCTTTAAGAAAAGGAAAGAGAATAGAAAAAAGCAGACTTTGTTTGATCCAAGAGTCATCACCTCCGTCAGTGAGCGTGACATTTCAGAATGTTTTTGCTAACATATATCCAAACATTATAACAAAAAGAAAAAAGAAAAAAAGAAAGGTGATTTTTTTGGCTTCCTCCCTTGATTGATTTCGGCTTCTTTTTTCTTTTTATTTTTATTTTTTCGGGATCTCAAAACATCGTATTTAGAGCATTAGGCTCTTCCGACCATCTTAAAGATGTACGAGGTACAAAGTACGCAAAATGTTTCCTTTGGGTTTTCGGGTCTGCATATAATTTTTCATATCCATTGTCTTCTCTCACGGGAGATTCATAATTTTGAGTGGTTAGATATTTTATTTTCTAAAAATTATTAATTTGAATTTTGAGAATAGAATAAAAGGATTTAAAAGAGTTAATCTAAACTCTATAATGTTCGAATCGGATTATATAGACATAGGTAAAATTCAATACGAGAGAAAAAAGAAAGATTTTTTGGTCTTCCACCTTTGTACTTCCCTACTTCCCACAGAGGCAATCTCTCTACATTAATGAATGATTTTTCCCGTTTTTGATTTCTCATTTCCATCCCACTCGACTTAAATCCCCCAATAGGTGAATATAAAGAGTAAATTCCTTTTCAGATCATCCTGTCTCTTGATTTAAGACATGGCCCATGGCATATAAAAAATAGAAAATGTCTCACAAAGAAATTAACCGTTAAAATATAAAACAATTAAAACCAACTCTTTTCATAAATTCAAATTTCATTTAAAAATTTTACATAATTAAATATATTACTTAATATATAATCATAATATTAAAATATAAAATAATTAATAATATATTCTCTACCTACAAACTTGAACTTCAATGCTTTGCAAATGGGTTCCGAAGTAATAACATTTTAGTATTACTGTAATTATAATATTACACAATGGGAAAAATTATGAAATATTTCATAGTAGGGGTATTTATACTTATGTATATACTCATATTCCCTGCATTCCTTAATTTAATGTAGAAAAATAAAATAAAATAAGAGAAGGAGATCAAAAGAAAAGTTTGGGAAACTTGCAAAAGATTAAAGCTTGGTTCATGAAGACCAAAACTTGATGAATCAAATCCAACAGGATTAGCATTAAATATGTTTAGTTAAAGGCACACTGGGCTCCATGCGCTGAAATTTGAAGAAGAATCCATGAGCTAATCTACTTGAATTTGCAATATTGTAGTCATTGAAATGAAAATGGTGGCCCACGTACGGGGACAGCATCAATGAGCTTGGTGGTCAATGGCATTGGAGGTGATGATTTCTCCACCTCCTTGGCCTGCTCACCCTTTGTTTTTGCTTTTCCTGCTGATATTTGCTTGGGTCTGTTCAAATCTCCATGCCCCCTGTAAAAGTCACTCCTTCAAGTCAGGACTCAAAAATTGGTTTCTGTATTCAACAATGGTACCCAAGGTTGCACAAAAATGAGAAATGAGAAACATCAACTGATAGAAAATGATATGAAAAAAAAAATTGACACTTCGTAAGATTACAGGAAAAAAAAAACGTAAACAAATACATAAATATAAAAATATAAATATTTTTATGTTAATATTAATTATTTTATGAAAATAAATAAACAATTTATTAATTAATTTATTAATTATTTTATGAAAATATTAATTATTTTATTAATTAAATATTTATTTATTTAAATATTAATTATTTTATGAAAATATTAATTATAATTATTTAATTATAATTAAATAAATAAATAATTCATTAAATATGAAAAATTTATAAATATTAGAAATGTAAGTTTTGTAAATATTAATTAATTTAACAAATTAAAATGTTTTAAAAATGAAAAATATTTTCAAAATGGGGAAATACAGTGCTGAGAAGCTTTCGTGTATCATAGATCAAATCTATTTAGGCCTCACTTTAAATCCCTAAGCTTTCACCGCCTCAAATTGATACTCTGCCACTCACTGAATCTTTTATTTTTTTATTTTTTTTTTGAATCCATTGTTCTTTGATGGGTACAGATTTTCCTTCTAGGTATATAGAGGCAAAGGGAGAAAGTGCCCTGAATGACAACCCCTTCTCTATCAAGACAGTATTTTCAATATATATTAGTAAAAATTTTAAAAATGATAATAAAAGTCTTAAATATACCATTAAAGGTCTTAAAATATTATTAAAATTGTTTATAATATTGTTTAATTCGGTTTTATTATAAATTTCTCGTTTTGCCTACATCCATAAACATGTCTTAAAACATCTTCGATCATTAAAGGTCTTAGCATAGATAATTTATAAAATATTTTGTATTAAATGTTTTTAGTATCTATTCAACTTATTATTTGAGATTTTTAAATGGAAAAAAATAAAAGGCAGCTTTTGGGTTTTTTTTTTTTTTTTTTTTTTTTTTCCTTAGTTTCGTATTCTTGCGCCAAGAATTAGAACCCTCATCATTTTATTATTGTTTCTTGGAAGTACTGTGTTTTCTTTGATACTTGGTATATGTTATGGTCAATTCTAGCAGACATTTTGACTAGTAGTTAGTGGTGGTTAACAACTCCATTCTCAAGGTAAGTTGTAACTTTAGCCCATCAATCATATGATGAATGATATTTAAATTAAATTTTACGGTACGCGTGCCGGCGGAGGTGGGAGACCAAAGCCGACTATTGCTCAGTGCGCTTTGGCTCATGAAATGCCATTGCCATGGCCCAATGCTCTCTCTCACTCATGAATGAGAGCCCAAGTGTGAGTGTGAAAAGGGAAAAAAAGGGCCATCAGAACTCATCATGACTTTGTCCTACTCTCTTTGTTCAAACCCTATTTGGGTCAACAAGACTGTAAAATATGGATTGATACATTTCATGTTGGGTTGCATGTTGACCGTCAAAAATGGGTGTCTTTCAATACGCTATCAATTTGGGTATCATTCGTATTCAATTTGGTGTTCCACTCAGTGAAGCGTTTAATTGAGATAGTTGGAGGAGAGAGGAGGTTAGGAAGATTGTGTCTGGATTCACAGGTAAATGGTAGTATATTTGGCTGGAGTTGGAGACTTGGGAGTGAGTCTTTTGATGTAAATGGATGGGAAAGTGAGACAACAATCGTCAATGGCACGCCAAAGAGAGCCCATATCACTTCCCACTAATTTCATTCTTTTTTACAGAATCCCAATGATTGGAGTTCTCTCTCTCTCTCTCTCTCTCTCTCTCAATGAAATGAACATTGAAAAGCCTTTTCCAAATGATTGTGATGGGAAGATGATTCTCTTGGCGTGCAAGTCTTCAATGGATTAAGTCATTTTTCTCTTTCTTTTTCCACCTCACACAAATTAACTTGGGTCTTACCAAAGTTTCACTCTAGAAATGCCATAAACGAGGACTTCTTTGCACTCGGTAAGTATAATAAATGATTAATATTTAACCATATTTTAAAAATAAATAATTTTTAATTCAAAAATTTAGTAAAAAAATAAAAGTTTAAGAATTTATTGAATTCACTAATGATGAATGAAAGAGACCCCTTTACCCTGCAACTAGAACTAGAAAACTTACTGAAAGAAATTTACTAAGTAAATACTTTCTAAAACCAAAAGAAATCTTAAAATAAAAATATTTTCTAAAGAAAAATTTTTAACAAGTAACAAATTTTCAATTAATAAAACTCATTCCTAGAATATTTATCCAAATCTCATGTTAGTCCCTCCGCTCGAAACAAAAAAAAAAAAAAAAAAAATCAAAATCAACCTCTTCAGTTCAAATGAACTAAAAATACCAAGTACCGACTTTATTTTCATTTTTGGAAGTCATTTTTTCCTCATAAGCTTAACCACCCTTGAAAAAAATCTCAAAAAATATGTGTGTAAATTTTTTTGGTAATCAGATTCCAACTAATCTAGTTTTGAGCATTAACAGGAGCCCTATTTAGGGATTCTTCTAGTATAGTTTTTTTCATTCTCAAATTTCGAATCTAAAATTTGATTAAAAGATCTCACATCTCATGTCACCATGCTAACTATCCGTTCGTGTAAGTTTTATAATTATGGTAGGACAATAAGAGATCTTTTTCATTATATAACATCTTATTCTTAATTAATTCTATTGATTATTATATTTTAGTGGGTTTTTCTAAATTTTTTACTGAAACTTGTTTATTCTTAGAATATTATCGAGTGCTAGTCTCTACTTACTGCAACATTATTTGATTTTTTTTTTCCCCAATACCCTCTTTTTGTTAGGAGTATTTGAATAAATCTTTTTTTTTTTTTTTTTTTGCTTCCCAAACCTTGTTTTCAATTTGAATAATCATTTTGTATCTATTTATAAAAACCTTTTATATATTTTTCAAAATTTTTACTGTCTCATTCTAGAATGTTATTGCTTCATGTGTTAATAAAATTCAATCATGAAATTCGTTTTAGCTAACTCATTGAAATAGATTCATCATCTTGATTTCTACGCTGCTAATGCCCCAAGGTCGCTTTTCCTTTTTTTTTTTTTTAATTCTTTTTCCTCTCGTCATTTCTTACTTAGTTTTATTTATTTTTTCCAATAAAATATAAAAATTAATTTTTGACAAATTTCACCCAAACTTATTAAAATTAACTGCAGATTTATGTTAAGATATATAAAAAAATTAATAACTTCTCCATTTTAAATGGATGTTAGTTAATAATAAACAACATTTCTCTGAAGTGAACTAAATGGTAGCACGATGATTTCAAATCATAGTTTTCCTTTCCACAATCCAAATTTACTTTTTTATGGTGCAAATCACTCAATTCCTTCGTTTTTCTTTAAAATAAATCCTTTGTTTTTTTCTTTAGTTCAATATATTTGTAGAGATTATTTTCACTTTTTTTTTTCCGATAACTAATATCCAAATGGACTAGAAGGCCAATTTCATCCATATACACTCCAAGGATGGAAGGGAAGGATTTAGGAGAAAAATGATTTGGGAGAGTCAACCCCCCAATAGATCCACAGTGCTTGGACCGGATTAGTTAAACAAAACCCAAATATCAACCGATGAAAACCAAAAAAAAAAAAAGGGATGGAATGGAACGGGTGAAAAATTACCCCCCTTAAATTTTCTCGTCCTCTAAAAGTGTTTCATGTCCATACTTTTACCCTCTTAAATTTTCATAGATGGGAGTACCATTTAAGTAAATATTAACCCTAATCGGAATACTATAATACAAGGAGAAAGAAAATAAAGATTTTAAAACAAGTGTATGAACTAAAATTATATCTAGAGAGAGAAAGTTAAAAAAAAAAATCTTTTAATTTAGGGAGAGAAAATTTAAAATATTTTAACTTTTTAGAAAGAAAAAATTAATATTATTAATTGTAGAGAAAAAACTTAAAATCAATGTATTTAAAAGTAAATTGTGAATTAAATTTCTTTTTAAAGAGAGAAAATTAATATGTTAGTTTTAGAGAGAAAAAACTAAATTCTATTCTTTTTTCAAGAGAGAACTTAAAATAAAAGTATTTGAAAATAAAGAATATGAACTAATTTTTTTAGTTAGAGAAAATTAATGTCCCTAGTTGTAAATAGAGAAAAACTAATTTTGGTCTTTTTGAAGAGAAAAAATATAAAATCAATGAATTTGAAAATAGAAAATGTGATTTAAATTGATTTTCTAGCGAGAGAAAATTAATATATAAACACTAAATTTTGTGCTTTAGAGAGTGAATGCTTAATATCATGTTTAGCAACAAAAAATGCTAATTAAATTGAATCTTTTGTAAAGAGAAAATTGATGTGTATAATTTTAGAGAAAAAAAAACATTTTGACTTTTATGGAGAGAATATTAAAATCAATGAATTTAGAGAGAAAATATGAATTAAATTATTTTATTAAAGAGCAAAATTAATGTATTTATTTTTAGAAAGAGCAAAACTAATTTTAGTGTTTTTAGAAAGAAAAAATTTAAAATCAATGCATCTAAAAAGAGAAAATGTAAATTAAATAATTTGTTTAAAGAGAAATTTAATGTGTGTTTGGTTTCAAAAGGAGAAAAAAATAATTTTTATTTTTTTAAAAAATAAAATTTATTCTATGTATTTAGAGAGAAAATAAAAATTAAATTAATTTTATTATCGAACATTAACTTCGTTGATTTTTACCTCATATATCAAATACTAACTTTGTTTAACCAAACAAGAAGGAAAAAAAATTTTATATATATATATATATATATATATATATATATATATTTCAGAGTTACATTTACTCCATGAAATTTTATTGTTGTAATTTTTTCTAAAATTTTCATCACCTGCCAAACATATTTTTGAAATTTTCCTCACCTACCAAACATATCACGATTTTCAATGAAACGTGATTTACATAACAATGATCTATGAATTTAGTGATAGAATATTAAGCAGAATATTAAACTCTCTTAATTAAGTTTTGAGTTCAAGGGAATGGAATGAGAGAGAGATAAGTATCTAAATTAGATTCCTCAGTAGATTAATCGGGTAATCGAAACACTGTTGGTCAAGAGCTTTATGTATTGATAGACAAAAGTTCATATATAATATAATACAGTTTCAATCATTGGCTTACAGCCTATGGGACTCAATAAACTCTTGAGGAAGTAGATTTTGTGCTCGAGTTAACAAGATTATTATTAATTAGAAAAAACAACCAGATGATTATCAAGATTAATGCCTACATTATAGTATTAAAATAACGAATAATAATAATAATAATAATAATAATAATAATAATAATAATAATAACATTTATGAAAATTTACCGTGAGCTAATCAAAGTATGGTGCAAAGCTCATTTCGAAACAGTTGGAATGGTGGGCCTTTGGGCTGGAGGAATGGTGGGCCTTTCATTACTAAACTTCTTATGATGACTCTCTCTCTCTCTCTCTCTCTCTCTCTCTCTCTCTCCACATGCCATAACCCCTCAACAAAGCTGGAGGAATAAAATCATTTTATTTTGGTTTTATTACTTTTCTTATCTGTCTTTGGTAAATTAAAATTTGATGTTTGCCCACATAGAAGGGCACCAAACGTGGGCCCAAAGCGTGCCTAAAAGTGAACAGTCAGGTGAGGTACTTGCTGCACCATATGTGACTAGCTAGAGGAGACGACACCCCGCCCGAATTTTTACTCTTCTTTATTTTGTTATTTTATAAATTTCCCAAATTTATTTTACAAATTTGAAGGAAAAGGGGTTGCGGAATAGCATGCGATATCGACAATTTTTATTTATTTTATTTATTTTTATGTAATATCTGTGTACATATGCTGCCTTTGGAGAACGTGTGTGAATTAATCAATCATCTTTTATAGTATTTTAATGACCAAAAGTAAAGAGAACCAGTAGCACGGGGTGGCATAATTAGGGAGTGGGAATGGGAAACTTTCAGTAGCTATTGAATGTTATTCTAGTGGGGAAAATGGATAGAGCTTGTAATGGAACCTAGAGCCTATTACCCACTTGCCTCCGCTTGTTCTTTGAAGGATCAAGTGCTTTTGAGGCTATTTTTAATATTGCAGGTCTCCAAAAAATGTGATCCAGAGCTCTGAGCACTAGCTAATCTATGATGGTGAGATAATTTAAGAACAAACTATCTTTATGCTGCTATTGAGGAGAGATTTCACTGATAAATTCAGACACAAAAATTGGTTAGGCTCTCTCTCTCTCTCTCTCTCTCTCTCTCACATGAAGGTTACAAAGGCACATGGATAAAGGGAAAATAATCCAATGGGATGGACAGGGTTTAGATATCAAATCCAGAATTAACTCATACCAAGCAAGAGAGAGAACTTGAACCCAGGTTCCTTGACAAGAATATCGAACTGTGTTTTAGCAGTACATTACCCTTTCCCATGGAAAAGTCGAAATTAGATACAATTACAAAAGAGAAGAAAAAAGGGGTGGGGAAAAAAAAAAGAGTGCAGGCCTTATGGGAGACCAACCATAAGTTATCAAAGGTGTCCCATTTGGTTTAGACTGCCAAGAAGGGTTGAACTACCCATTGTGCAAGCCCGAGCAGGAGTTATTTCCTGTTTGGTGGGTTTTGTTACATTTAATTAATTGTGTATTGCTGGAAATAACAAGCACATAAAGCCCAAGCCTTTCCCAAGGAGAAGGCCCAAGATTGCAGCTTATAAAGGGCATTGAATCATCCTCCAACGGCTCCAAAATCTAGCCGTTGGACAGCATGGCTCAGAATCCCACTCTCTCTCTTCCTTTGTGTCTAATAGTCATTTCTCCTCTTTAGTGAATTGTTCTTATAATTTTCTATAAATAGGATCTCTCTCCGTACTTTGTAAGCAAATTTGAAGTAATCTCTTCACTTATATTCTCTCCCTCGTAATTTTTGAAATAATCATCTCTTGAAATGCTTTCTTGAATTTCAATATAAAAAGTATTGTTTCTCTAACTTCTTTAGCCTTTTGATATAATAAATTCAACATGGTAAAGGGCAAACTTTGATCCTTATTACTTCAAATGAAACATTCCAAACCCAACCCTTATCTTCCATTCTTTTAAATTTCTCAAATTATTTTCAATGGCCACAGGAATTAAAAGGCCTCTCAATTTAAGGGATCTCCTTGATTATATCATGGAGAAGCCCCTCCATGTATCAAATCCAAGGTACAAAGAGTGGAAAAATAAGGATGACCAAATCTTTATCTTGCTGTCCAACTCTATGGATCACAGCCATAGGATGATGATCACTTGTGCTCCAACCTCCAAAACCATTTGGGACCAACTGCATGGTCTTTATGGTCAAGAATCCAACTTGGGAAGATTTTTGAAAGAAGGAGGCAGATTGCAAATGTTAAAAGGGAGAGGATGACTCTATCACAACTATTTGGAGAAAATGGAGATCTATGGAACGAGTTAAAAACCTTGGAATGCACAACAATTGACCTCAAAACTCTCCGGGAAGGAGAAGATGACGACATGGCCTTTGATCTCCTCATCACAATTGAAGAGCAATATACACATGTTTGTCGGGAAATTCTCAGAATGAAAGAATTTCCATCCTATCAAGAGGAATAATTTATGATCTAACATGTAGAGGCAAGCAAGAGACTTGAGGAGGCTTCACACTCCAAGATGGAGGGCCACAGATTTGAAGCAACCATAGTAGTGCAAGTTGCCAACATATTGAGTCAACAAGCCAAAAAGGTGACCTGCTCATATTGCAAGAAGCCAGGACACTTGAAAGAGAAATGTTGGTTCCTCTATCCTCCTCTTCGATCGAAAAGGAGCCAAGTGACATTAAACATAGCCTAAAATGCAACACTTGAATCAACCATCGAGAATATCGTGACAAAAGTGTTGCTCAAGCAAGCATCAAATCCAAGTACTTACTCAAATTCAAACTTTCAAGATTTGTTAATCGATTTGGGTTGTGACCATCATATGGTAAGAGATAAAATGAAATTTCAGAATCTAAAATCACTCCCTAACTATAGGATAGTCACCAATGGACATAATTTAAATGTGAGAGAAATCGAGGAAGTAAAACTTATCGGAAAAAGGACAAATGTTTCATATGTCCTAGAGTTCTCTTCTAACTTTATGTCCATTAGCTAAGTGACCAAAGACCAAAATTGCAAGATTGTATCTAATCCTAACACAGCTATTTTTCCATGATCTCAAAACAAACCAAGTCATTGGTATGGGATCCAGAAGAAACAACTTATAGTTTGTGGATCAAGACAATCATGCGCATACAGTATGTGAAGGAGAAAATTATGTTTTGTGGCATGCGAGCCTCGGTCACCCATGTAAATAAGTTTTATAATACCTATTTCCTACACCCAAAAAAAAAAAAAAAAAACTATGAAGAAAGACATTGTGAAACTTGCATTTTTTGGAGGAGAAAAAACCCAAAATATATTACCCAATTTTTGAGACAATATACAAAAATACATTTGATCTTGTGAACTCTGGCATTTGGACATTACTAATAGTATCTAGAAGAGGATTCAAATACTTTATATTATTTATTGCTCATAAAACTAGATACACATGGATTTATATTCTCACTATTAAAGCACAAGGATTCAAAGCATTCAAAAATTTCTACACATGTGTTACTATGCAACACAATGCGAATATGAAATGTTTAGGATAGATATTGGTAGAAATACATGAGCAATGCCTTCACTGAATTCTTAGGAGAAAAAGAAATAATTTAACAAACATCGGGCCCATATACTCCCCAACAAAATGGTGTAACCAACAGAAAGAATTGGCTTCCATTAGAGATGGCTACAACAATGATGTTTTATGCTAACATACCTAAGAAATAATGAAGTGATTCAGTTAGTGTTGCAGCTTATCTAATTAATTTCTTGCTTATTGGAGTACTCCAAGGGAAATCCCCCTTGGAAGCTCTTACAAAAACCAAACCAAACATCACACATTTAACGGTATTTGGTTGTGTATGCTATGTTCATACTCCAAGCAAATTCAAGGACAAATTAGATAAAAATGGTCATTGTTTTTTTTTTTTTATTTTTTTTTTTTTGGAAGGTTTTTTTTTTTTTTTTTTTTAATTAATTTTTTTATTTTTTTTTTTTTATTTTTTTTTTTTATAAAATTTTTTTTTTTTTTTTTTTGGAAAGAAAAAAAAAATTTAAAAAAAAAACTTTTTTTTTTTTTTTTATCCTCACGAAACAAAGAGTTCCTCTCCCCATTCTAGTGAGGAAGTATGTAAGAACCCATTATGAGAATAGGCAAATACATACCCATAGTATTGGTCATCAATTTAATAAAATACGTAGTTTCCTTAAATCCAAATTTGAGGTTAAAGATTTAGAGCTATTAAGGTTTTCTTTTTTTTAAGAATAGAGCATGCCTATTCTCATAAGATGTTAGTTCTCTCTCAAAGAAAATATATGGTTGATCTTCTATAGAAAACAAGTAAAATGGGAGCTAAACAAGCAAGTGACCCTATCTCAACTACTAATAGAGGGAAAAATGATGAACAACCTTTCATAGACATGCAGAGATATCAAAGACTAGTTGGAGAGCTCATCTATCTTACTATCACTAGGCTTGATGTTGCATTTGTTGTGAGCCAAATTAGTCAGACAATTGGAGATTAGAAAGCTATTGAAAAAATCTTGAGATATCTTAAAGGGTCTCTTGGAAGAGGAATTTGGATGAAAAATAATTGGAGTTTAGAAACTGAGGGATACTATGATGTAGACTAGGTGTTATGGACTTGTACAAAGCCATGCGTAGTGCAAGAGATCAAGCCAGACAAGCAGCCAAGAAGAACCAACAAAACAGAGTAATTGATGCTATAGAGGTGACCCGAGTGCCCCTGTAGTCTGAGTTAAGCACTGAGCCAAGGTGACGAGCACCCAAGCAGCCAAGAACCTGCAGCCTTTCCCAAGCAAGCTTTGGATATCCTAGGAATCTCAGACCATCAAAGAGTTCGAGCCTAGGAATCTTAGACCATCAGAGAGTTCAGGGGCATTGCTAGGCCCCACAGTAGTAGCCAAGGAAGGAGGTTCATGCTAAAGCCCATGTCTAACATCGAGTGATGTTATTGAAGCATGAGCAATTGAGAGGAAGAAGGGGGTTTTAGAGTAAAGGACTCAAGCATTTTGAAGACCTTTGAAGGTGCTTTTGATGCAATGTCAATGAAGGACAAAAGTATGAGCAGAATAAAAGAGAGCTTGGATAAGAGGTTATGACAATCGGATGCAATTCTTAAGGAGTATTGAGTGTTCTTTGTGCAATTCTAAATTTATTTCAAGTGTTCTTCTGAGAATGGTAAAAACCTTCAGAATCCCAATTAGGTAGAAAGGAGAAGGATTGCCCGATGAATCTTAAATCCCTTGAAAATAGGGATTTACACATATTTGCACACTAAAAGTTTGGAATTGAGATCTTGATTGAATCAAGACAAGTTCTAGAGACCCAACACATGTCCCATCAAGGAGAGAGCTCAAGGAAAACGCGTAGGAGGCTATTGCTCAAAGATCTCTATTATTTTTATTATTTACTAAGTTTCTTTAGTAATTTCAATGTTTTAGAGCCCTTGCCAAGTAGGACTTTTGTTTTGACATTTTTTTTTTATGGTAAAACAATTATTTCCTTCTTAAACCTAGATCTAGGGTTTAGAGTTTCACCCTTATACAACTCCTTAAGGGTTTTCCTATAAAAAAATCTAAGGGGAAGACTGTTATTCATGTTTTCAAATTAATTCAAGTGAAGTAATTTATTCCTTTAATATATTCTTTAAGGAGCACGAAGGAAATTAATTTCTAAGTGTTACACCTCCTTCAGAGAGATCCTTAGGTGTAGAAAGGAGGGGTTCTCAATCAGGCCCAAGGTTTGAGAGAGGCCACAACTATCCCCACACAAAACATTAACCCTAGTCACCACAAAAACCATCGCATATCCACCTTCACACGTGACATAGGTGCTATGTGAAGATTATTTGCACCCCCATTCATCATCCCAAATTCTTAACCAAATGAGGCCCTAATGCTGGCTGGTGACACAAAGGATAGGAGATCTACAATAGGCTACTACATGTTTGTAGAGGAAACTTAGTGTCCTAGAAAAACAAGAAGTAATCTATGGTATCAAGGTCAAGTGTAAAAGTAGAATACAAAGCCATGGCAATAGCAACAATTGAGATTGTTTGGCTAAAAGCTCTAATCAAGGAATTGGGATTTCCAATTTCTAGCCCCATCAAGCTTCATTTGCACAATCAATTGGCAATTCATATTGCTTCAAATTCGATCTTCCATGAGAGAACCAAGCACATTGAGGTTGATTGTTACTTTGTACAATGAAAGATAAAGGACAAGGCCATCATTATCCCTTATGTAAGAAGTAATGAGCAACTCATTGATATCTTTACCAAGGGAACAACAACTAATCATCTCCAAGACATTATTATCAAGTTAGGCTCTATCGACATCTATTCACCAAACTTGAGGAGGAGTGTTAGAAAAATGATGCACATAAAGCCCTAGCCTTCCCAAGATGAAGGCCCAAGATTACAACCTATAAAGGGGCTAGAAAATCAGTTTAGGATTCCTCTCTCTCTTCTTTCGTGACTAATAGTCATTTCTCCTCTTTATTGTCTAGTTCTTGTAATCTCTTATAAATGGGATCTCTCTCCACACTTTGTAAGCAAACATGAAGCAATCTTTTCACTTGCATTCTCTCCCTCTTTCTTGTAATTCTTAGGATAATCCTCCCATGAAATGCTTTCTTGAAATTCAATAAAAGAAGTATGGTTCCTCTAAATTCTTTAGTCTTTTGACATAATAAATTCAACATGTATATTCTTTTATTAAAATATAATTATTCTGAATATTTTAGTAGATTTAATTTTTAAATATTTTTCTAGCTTTCGCAATGCTAACTATATTATTAAAGAATTAAATAATATAGTAAGGGTTAACTAGAAATAGAATTTTTATAATTGATCTACTATACAATAACAATAACAACCATCTGAATCTTAATCTCAAATTATTGGGATCGGCCATGAAAGACAAATATCAAGGAGATGAAAAAAAAATATTGATTTAATTTGTGTGAATTCTCCTACACTATTCATTCCTATCAATGACAATCTCTTAATTAAATACTTAACCATTATGTCTTTACGGATTCAAATTTTTAATAACCTACATTTATATTTTACTAAATTTTCTATATTTAAACTCTTGATCCTCTTAATTGGAGTGTCTTGAAGTCTCTATTGAACATGACCAAACCACCACAAATAATATTTTTGCATCTTATCCATAATTGAACTATTTACCAACTTATTACGTATCTTTTCATTTCTAGTTCTATCATTTCTAATTTTGTTACATATTTAGCTAAATATTCTCATTTTAGCTATAACTATTGTTATTGTTTAATAGCCTAACACTCAGTATCATACAATAGTGTAAATCTTATTATGATTCTATAGAACTTTGCCTTCAAATGTAATGATAACGTGTGATCGTAAAGAATTCCAAATACCATTCTCCATTTCATCAAATTTGTTTGAACCTAAAATTCACATCTCCATCTATATTTTTATAACTCTGAATAATAGAACAAAGATATTTAAATCGTTCATTTTTTGTTATATCTCTTCCTTCTAATATTATCGGTTTTTCACCATTCTAATGATTGTCACTAAACCTATATTTCATATGTTTAGTTTTGGATCTACTTAATCTAAATTCTTTGGATTCCAAAATGTGTCTCCATAACTTTAATTTAATACTGATACTCTTTCTAGTTTCATCGACCAATACTATATCATCTGCAAACAGTATACACCATGATATGTTATCTTGAATGTGTTTTTATGATTTCATCGATCACCATTGCAAAAAAGAATAGACTTAATGCCAAATCTTGATGAAACCCAATGCCAATAGGAAATCTATTAGTCAAACCCTCGTAAGTTCTTATATTGTTTACAGTTCTCTCATACATATTTTTAATAAGATTAATATATTTCAATAAAATTTCCTTTTTCAACAATGCCTACCACACTACTTTTCTAGAAATTCTATCGTATATTTTTTCTAAATCAATGAATACCATATATAAATCTCTCTTCTGTATTTTAAATGTCTCCATTAAATGTTTTAACAAGTGAATTGGTTCGGTGGTAGATCGTTCTGATATAAATTCAAATTGATTTTGAGATACATTTATCTCCAGTTTCAATTTATACTCTATCACTCTCTCTCATAACTCATAGTGTGACGCATAAATTTAATTTTCTATAATTGGAACAATCTTATATGTCTTCATTATTCTTATATAATGGTATTAGTATACTCTCTCTCCACACTTAAGGAATTTTTTTTGTTAGCCAAATTTTGTTAAAAAGATCTATTAACATTATTATATCAAATTCACTCAAACATTTCTATATATCAATATTATTATATCTTCAGTTTTAATTTATACTCTATCACTCTCTCCCATAACTCATAGTATGACTCATAAATTTAATTTCTCTATAATTAAAACAATCTTATATATCTTCATTATTCTTATATAGTGGTATTAGTATTCTCTCTCTCCACACTTAAGGCATTTTTTTTATTAGCTAAATTTTGTTAAAAAGATCTATTAACATTATTATATCAAATTCACTCAAATATTTCCATATATCAATAGAAATGCTGTCAGGTTTTATGGCCTTACTATTTTTCATTCTCTTTAAGGCCCCATTTATTTCATGAGGATGAATTCTATATTGAAAATCTCTATTAATCTCTTCGATAGGTATCTCGATATTTTCTATGCCTTTTCTACTCTCAACGTTAAAGAGATTGTTAAAATAATTCCTCAAATGTTTTCTTATGTACTCATTCTTTACAAGTATACTATTGATTTCACTCTTAATATATCTAATATCATTTAGATCTTTTTCCTTTATCTCCCTTAGTTTGATAATTCTGTAAATCTCTCTTTCTTCATTTTTAGTTTTTAGTCTCTTGTATAACTCTTCATATGCCTTACTCTTTAATTGGTGAATAATCTTTTTCACTTCTTTTTTTGCACTTTTGTATTTTTCATATGCATCATTACTTTTATTAACTTTAAGGTCCCTATAGCACCATCGTTTGCTTCGACTAGCAATTTGTATTTTCTCGTTCGAGCCGGCCCTTATATACACCAAGAATCTCCCTACCTATACTCTTAATATTATTAGACATCTCTTTTCATATTATTTCTAAATCATTATTAGTAGACCAAGTTGTTACTTAAATTAATTTATCTCTAAAAGTTGTTGCTTTTTTTTTTTTCAAATTCCATCACTTAATTTTCGACTTCACAAATGGTCGATATTTCTTTTGCCTTTTAGACATACATATATCTAAAACTGCATGCCTATGCTGAGTTGTTACATTCTCTCTTGGTATAACTTTACAATCCTTACAAATCATCTAGTGAGAAAGAAATCTATTTGGTTAGCATTCGATCCATTTCTATATGCTACTATATAGGACTATTTTTTTCTTAAAGAAGGTGTTCACAAGTACCAAATCAAATATTGTGACAAACTTTAAAATGGTACCTCATGTCTCATTTCTACTACTAAAGCCAGAACTTCGATGTATGATCCCCTACATGTCCATTTAGATCTCTTTCAATAAATAATTTCTCCACATTAGGTTGATTAGTATAAATTCATCTAAATTCTCCAAGAATTGCTTTTTACTAGTTACATCTATATCTATTTGGTGTGCATACACAATGACTATATTAATTACGTTTTTTTCCATTAATTAATTTAATAAGTATAATTCTATTTCATTTATTCCTTATATCTACCACATTATCTTGTAAATTCTTATATACAATTATTTTTATCTCATTTTTAATTCTATCCCTACCTGTGTATCTAAACTTAGTTCATAAGGCTTTACCATCTTACTCTTCTTCCCCACCACTTAGTTTCTTGAAAATATATTATATTAATTTTTCATCGATTCATTACATTTCCTATTTCTCCTAACTTGTTGGTTAAAGATTCTATATTTTAGGTGGTTAGGTGAATCATATTTTCATAAACTAAGTTATTTACCCGCTTGCTAGTGTCTTTTGCTAATTTGTCACAACATCCGGAGTCAGATGTAGCGCAACATTGAGGAGGAAATGTCCCAAAAGTTTTTCTATATTTGTCTTCCATTTTTTTTCATTTTGACAAAAGATTTATATTGGCTGTCGACCTACCGTAACCTTACTCCTTTACCCAGGTTTGGAACCGGCCATGGCGGAGTTCTTCAATAAATGTTCTACTATCATATCAAAAATTAAGCAATTGATATGGAAACATTTGAGGCAAACTAAGTTGTCTTGTTATCGTTGTAAAATATATCTCCTTAAATTTTTGTTTTAGTTGCACTTAATAATTTTTATGTATTGTAGGATAACAGCTTTGATAAATAAGTCAATGACAACTTGCATATCAAAGTGGGTAAATTCATGCGATGTAACGAGCAACGCAAGTTAGAAGAAGAAAAAACTAGATTTGATACCTCAACGATATCAGAGGAAAATGAGTGAGGACGGAGAGAATGCTCAATACAAAGAGAAGTATAAGAGCAAAAGGAAACTTAGGCTGAGAGTTCAGAAAAAGGTCATTCTGTCCATGTTGGAGTATCTAAGAACATAGAGTCTCATCATAAGACATTTGTAAGTGTTTTGCCTCTCTTAATCACATATTTTTTTATTAAATAGTAATTTGTATTTATATGTACTTATTTTTTATTTATCATATTGTAAACACAACAACACGGGGAATCTACCTGTCTCGAGACATTCAACATGGATTATCATAAGACACATAACACTATGTAATCCGAAGAGTAATTTTATTTTCATGATTAGTACAAAATTTAGTTTCTTATATGGTCATAAATCAATTATATTATTTGTCCAATCATATGTTTTTGTAGCAGAAGTATACCTAGCCATTGAGGGGGCAGACTGAGTCCCAGGGAGCTGCTTCATTTAGTATGAGGTTTCAACAAAATTAACTCTTAGCAGTGATGTCCTTTGAGATGAAGACGGTGTCGCGATCAATTCAATCTCGGTGATATGAAAAGCAATGTGCTGGGCATCACCATGTAGTCATAGACTCGCATTGCCATAGGCATCACTAGTTCATCAACAACCTGGTACTCTAATGGCGTTGAAAACTTTAGCGCCGCCTGTAAAAGCGTCGCTAGTTTTCTCCAGCCATTCGTGATGAATATTCCATCAATGCATTGCTAATATCTGCAATGCTCCTCTTCACTTTTGTCACTAAATTTTGCGACCACAATTTTCGTTACTCCCAATGTCACAATGGGCATCGAAAGCATTTTGTGATGAAAAAACAAGTGTCATAAAATTGCAACACAACCGATGGATAGTTGGCCTAGTGGGATGTGATGTTAAGTCCTTGAAACATCCCTTAATGAGGGTCATGAATTCAACTCGTGACTGGGGCATTGAGCAAACTACGTTGGGAAGATAGCCTCCTAAATGGGTCACTACAAATCTCGAATTGAATTAGTCAAAATATGACTCCGGATACCGTTAGTATAGTACAAAAAAAAAAAAAAATTGCATCACAATTTTCGTTTTGTTTTTTTCTTGTAGTGGTGTCAGCAAAATTACACCGGCCAGTCGAACTATGTATCAATGATTTAATAGTTCAAAATCGAGTAAGATATTTAAATCTCTAATTTCTACCCCTTATTTTTTTCTTAAAATTTTTCCACCTTTCAAGATAAAATATTACATTTCAAATTTCATGTGTTTAGCTAATTGAGTTGAACTCTAAATTTCTCTAATCTTTATTTTTTTTATTATAATAGAAATCGAATTCGGATCACAAAATTAGAGAAGTGAACTTTTGTCACTAAACTGTTTCCCTGGGACAATTTCTCTAATCATATAAACAACCTAAATGCTTACTCATTCAACTAAATGAATAATTTGAAGTGAAAAGTTGACAACCTAAGTCCCGTGATACTCACGAACCCAGCCCAACTTTAAGCTGCACCTATGGAAGGCCTTGCGCTCTTGCCCCCTCCCAGATGTACCCGCGATCCTTGCCCTTGGTCAAATCCATAGGCTTGATTAACCGCACACTAAACTAACTAGTCACCACGCCAGACTTTCAATGGAGCCAGTCGCTCCAATCCTATATGCCCCTTTAGTTGTTTGTGCTTCAATTTGTTTAATTGCATATAGCTTCAAATCATCTGAATGATTTATGAAGAGTTCATTATGTATCTTAAATGAATTACATAATTATAATTTTTACACTTATTTATTAATTCAGTCATTTTTTTTTCATTAAAAAACCTATAAGTTTAGAACTATATAATAGGAGTCACATGCCATGCCCCCACACAATCACAGAATAAGACAGTCACTAATCTATTTTCTAAGAGAAATTAAGTAGGTGAAGATCCACGGAATCATGTATGTTTGTATAAATGAACTAAAATTGAATATGGGGCTTAAGTCACTTGTACAAATTGAATCAGAGTACGTCTTGATCAAATCCCTCAAATAAATGAAAACCATTGTTAGGGATAACAATTTCATTTTTAAAGCATGGTCAATTCAACTCACTCACCAATTTTTCGGCAGCTGAAACAAAGGTCGTTGCATTTGCGTGTAACTGGTAAATACGGTAAACTGAGCTGGGTAACATGGGAATCTCACAAGATTTTCCTGTGCAAGTATCTACAACATAACAGATATCCTCGGTTTCCCACTTTACCATAGGCCCTAGTGACCATAAGTTAGGACACTTACCCAATTCATTGGTCTAAGCAACATGTGAACCTAGTTTCCTTTTTGTAAGGAGAAATCAATTTGACGTTCCAGTGCCATGAAGGCACAGACTCCCATTGACAGTCCTTTTCCCCCCCGGGGGGGGGGGAGGAAAAAGAAAAAACGAAGGAACAGTACAGAACACCCTAAGTTTGGACACAATTCACAAATCTTCACTACATAAATAATTATTCTTTAACCCCCTGTGCTATGCGGGAGTGTTGAAACACTGAGGAGTCCTTTGAGGATCCTATGGATGGATTATAGTTGGGAAAGTTTAATCTGGCATATGAACCATACATAGCCCTTGCAGCTTCATCATACGCAAGTGCAGCTTCAATAGCAGTTGCAAATGTACCCAGCCAAAGCCTACTTCCTTTGTTTGGTTCTCGAATTTCAGCAACCCATTTACCCCATGTCCTCTGCCTAACTCCTCTGTAGTTACACCTTGAGTTCTCGGGGCCTCCCTTTCCTTTCATACATCCTTTTTTTGATCCCTTGGCTGGAACTTTCCGCAGCGGTTTAGCCCCATCACCCTCCGCTGAGGTGTCAAGCTGATCATTGTACTCTTTCCACTTCGCAAGTGTTTCCGCAATGGATTTAGAAACATCACGTGTGCTCCGTGATTTCCTCTTCCTAAAAAGAATGAATGCCAAGAAACATGGCCCAGGACCAAGATTAATAATTACAACCCTCAGGAAGCAAACAACTTCAGAACTGAACTTCTGGACTAAATCAACTGCAATTTCAACCTATCACCCCAATTTTACATAGGAAACCATGTAAATTTCTCAAGGAGACAACATGAAGACACTAAGGAAACCATGTAAATTTCTCAAGGGGACAACACGAAGACACTAAGGAAATCCATAACATCCACAATATGCTGGAAAGCACATGTTTTCCAGCAAACCGAACACTGATTGTGAAAAGTTCAGAAACCAAAACACCATGAACAAACCTAAATCAAAGCAAGCAACAAAGGTTATCAAACTAAATGGGCACTGGTTCACAGTCCACTGGTTCAACCGCAGTCCAATCACTAATTGAATGATGATGTCAGTGTGATGTAAAATTATAAATAAATATTTGTTATCATACTAGAAATACAACCAAGCCTAATCATCCAGCAAATAGAATTGGAACTTGTAACTTTGTCAGACCAATTTCTTAACATTAGATGGTAGAATGAGTAGAACCAAAACCGTATAATTCACAACCTAGATTTCAATCAACACAATCAGTAATGGGTGTGAATGTGAAAGAGAGACTGCTTTCAGCAATAATTGCAGAAATTCTTTAGTGCAAAAGAAGAAGAAGATCAGCAGCAACCACTGAAGAAGAAAAGGAAGAGGAAAAGGAGAGCAGCAATACAGCAGGAGAAGAAAAGGAGATAGAAAGCTCAGAGGAAGAGAGAAGAAGAGGTATCAAAGTGCATGCAATACTTTTGAAGGGTGGCTTCACTGTTCCTCTATTGGGATAATTAAACCAGAAGGGAAGTCGAAAACAGTTTTGCACAGAAAGATGTATAATGACAAGGTGCCATGAATTTTTCTTCATGGTCTACAGGACATAATTTTGAACATATCAAAACTGACAAAAAAATAATAATAATAATAATAAGCGAAGGGTTGTGAGCCAAACTGAAGAAGATTTATAAAAAAAAAAATATCAATGATCAAAATCTTCAGTGATGCTAACCCTACAAAATTATGTGCCAAAAACTTGGGATAATTTTATTAAGAATTTGAGCCAAGAAAAATATCTTAACATGAACTCTATGGTAGCATTACTTCTAGCAAAGGAGGAGGATGAAACTCTTGTTATTCAGATATTGGTTAGTGTCAGGTTGTCACAAGGCAGATCCATGGTTTCAGATAATGGTTCAAAAGGAAAACTGAGATCAAAGTCCCCAAAAAGGAAGAGACATAAACATGGAACTGCAGTGAGCAGACCATGTGAAATGGGGTGCAAAAACAAAGAAAATCCCGAGTATTCTTAGATTGAGACCAAAAACTTCCAAGAGATAAACATTCTCCAAGAAGTGATCCAGGCCATTACTTTTGAAGCTCCTAGGATGCCAATATGAGGCTGTTCTCACTTAGTTTTATGATTATTTCTAGTTTTATGATTATTTCTCCAGAATTCTGTTACCCAAACTCAGTTACAATTAGTGATCATGGGTATATATCAAAGTTTTTGGCTAAATCCTATATTTTAGGATACATATAAAAGATATGGACATCAGTACAACAACATTCGAAAAGCTTAATAAAAGTATCTATGAACAGAAAAAAAAAATGTTTTTTTTTTTAAATTTTTTTTCCCCCAAGAAGTTGAAAATCTCTTTGCAGTGAACGAGGCATTAAACACCACTAAGCAGTCCATGGGACATCAAAGTAAAATGTTGTTGCAAAGAGGATCAGTTGTACTCCCTGAAATGTCCTAGAAGCATATTGTGCAGTAGGAAGCCAGACTTTTTTTTTTAAACTCCACCATGGCCGGTCCGAAGCTATAAAGGAGGAGGCTTACGATACGTTGATAGTAAACATAAAACCCATATCAAAACCAAAATGAGAGACAAACATAAAAAATTCGTTGAATAGTTCTCTTCTCAGCAAGGTGCTGCACCGGATCCCAAATGTAATGACAAGTTAACAAGGGTCTCTGGAGCGTCACCCAAAAGTGACGCGCCACATTGTCACTTGGATGTGGAATCAAATAGGTAAAAGTTCCCGCATTTATGTAAACGTGCGCGGATAAAGAAATTAGTTCACGAAAATAGAATTCGCCTAACCACTTGGAATATAGAATCCTTAACTAATAAATTAGGAGAAATATGATAAGTAATAACTAAACGGAGAATTTCTATTATATGTACACAAGAAATTAAATGGATGGGGGAGAAGGCTAAAATAGTAGAATTTTATGATCATAAACTTTGATACACAGGTAGGGATAGAACTAAAAATAAAGTAAAAATAATTATCCATAAAAAATTAAAAAAGTGTAATGGAAATAAGAAAAAAAGGAGATAGAATTTTACTTGTCAAGCTAGTTTGCGGAGAAGACGTAATTAATGTAGTTAGTGTTTATGCATCTCAAATACGTATAAATGCAATTAGTAAACAACAATTTTGGGAAGATCTAGATGAATTTATTCAAATCATACCTAGTGAGGAAAAATTATTTATTGAAGGAGATCTAAATAGACATGTAAGTGAGAATAATGAAAGCTTTGAAACCGTATATGAAAACTTTGGCATTGGTAGTAGAAATGAGGCAAGAGTTTACCATTTTAAAGTTTGTCATAACATAACTAAAAATAAAGTAAAAATAATTATCCATAAAGACTTAAAAAAGTGTAATGGAAATAAGAAGAAAATGAGATAGAATTTTACTTGTCAAGCTAGTTAGCGGAGAAAACGTAATTAATGTAGTTAGTGTTTATGCATCTCAAATACGTATAAATGCAATTAGTAAACAACAATTTTGGGAAGATCTAGACGAATTTATTCAAATCATACCTAGTGAGGAAAAATTATTTATTAAAGGAGATCTAAATAGACATGTAAGTGAGAATAATGAAAGTTTTGAAACCGTATATGAAAACTTTGGCATTGGTAGTAGAAATGAGGGAAGAGTTTACCATTTTAAAGTTTGTCATAAAATTCGATTTGATACTCGTAAACACTTTCTTTAAAAAAGAAAGAGTTGCACATAGTTATATATAGAAGTGAATCGAAAGTTAGCCAAATTTTCTCATCAGAAAGGATGACAAAATGATCCATAGAGATTGCAAGGTTATACCAAGAGAGGGTGTAACAACTTAACATAGGTTTTTAGTTTTAAATGTGCATGTGTCTAAAAGACAACAGAAGTATCGTCAATTTATGGAACCAAGAATTAAGTGATGGAATTTGCATGAGGAAAAAGTGGCTATCATTAGAGACAAACTAATTTAAATAGCTACTCGGTCCACCAATGATCATTCGAAATCCATGAGTAGAAATGTCTAATAATATTTAGAATATAGGTAAGGAGGTTCTTGCATATCTAAAGGTCAGTCACCAATAGCCAAGGAGTCATGGCAGTAAAATGAAAAAATATGAACTACTATACGAAACAAACGAAAGTATTATAAAAACCTTAAAAGTAAGAGAGAAAGCGATGCATTTGAGAAGTACAAGAATGCAAAAAAAGTGGTGAAAATGATTATTTGCAAGTCAAAAAGTAAGATGTATAATGAATTATATAAAAAACTAAAAACTAAGAATGAAGAAAAAGAAATTTACAGAATTATTGAACTAAGGGATAGGAACGAAAAATATTTAAATGGTGTTAGGTTTATTAAGAGAGACTAATAGTGTTCTTGTAAGGAATGAGAACATATGAAAACGTTGGAGGGACTACTTTGATTATCTCTTTAACATTGAGGGTAAAAGAAATATCAACAATATTGTAATACCTGTAAAGAAGAACAATAAGAATTTTAAACACATGAATGGAGACCTTAAAGAAATGAAGAAAAATAAAACCATAGGACCGAATGGCATATCTATTGAGGTTTGAAAGTGTTCCGGTGAAGTGGGAATAGGAATAACAGATCTTTTTAACAAAATTTAATAAACTAAAAATTACCCCAAGCATTAACAGTGAGCACAATTGTATCGCTATATAAGAATAAATGAGACATACAAGATTGTTCCAATTATATGAAAATTAAATTTATTAGTCATACTATGAAATTATAAGAGAGAGTGATGGAGTATAGATTGAAATTGAAAAGATAAATGTATCTCAAAATCAATTTGAATTCATATCAAAACGATTCACCACTAAAACCAATTATTTGCTTAGACATTTGATGGAAACATTTATAACACAGAAGATTTACTTATAGTATTCATTGAATTAAAAAAAGGCATACAATGGGGTTTTCATACACATACTGTAGTGGGCATTGACGAAAAAAGGGATTTTCTTAAAATACATTGATCTCATTAAAGATATGAATAAAGGAAGTGTTACCAATGTAAGAATCTAGGGTTTAAACAATAATTTCCTAATCAATATTGGGTTTCACCAAGATTCGGCATTAAATCTCATCATTTTTGCAATAGTAATGGATGAAATAACAAAAAATATTTAAGATGAATCACCATGGTACAAACTTTTTGCAAATGATATAATGCTGATGATAAAACTAAAAAAGGTATCAATACTAAATTGAAATTATAGAGGGACACATTAGAATCCAGAGAATTTAAATTGAATCGATCAAAAACTAAGTATATGATATGTATGTTTGGTGGTAATTAAAAGAATGATGAAGAGACAATTAACTTAAAAGGACAAAACATACTAAAGAGTGAACATTTTAGATATCTTGAGTCTATCATTCAAAACGATGACAATATAGATAAAGATATGAATCATAGGATCCAAACAAATTTGATAAAATGGAGAATGCATCTGAAATTTTTTGCGATCACATAATACCATTGTAGTTGAAGGGGAAATTTATAGAATTGCAATAAGACTTACATTATTGTATGACACTAAATGTTAGACCATTAAATAACAATAAAAACATAAAATGACAGTAACTGAAATAAAA
Organism: Dillenia turbinata; assembly: GCA_037126225.1. Taxonomy (NCBI): domain Eukaryota; kingdom Viridiplantae; phylum Streptophyta; class Magnoliopsida; order Dilleniales; family Dilleniaceae; genus Dillenia; species Dillenia turbinata. The sequence continues at coordinate 11,932,327 of JBAMMX010000019.1, forward strand.
ATATCCAAATGGATGTATGGTAAAACTACAAAAAATAAAATTAAAAATGAAGACATACGTATTAAGTTGAGAGTGGGTTCAATTGTGAATAAAATGAGAGAATATCATTTAAGGTGGTTAGACATGTGTAACAAAAACCCAAATACGCACCATTTAGGAGGAACAAGATCTTAAATGTGAAAATTTTAGTGAGACGTCGGGGAATCTGTAAAAATTTGAGTGTTAACGGTTTAATTGAAATGATGACTTTAGAAAACAATCAGTGATATAGGAGAATCCGAAACAATTGTATTATTATTATTATTATTATTATTATTATTATTATTATTATTATTATTTTTGACTTCTCCCATTTTATTATTTTTATTATTTATTTTTTTTTTGAGTTATCTTCTCTATTTTTGTTTTTAAATTTTATTTTTATTTTCTATTTGTTTATTTTTCCACCATAATATATTGATCTCTCAAACGAATAATTTCAAAATTTAGAATAAAATCTCAGATTGTTGTTTCTTTTTTCCTTTTTTTTTTTTCTTTTGGTGTTAAATTTATTGCACTTAGCTTCTCCTCGCTTAAAAACACCATAAGAGGTTTTGGTGTGGTAGTCCTCCTCCATCCATGGTTTTGACGCCAATATTAGGACTCCTGAGGATAACAGTACTATGACATGAATTCAATAAGATTACGGGGATTTGTTATCAAAATTAGAATTCCTAAGGATAACAGGACTAAAATTGACATGAATTCAAAAAATGTATTTTTCTTAGCAATGTTAAGGGAATAGATTGTAGGATTCTACTGCCCACAAAATTTTAGGTATTGGTCAAGTACCTGTTTTTAATGAGAAATGACTTCAAGGCGGTATAAACAAGCAACAAATCAAACAAGGAGGACCAGGTTCAATCCTTGGCCTTCTCAGTGTGGGGATATTCCACCTCCTTTGTAAGACAAGACCACACAAGGATAACCTGTATGCTTGCCTGGTCACATGGTTTGTGGGCCACTGCATGTACTCCATGGGATTACTCGGTGCATGCTCATTAGGTAGTGACTGTAGGTTCCCACCGAGATCAACCAAACAAATTTCATCTTGGCTGAACATATTCAGGAATCTCAAGCAATGCGATGACATGACAATAAAATTCAAGAGGAAATATGAAAATATTCCTATAACTCCATATCTGCCTCATCAGAAGACTACACATACTAATACTGTGATGATGATAAGTGGGTACAGAATGTCCACAAGGTATGAATATTATAAGACATCTTTCATGCCTCATAAAATTGTACCTAGGTTTGATGTCTCTTCAGCAGAGAATCATCAGTGAAATACTTGGATAAAAGGAGATAGTCATGCGACAAAGATAGAGCTAAAAAGGTCTACCACTGGTAAAGTTTTCTTCACAGAACTACTACTCTTAGTTGGGAACGAAAATTGCAATAAGTTATGGATTTACCAGCAAACTAAAGCCAATTATAGTGCTGCATGATATGCTAGCAAAACAAGCTATATCACTCAAAAGATTACTTGGAGACTGATGTCAACCAAAGCAATGTATCTATAACATGTGACAGCAAAAGTGCCTTGCATTAGCAAGGAATCCCGCTTGTTCACACTCAAACAACACACGTCAAAGTTTGTGGTCACGTTGCAAGTGACCAAAACTCACAGACATTCTCTCAAGCCAGTAAACTAGAGAAGTTCAACTAGCATAAGACTTATCTTGGACTTGAAGTCATATTATAAGTAACTTGGTGGGGAGACTCTCCTGCCCATTTGTTCTTTGGTGATGAGCAATGTGTTTTTGGAGGCAAAGATAATAGCAATGTGTGCAAAATAGAACCTGGGGTTAGTTATTTTTCATAATATTACTTTACTTTTTTAGTATTTTCTGTAGTCTACATAAAGGGCTATATGAGTTTACTTAAGGTGAAATTTTAGCCTCCCTTCTTATAATTACTGCTATTAAAATCCATAAACAAGTTCGGGACAGATCACCCAATATAACATACAACTGTGACAACTTTCAATTACTAACAGGAGTAGAAAGAAAAAAAAAAATAAAAATTTGAATTGAATTGACAATAATGAGGTATAATTTAAGTTGGAAGTGCAGCACTCCCAAGGTAACATGCAAAACAAGTACTTCAAAAAAACAAGACAGAAACTAGAAGTTCCCAAAACAACCATTAAGCAAATCTAAACACAAAGAATCAGTTGAAATTTCAAACTGTTACACAAAGTAGAGCATTATGAACCCCAGCAAAATCCTCTTACAATACAACAGCTACAACACTAGGGACTAGCAAATGATGATGCCATAACAGGGAATTCACAGAAATGAGACAGAAACCACAAGGAATTTCAAATGCAGCCCTCAAAACCATATATAAAAATCTCCAAGCACAAGACAGAAAATCTTAATAGTTTTCCCAGAAATTCAAACTAACCCTAGAAAAACCTCAAACAGATTCTCGCAGAAGTTTCTTATAAATAAACCTACAACCGACATGTTCATGTGAAGACCGATGCCAATGAAAATCCACAAGAATTGTTCAAAAGTCAAACATACGAGTTAAGAAAGAAGAGAAGTGAAAACCGCGAAAGCAAGGAAAAGAGAATTAGAAACAACAGACCTTTCAACTGTTTCGGACGACATGCACACCGACAGAAATCAAAACCCCCAAAATTAAATTATCCGAATTTCAACTAGGGTTTTTTATTTTTCGTATTTTCCCTCTCTCTCTCTCTCTCTCTCTACTCTGATGATTCACTCTCTTTTGTTTATCGACGAGATCTGGTGCTTTTGGGCGTCAATTTGAAACCTATTCATCATATTTTAAAAAAAATAAAATAAAATGGAGCTTGGGACGTTGCCCTCCTTCATTTCATCCCTTGGATCTGACTCGGACAAATCTTGATCGTACGTATTTCTAGTAAATCCGAAACTGGCAACCGATTGGCAGTTGTCGAAATGATCTGGTGGCCTACTTTTCGCTCTGTTCTTTTGTTTCGGTATAAAACTTTTATTTTTACGTAAAATTCGATAAACTTTATAGAAAATTTCGATGTTTAGAAATTAAGTCTCCGTTTGTTTGGTAGGGTTTATTTTTAAAATTTTTTTTATAAAAAAAAAAATAAAATTTAAGAGATTTTAAAATAAAATTAAAAAATGTTAGATAATTTTTTAAAAAAAAAAACAAACTTATTTCATAAATTTTAAATAAAGTAAAGAATAAAAAATAAAAAATTAAAAGTAAGAAATAAAAATTAAAAAAACAAAGGACATAAGGGTAAATAAATTTATGATATGAGTATATTTGAAATTTCATATTTTTTAATTGGGGATATAAACAGAATAAAAAAATAAAAAACTAGATTTTAAAAAAATGAGAAGTAAAAACTCCTCTAAAGAGTTTTTGCTAAAATTCTACTTCTTTCATTAAAAAAAAAAAAAAACTATTATTTTTTTAAGAGTTTCTCTAAAATAATATTTGACATGGTTTTTTTTTAAAAGGAGAAGAGAACAAAAAAAGTTATACCAAACAGGCACTAAATTGCTTAAATTGTTATTTGAACTTATTTAATATTTATTTCTCTTGAGACTCAATTTGCATCTTCTCCCAAAATGATCCTATGGTTAAGATTAAATCAATCTAGCAACTCTGATTAAAACAAATCTAGAAATCAAAATCAAATTAGATTTTGTTAAAGGTAGGTTTCGATTCCATAGATCCCGCTCCTTGTGACTTGAATGGATACTCAATGAGGAGGCTTGAAACCACACAAGATTGTTGGAGGGTACTCTGGTAGGGGAAATTTCGAAGCTCAAATCAGAAAAAACGGTTTTCGAAAGGATAAACAGAATGAGAAGAAGGGAGGACAGATCTCCCTGTGATTTTTGTGTGTTCTGTGTTGAGTTAAAGGACTTACTTGACTTGACACCTTAAAGCTTTTATATAGCATCTCTCTCAGAGCCATGCCGTCACGGAGCGTTGTAAACCCTAGTTTTCTTATGGAATAATCCAGTGATTCCAGATCTATGAGTATCAAAAATTCGATATTATTATTTAGAAAATTGAGTTATACGGAGAGATTCTTTTCCTTATCAATTAGATCCTCTAGGTTTCCTTTCTCATGCAGGAAATATGGTTCATATTGCAATAGGAAACTCAATCAGTGCAACATTCAATTTGAGTATTACCAGTTGGGAGTAGGAAAATTCGACTCCTTTAGTATTCGGTTGCATTGATCGGATAGTGAGGACAAGCGTTCGGACTCACCAAATGCATCCGCTCGTCAGTTGAGTTGCCTAAATCAATATGTTTTATGATTGAATGGACTAAACCCTTCGGGACCATGAGTACTTCTTCAGGTATCGGGCGCCCGAATGCTGTGTGGTTGGCATTTAGATTATGTCACATCATTTGTCTCTGACTCATGGTGTCGATTTGCGGGAGAGGCGCCACGAGTGAAGTTCGCTTCTCGATGAGTTAGAGAGGCATGAAAGCAGGCAACACATGTCTCTTGAGGTCATCCAAATTGCCTTCAATTGATACGAAATTAAAGTAGATAGGATATGAATCCAGCTTTGGATTCAACCTTTTCGTCCTTTCTTAGCGTTAGGACGTTCCGTCTTCAATTCGAATTTAATGTGGCATAGGAAGGTGAGGCGGCATGTACTCCTTCTTTTAATTCGCACGCTTTTCATAAAGCTGTTTCAATTGCCCTAAGATTTTGAAGAGATCTTTTCGTGCTTATAAATAGGGACTGTGGGACTTCGTGGTATTTCAGCAAATTTTTTCTTACACTTGAGGGTTTTTTTCTTGTGAGAGTTGTCTTCTATGAGAGGTTTTTGAAAAGGCACTCCAGCTTGGCTAAGTGGTGTGGCACAAGTTGCTTATGTTGGTATGAGATCTCTCAAAAGTGGGGACTATTGGTACGAGGACTCGTCATGCCATTCGTTATCCCAATATCGCGATAGGCCTTATCGACATTCCCATCAGGGTCCCTGACTTGGATTTAAGAAAAGAGTCTCCTTATGAGTCAGGTGGCAGGGTGTACCGGTTGTGTGTAGGTAGTTGAAAAGTTTAATGATGTCCTGTTACATCTTCAAACTCCCTTCCTGATTGGCTCACCCCCTTTTCAGCAGTTCTTTTGTGTTGGTTGGACTGCAGATTGTTGTGCGTAAATCCCACTCACGACTTCGATAGTCTTTGATGCTTAGGTTGCCATTTTGTTTTTTGTTGTTCTTCTCTTTACTATTTTTGTACTCTCCAGTGTTATTAAACAATAGAGACGATGTAGCCATTTCTTAGAGTAATCCGTCTGACCAAGAGACTTGGAAAGTGTATTTGCTCGTGAAATCAAACATCCATTTGTCATAATAAGAAAGACTGATTCCACTTACTTGTCCTTTGTTGTGTCTGGTGAAATTATTTTCGTGTATTGAAGCGCTTATGTGGTCGACCGCTTGTACGTATGATACTGGGTGTTGTATTCATATTAGGAGTATACAGTGTCCACCCCTTGTTACGAACTTAGACGATGACGCTGGCTCTTTTGACTGAAGTTCACCCAAGAGATTGAATCCTCTAGCTAGGATGGGCGATTAAGGCCCTTCCGGGGTGTAGGTGCCTCCGATAAAACAAGGTGACTAAGATTTGTTCGAGGAGATAGATCCCTTTGATAGGACGGGATGACTGAGACCCTTCGGGAAGATAGATCCTTTCGATAGGACGGGGCAACTGAGACCCTTCAAGGAGATAAATCCCTTCGATAGGACGGGGCGACTGAGACCCTTCGGGGAGATAGATCCCTTCGATAAGACAGAGTCACTGAGACCCTTCGGGGAGATAGACCCTTTCAATAGGTAATCACTGACTGAAGCAAAAACGCTAGGAGTCAAATAGATAGAACAGTTGAAAATAGAATCATGAGATACTTACTTGATAGGAGGTACCTCTTATGAAAGAGAAATGATATGGCTCACTGATAGTAAATTCGCAGGCTCTCTGTGTTTCAAGTTTTGGGTGTGGCCGATCCATCTAGATTATTGAGGCGATAAGATCCCAGGAGAACCACATAGCGTATTTGATAAGGGTCTTTCCAATTGAGGGCTAGTTTTTCCCCGGGTTGGAATTAGCTGGTGGCTTCCACTTTCCTCAATACCAAGTCACCTGATTTGAACGTTCGACCTCTAACTCATCGGTCATAGTATTGTGTAATTTGTTGCTGATACGCAGCCATTCGGGCGGAGGCAGACTCCCGTAGTTTAAGGAGCAGGTCTAGGTATTCATGTAAGGTTGATTCGTTTTTTTTCAGAATCATACTGGGTTACCCGAAGGGAGGGGATCTCGATCTCCATTGGTATAACAGTTTCGCTTCCATATGTCAGGTTGAACGGAGTCTCTCCAGTTGCTCTTCAGGGTATGGTGCGGTATGACCAGAGGTTTTCTATAGAGTTCATAAACCCATCGTCCTTTAGCTTCATCTAACATTGTCTTTTGCCCTTGGAGGATCGTCCTCTTAGTTATTTCCGCAAGTCCGTTGGTTTGTGGATGGGTAATCGATGAGAAACACTAATCGATCTCTAACTTTTTGCAGAACTCTCGGAAGTTAGTATTATCAAATTGTTTTCCATTGTCTATAATAAGGACATGAGATATACCGAATCGAGTGATGATGTGTGCCCATATGAACTGCTGGGCCTTAGTTACTGGGCCAAAGGTTCGGCCTCTACCCACTTAGTAAAGTAGTCGATGGCTACTATGAGGAACTTTCTCTGTCTGATAGCTGGCGGTAATGGTCCGAGAATGTTCAATCCCCACTGAGCAAACGACCATGGTCCGGTAAGGGGGCTAAGCTCAATAAAAGGTATTCTGGGAATCGAGGAGAATTATTGGTACTTGTCGTATTTTTTGACATAATCGTTCGAATCATTTTTCATGGTCAACCAGTAGTACCCTTGTCGTAAAGTTTTGTTTATCAGATTACGAGTCCATAGGTGGCTATCATATATCCCTTTGTGAATCTCCTATAGAACGTAGCTCCCCTCTTTTGGGGTTAGACACTCAAATAGGGATGAGTAAATACTTTTGGTATAGCTTTCCGTCGACGATCACATAATAAGCGGCCTTTTACTTTAGCTTAGATGTTTATAGTGGTGAGTCAAGCAATCGGTTGTCTCTTAAGTATGCTTCGATCAGGTCTTTCCAACTAAGAGGTTGGTCCGCTGCCAGGACCCTTTCGGGTTCGTCGATACTGGGGTATGGTAAAATTTCTATATGGACTGTTTGACTAGAAGCAACCAAATCTGAGCTGGTCAACTTGGAGAGTGTATAAGCTCTCACGTTTCCAAACAAGGGATTTGTTGAATGTCGACCCTTTCTAGTCTTGCCATCGTTTCGCGCAGTTTACTTAAATATTTGGTGATAGTGGGGTCTTTTGTCTCATAGACCCATTTGATCTGTTTGACTACTAACTGGCTATCAGTGAACACCCGAGCATTTTGGCCTCCCATTTTGCTGTAATTCGAAGTCTTGTCAGCAGGGCTTCATATTTTACCTGATTGTTGGTGGCCCTAAAGTCAGAACGGAAGACATTTTTTACTTTGAAGTTGTCCGGACCCATTAGTATGAGCTTGGTGCCGCTACCCGAAGAATTCAAGGACCCGTTGACATGTATGGTCCAGTTTGGCAACGACCATTCGTCAGGATCTTTGGTAGGCGTAGATGTAACTGTGACCCGAAGAGTACACTCGAGAATGAAATCAGCCAAGGTCTGGCTTTTGATCGCTGGTTGAAACTGGTATTGGATGTCAAATTCGCCCAATTCGACACTCTATTTGATTAGATGGTCGGACGTATCTCTCTTCTAGAGAATTTGCTTCAACAGCTAATCAATAAGTACCACAACGGTGTGGGCTTGAAAGTGCGGTCGAAGTCGTCTGGCCGAAATGACCAGTGCATATGCTATTTTTTTGATCGGTCGATAATTAATCTTAACTTCCTTAAATATCTGACTTATATAATAGATGGGCTTCTGAACAATTGGATCCTATCTTACAAGAACAGAGCAAAGCGCCTTATTGGAAATAGAGAGATAAAGGTAGAGTTTATCACTAGGAATCGGTCAAGAAAGCAACGGAGGGGTCATAAGATACTCTTTGAGCCATTTGTAGGCTGTTTGGCACTCAGGTGTCCATGTGAATCATTGGGATCTCCTCTGAGCATCAAAAATGAGTTTGTACTTCTTTTTTACTTTCGACAGGAATCGGCTTAGAGCTACTATCCGACCGGTGAGACGTTGTACCTCCTTTAATGTTTAGGATAGTAACATGTTCAAGATAGTTTGTATCTTTCCGGGGTTTGTCTCAATCCTGAGGTTGGTGATCATAAAACCCAAGAATTTGCCCGACAAGATTCCGAACGTGTAGTTGGCGAGGTTCAGTCGTATGTTATAGCGCTCGAGCACCTAAAATGTTTCCTCAAGGTCGGAAATGTGATTTTCAGCGTCGGTGCTTTTTACAAGCATGTCATCCATATATGCTTCTACGTTGTGACCAAGTTGATCTTTGAAGACTCCGTTAATCAGCCGTTCGAAGGTCGCCCCTGCATTCTTTAGACCAAAAGACATAACTCGATAGCAGTATGTACCGAACTCAGTAATGAAGCTTGTTTTCTCTTCGTCCTTAGATACTATTCGTATCTGATTGTACCCTGAGTAGGCGTTTATGAAACTCAAGAGTTGGTAGCCTAAAGAGTTGTCCACCAACTTGTCGATATTCGGGAGAGGGTAACTGTCATTTGAGCATGCTTTGTTGAGATCCATGAAATCCATGCACATTTTCCATTTACCATTGGCTTTTTATTGCCACGACTACTTTGGCTAGCCATTCAGGATATTTGACTTCACGGATAAACTTGGCGTTAGTAACTTTTGGACCTCTTCTTGCATAGCTCGTTGGTGTTCAAGGATGAATACCTTTTTCTTCTATTTGACCAACTTGTAACCAGGGTTTACTGTTAATTTGTGAGTAATGACAGACAGATCGATGCCAGACATATCCTCAAAAGACCAAGCGAAAACCTTGGAGTGCCGTTGTAGGCAACTAACAATAGCATCTCGTAGGGGCACAAATAGAGTAGCCTCAATCCGAACAGTCCAATTGGGGTCATTCGTAAGAGGAATCTCGATCACCCTCTTCTCCTAGTTCCAGTTTGCTCATTGGTTCGATGTCACCCCTGAGTTCCAGGGTATCGATAAAAAAGTTCTCTTGCCCATCTCGGTTAGCGAAGAAGGTGTAGGGATTGAGATCGCTATGGATAGTTCTGATCCCTTTTAACGTTCTGAACTTCATCTTCATATGCCGAGTACTGGGTAAGGCTTCTAATTTGTCCAGACTTGGTCGATCGAGGATGGCATTTTACGGTGAGAATAGTTTTACCACGTGAAAGGTGGCCTTGACAGTTACATGGTTAGAGGGAGTCCCTAAAGTTAAAGCGAGTGAAATGATTTCCTCTGAATAGATGCATTCATCAAATAATCCCTTGAGGGATCCGGTTGGGAGTTGAAGGTGCGAAGAGCTGAGACCCATTCAATAGAGAGCATCCCAAGTAACTATATCTCAATCTACACCTTGTTCGACAAGAACCCTTTTTACCATATAAGACTCTATTTTGATAGTAACAACTATGGGATCGTTGCGGCTGGGGTCAACCCCGATCAAATCGTCGTCGTCAAACCCGATGGCGGTTTTTTTCTCTTAACCGTAACCATATTTGTTTGGTGATAGGAGGTTGGTGAGAAAAACTAACGACTAGCCTAGTTTCCCATAGATAGCGCCAATTTGTTAGCGGTGGGTTTCGACTCCACAGATTCAGCTTCTTGTGACTCAAACGGGTACTCAATAAGGAGGCTTGAAACTTGTAAAAGACCGCCGATGGTGCTCTGGTAGAGGAGACTCAGACGCTCAAGTTAAAAAGAGCAATTTTTGAAAAGGATAAACAGATTGAGAAGAATGGAGGACGGATCTCCCTATGATCTTTGTGTGTCCTGTGTTGAGTTAGAGGACTTACCTAATTTGACACCTCAAAAGCTTTTATATAGCATCCCTCTCAGAGTCATGCCATCGTGAGGCAATGTAAACCCTAGTTTCCTTATGAAATGATCCGAGAATTCTGGATCTATGAGTGTCAAAGATTCAATATTGTTATTACCTAGAAAATTGAGTTATACGGGGTGATTCTTTTTCTTATTGATTAGATCTTCTAGGTTTCATTCCTTACGCGGGAAATATGCTTCGTATTACAATAGAAAACTCAATCAGGGTAAGATTCAGTTTGAGTATTACTGGTTGGGAGTAGGAACATTCGGCTCCTTTAGTATTTGACTACCATTGATCGGATAGTGAGGACAGACGTTCGGTCTCACCGAATATATCCACTCGTCGGTCGTGTTGCTTAAGTCAATGTGTTTTATGATCGGAGGGACTAAGCCCTTCGGGACCATGAGTGCTTATTCGGATATCGGGCACCCGAATGCTGTAATGGTTGGCATTTGGATTATGTCCCATCAGATTTTAAGATGGTCAAAATTAGATTTCAAAAAATTATTTTAATACATCTTTCTTAAATAAAAATTTTGGAAAAGAATAAGCTAAAAGTTGTAAAGGAAAATTTTAACTTTTAAAAATACAATCCAGAGGCCCCTAAATTTAAACTTAAGTATAAAAAAATGTTTAATTCAATCAAATAAAAAGAAGTACATTCTTGGATTATTATGTTCTGCTCGTCTTAAAAGAGTTCGATTGTTTAAAATCATAAAACAACAAGTATCAGGCAAAGCAAACTCATGGGAGTATTTATTCTCCACCCAAGACTCTAGTTCGCACCATATCAAAAGTAATATTACCTTAGCTTAAAATCACATCATCAAATTACTAACCATAGGAGTTGGAACATCATGTACTATTATATTATAATTTTATATATCATCAAAAGTAATATCATGTGCTTTGATATCATAATTTTATATAACGAAACATATCATATTGTCATGTTACAACTGTAAATTTTTAGCCCAATGTGGACTGCCTTTCAAGCTAAATTAGAATGAGTGTGATATATAAAACTTGTAGGCAAATGTGTTAACTAACCAAAGGAGCTGGAATCAGGTAACTCTAAATTGTGTAGCTAAAGTTATATTTATTTTATTAAAATTGTTTTTGTAATCTCCAAAAATCTCGAGTTACAACTTTTTTCAATTGAGCACATTATATAAAGAGAATTGGTTATGTTTATCTGAATTAGCACAAGTCTAAGACATTGAAATGCTTTAGGAGATTTATTAGCGAGATTGAGAATCAGTTAGATTTGAGAGTGGAGACTCTCAAAACTGATTAAGGACACAAGTATTTGTCTGAAGAGCTCTATTTCGAGAAGGGTATTATGAGACAACTGACTATTCCTCCTACTCAGTGGAGTAGAGTAGCCTAGAGAAGGAATATGATTCTGTTGGAAATAGTGAGATCTATGATGGCGCACGCCAATTTGCTCGTTTTTTATTGGGGAGATACTTTATTGACTGCAGCCACGCCCTCATCCGTGTTCTATCAAAGTCCGCAGTCAGTACCCCATATGAGCTTAGGATAGGGAGACAGTCTGACCTTAACCACTTAAGGTTATGGGGTTTTGCTACATATGTTCACGATTTCTCGTATCCACATGGCGAGTTAGCCCAGCAAGAAAATGAATGTATCTTTATAAGATACTAAGAACACTCCAAAGGGGATTGTATTTTAGGTGAGCATATGGATAGCACTGTCACCGAGATCAAGTCTCATAATACCGCATTTCTTAAAAATGATTTCCCTATGAGAGGTAAAATCGATTGAGACTTTACCTTTTATGAGATGGATGAGTCTAGTGACTTAGTTGAGCCTAGTGGCGGAACCCAAGAATCCATTACGGATCTTGATCTTAGTGGGAGCAATCCATTTAGATGTGAAAAGGTTTTTCCCTTCGTAAGAGTAGTCTAGGACACGTACCTAACCGTCGCTTCCCGATTGAGGGAGAGACTCTCATTGTGACTCTTGAGGATGATGAGAAACCTTAAACGGTCCTAGAGGCTCTTGAGGGTTTTGTGAAGGACTATTGGTTAAAGGCCATGGATGAGAGAAGAAGTTGATGAGAATTAATGGGATCTGGGATCTAGCTGATTTGCTTGAGGGTAGTAAGGCTGTTGGGAACAAGTGGGTTCTTAAGATCAAGAGAAAGGTCGATAGATCGGTAGAGGATATTAGACCTATCTGATAACCAGGGGTTATACTCAGACTGAGGGCGAGGTTACCTCGATCGATTTACTTTTAGCGATTGTCACGGATATGGATTTGGAGTGACACCAAATGAACGTTAAGACTGCCTTCTTAAGCGGAAGTTTAGATGAAGAGATCTACAAGGAACAACTATTTGGCTTTATTCTCGTAGATCAGGATGATAAGGTCTGTCGACTTTGGAAATCAAAATACGATCTTAATCATTAATCCAAGCAGTGACACTTGAGATTTCACAAAGAAGTGATATCTTACGGTTTCATGATAATCAAGGAGGATCATCGCGTGTATCTGTTACGTTCTACAGACTTCTTTGTGATCTTGTTCTTATGTGTAGATAACATTCTATTGACTGTTAATAACAGAGAGTATCTGATGACCATCATTAAAATGTGGTTATTGTCGAGTTTTGATATAAAGGACATGGGTAAGACTCAGTTCATTCTTAGAGTTAAAATCCAGAGGGACCGCTTGAGATAAATGTTGGCTCTTTCATAGGAGTCCTTCATCAGGGGAGTTCTTGAGCGCTTCGCAAAGAACGATTGTAACCCCATAGATACTCTTATCGCTAAAGGTTAAAGTCTAAATCTTGACGTGTTCCCTAAGACTTAGGAAAGGATAAGGGAGATAAGTAGAATCCATTATACCAGTGCAATGGTAGTCTGATGTACATAGTGTTACGTACACGACCAGACGTTTGTTTAGCAATCAGTCTAGTAAGTAGGTATCAATTGAATCCTAGAAGGGATCACTGGAGAGCAGTGAAAAGAATTCAAAGATATCTCAAGAGAACTGTGAACCTCTCCTTGTGATATGGAGGAGGTGATTTACATCTCGTTGGGTATTCAGATGCCGACTCAAGTGGCAATCTGAATATATGCAAATCCATATCAGGTTTTGCTATCTTGGAGTAGTAAAAAGCAAACCTGTATATCTCTATTTATGATAGAGGTTGAGCTTGGGGTATACTCGCAGCAGTTTAAGAAATTGTTTGGTTCCGTAAATTTCTAGATGATTTAGGGGTTGTGGCAAATAGTGGGAGGCAAGTGATGATTTATTGTGAAAATTAGGCAGTCATTCACCACACCCGAGACCCTAACTATCATAGTGGGATCAAATACACTAATATCTAATATTATTTTATGAGAGACATCACCGAGAAGGGTGAAGTGATAACTAAGTACACTACTATACAGTATGGTGGTTGATCCCTTCACCAAGTCTATTGTGAGAGATTACTTTATAAGATATAAGAATCATTGAGTTTATATGTATTTTGACATTTCTCATTGCGTACTGATAATACTTATTGTTTTGTATATATATGACATATGTGTACTGTATAGTCACTTATTTAATACACTGATTTGTTGTCATTTATTTGTAATTTATTGTGATAAAAGATATGTTAGGCAACCGTGGTCAACTCTTTCACACGAGTGACCACCTCCAGCTTTGAGTAAGCGGAGATGAGATTGTTTCTAGTTGTAAGAGGTTTTAAGAGTAGCTCTACTAAAACATAAGTTGTCCTGATACATGTTTAGGATGAGGTCATATGCGATATGACCAACATGGACATATCCATATCCATGTTGCCTATAAGTAGCTAGGTATGAGATCTCAGATATCACCTGTCATTTATGATATTGTCTTTGAGGTACTCTCTCTGAGATCTCTGGATAAAGTCTTATGTGTAGACTAAGTTTCATACCTGCATAGTATTAGAGAAATCTTTAAGAGATAAGGGAATAACAATGTAACATGTATTTCATACCGTATGTGATAAGACGGTCAAGGATATTGGGAGCATTATTTGAGACATTGATATGATTTAGATCCCTATTCCCACTATGTGAGACCCAAGATCCATTGGGTGGGATCTCTTGTACATTTATTACTTTTGACTGTTTCTAGAAGTCTTGGTTCAGTAGTGCTATTTTAGTTTGTTTACCTATAGCCAGAACGATAAATTGAGCTCTAAGGGATACGTCTAGGAAAGCAGCTGAATTAAGACTGATGGATTCAAGTTTGGGAAAAGGAAGACTAATCGACATTACATTATTATGTTGTATTCACTGGCTAGCCTATTATGTTTGTCCATATTGGGATGTAAGCATAATAATGGATATACAGTCGAGCAATGATTGGAGATCACTTTCGTTGAGGAAAGTGACTCGATGGATGTAATTGTGTTAGATTTGGGGTACAATGAGTTTTTTTTTTTTTTTTTTGTACTAACAATGGCTTCTCGATTATCTTAACAGGTGTATCGAGAAGTCTTTGCTTGCAGGTGTACTCGCCGGTCACACGACACCCAATCTTGTATGAAGATCCAGCAGGGTGATGTAGAAGATCGCATGAATTGTGATGTTGAGATGGACGTAAATTCATATGCAAGTAGAAGATGTAGGTTAATATACCCACGTAGGGGCATTTACCAAAGGTTAGAATTTTAAATTAGAGATAATAGGACAACTCCCATTATCCCACTAACCTATTATCTCCCTAATGAGTCTCACTCTCTCTCTCCAATTGGTGTATGTTGTAACCTCTCTCCACTATCCCATTTTTCCTATGGGTTAACTTCCCCAACGTGAAGAAGAGAGAAGTGAATGAGATGGTTATCTTCTTTTTGAGTTTTACAATTTTTGAGGGAACGAGAAATTTTCAAGTAGAAAAATTCCTCCGTCACTTCAAATTATTGGATCTAGGATTGTGGTGCTGTGACATTGTAGTGGTGATTCGATTAATCTCGTGATCACCATCCTGACTGTGTGTTTATTTGAAGGATTTCAAAGTTCGCAGATCGGGTATTTTGTAGATCCTACGTTGAGGTATTTACCCGATCTGATCTATTTAATTTTTCAAAAATTATTTACTTTTGCTGTGCATGAGAATTAAAATCCAACATCCTCAATATGGTATTTATAGCTCAAGTTACAACTTATTTATCAAAACTAGCTCATATTTGAAACTTGTTAAAAATTAAGTTTCATGCCTAATGAGATGCTAAACAAAATCACATACTTAAATAAGATTTATTGAAAATTATTTGTGAAATTTTGTGATAAGTTATGATTATATTTGTTATGATATGTTGAGAATCATATATATATATATATATATATATATATATATATATATATATATAAATGAAAGGGAAAGTACGAGAATAAATAAACATGAGTTTGATGTTTGAGAAATGCATTCATGTTATGATCTTGACACACAAAAGAAAAAAGAGAGAGAGAGAGAGAAAAGGATATTATTTATAATTGTCATTGTAAAGTAATTCAAAGATGAGAAACACAAATCTTGTGATAACTAAATGATAACTTAATCATTACTCCAAAGATTTGCAAAGTTTACAAGTAAAGTTAGAGGAGTGGATATTGTTTTATGTAGTTTTGAAAGCTTTGCTGAGCCTAGTTACGAATCTTGAAAATCTTTGTTTGGTAATTTATCTCTTTTTCCTACGAGATTGTAATTAGAAGTAATTGAAGTATTTGAAATATCTAATCCAAAAATTCTATATTTTATTTATGATTCTCTATTTCAATTTTACTCTTCCAAACACTCATACACTAAATTAAATTGACATTATAGTGTTTTCTTTAATTGCAAGATAAAGCACGTTAAATGAGAATAGAAATTAAAGATTACCCCAAAATGTTGATAAGACTCTCTCCCTTATGAGCAAGTTTGTGATAACCTAATCTCTTTCAAACTCATTATCTATCATAAAGTTGTTAAATTTTTCATACCAAACTCTCAGAACTTGTTTCAGACCATATAAAACTTTGGATAATTTAAACACATGGTCAAGGTGCTTTAAATGTTCAAAGTTAAGGGGTTGTTTTACATAAACGGTTTCATTTATTACACTTTTCAAGAATGCACTCTTTACATCCATTTGTATAATTTAAAGTTCATGAAAAAGGAGAAAGCAATTAGTATCCTTATTGCTTCCAACCTTACTATAGGGGCATAAGACTTATCAAAATCTATGCCCTTTTTTTATTGTATCCTTGGGCTACTAATCTAGTCTTATTCATTGTGATGGTTTTCTATACATCCATTTTGTTCCTATGACTGAATGCTCCTTAGATCTAGGAACCAAATCTCATATTCTATTTCTTTCAAATTAATTTAATTCTTCTTGTATTGCTAGTATCTAGTTTTCATCACATAAGACTTCGTCTATGTTCCTAGGCTTTATTTGAAAATTGATTGCCATGTACTCACATTAATTTTGAAGAGCTGATCTAGTCCTAACTCCAGAATCTAGATTTCTAATAATATTCTCTATATTTACATATCGTTTTAATGCTGGAAATTTTATTTCTTGCTCTTCATGAGTCTCTTCATTTATTTTATCTTTGGTGTTTTCACTTTCTGTTGCAACTTCTTCTCTTATAAGTTCATCTACGATCTCATCATCAAAACTTTTCTTACCTGATGAATCACACTCATCAAATTGAACATGGATGGATTCCTCAACCAACATAATTCTTTTATTATACACTCCATATGATTTGCTATTTGTTGAATATCCTGGAAAGATACCCTCATCATTCTTGGTATCAAATTTTTCTAAAATATTTTTTCCATTATTTAGGACAAAAAATTTACATTCAAATACATGGTATTGGTCCCTATGGTAATTAAGAAGGAGGGTTGAATTGATTGACCCTAAAAAGTTTAAATTAGTCTCTGATTAATCTAAGTAATCCTAAGGCAAAAAATGCATGTAAATGTGTAGAAAAAATAAAAGTTAGGGAGAAGAAAACAAACTCAATTTATAGTGGTTCGGCCTTATGCCTACGTTTATTCTTCCAACTCAGCAAGTTGAGATCTAGTGATAACTAGTTTTCACTATGCCAAATGAGTTATAAATATGAGTACAATCCTCATTTGTTAATAATCTGCTCCTTCCCCTTTGAACATGGCTTAGTCCAACAAGAAGTGCTTTTAACTCTCATCCAACTAACTTAGCTATCAAACAAAATGTTTCTCACATTCTTCCCAAACTTCTAAAGCTTAACAATACAAAACAATCTAAAAATAATCTCTACAGAACAGACAGATGATAACCTAAGTTGTTCAAGTAGTCAACATTCAGAACTAATATCTCACTCCCAAAGTATCGAAATGACTCTGTAAAAAATGCTGAATATTCTCCATCTATTAAACTTTAAATCACAGGAAAAGTTCTGTAAAAAGTGTTCACCATCAAGAAGATTTAAGATTGCAAAAATGGCTTCTCAACCAACTTTTATTGCTGTAAAAATTTGGAAGTTAGTGGTTTCATGCTTGATTTTCTCTATCTTATGCTTTGGTTTTTACTTTTGTAAATATTTAAATTTAACGATTCTTTTTTAACTTGATATTTTCAAAATTGAAAATGATGTACTGTTGGAGAAGTAATAGGTTGCAAAATTATCCCCTAAAAATCAGATTCTTGTTATTAGAAATTTGTTTTTACTATAGTAAATAATTTGAATTTAAATATTCAATCACCTAAACCTCTGATGATGTGTTTAGATATACTTAATCTACTGAGTTAGGTCTTGATTTTGAGAAAAACATGCACAACCCTCATTTTGTAGAGTAATTCTTCAGTTTAACGACATCTTCTACCCATAGAAGCATAACTTCTATACCCACAACTTTTATGCAATTGTTATTTTCATGGAAACTTTTATAAAATCTCAATTTCTACTAATAGAAGATTGTGTTATTTAAAAAATTAATATTTTAAAAAACTTGCACACTTGATAAATTAATTAGTAATATATATATGGTTTTGTTATTATCAAAACATTAGAGCTCAATAATAATTTTCTTAACAATCTCTCCATTTTGATGACAACAAAATCATAAAGAAAATTTTTTTAAAAAATTGCTTATGAATGCTCAAGATCATATTTCCTCTCTATTAATGAATATATGAATATTTTTTTTATTTCCCCCTTAATATGTGTACAAATTTTCATCATTTTTTTTTATTTTCTCTATCTCCCCGTTTTTGTTTCATTAAAAATACGAAAACTTAAATTTAGATTTAGAAATTGCAAACATTGATCGAAACATAGAAAAGAAACAGAGTTTTCATTGAGATAGAATCAACAATACATTTAAGATCATACAGAAATATGATTTTTTTTCTTTTACCTATAGAACTACTGTTTCCCACTCTACCCATGCTTCTATAAAACCTATTGATTTTTTTTCTCTCTTTAAAAGGGAAAACAAACTCCAACTTCATTTCTAATGAATTTAAATCTTTCTTTATCTAAGAGTTTTGTAACAATATCCGTCAGTTGATTTTTAGTATCAATATATTATAAAACATCATTTGCATTCAAAACATGATTTCTTATAAAATTGTATCTAACTTCTATTTGTTTAGATTTATAATGATTTATGAGATTTTTTGTAAGATATATAACATTTGTATTATCACATTTTATCAAAATGTTTTTATAATCCAACCTATAATCTTTTAGTTGTTATTTTAACTATAAGATTTAGGTATAATAATTTTCTATTGACATATATTCTGATTCAGCCATAGATAAAACAACTGAATTTTGTTTTTTAGATATCCAACTCACGATTTTATTTCCTAAAAATAAAATTTAAGTAAATCTAAAAAAATTATCTACAATTATATGACCATATTTATTTCCTCCTAAACTTTGTATTCTAATTGGTCCAAATAATACCACATTCAAAATTTCTAAAGGTCTAGTTGTTGAGATATAATCTTTATTTTTAAAGAATGATTATATTTGGATATTGAGAGGACATGCATCACAATGAATATATTTTTTTAATTTTATTTGGTAAGTCTCTAATCAAATTTTTCTAAGACAACATTTGTAACTGTTTAAAATTTATATATCCTAATTTTTTATGCCATCCAAGAATATCATTATTTATGAACATTAAACAAATTTTCCTTAAGTTATATAAAATTGTCAATTTAATCAAATAAATATTTTCAAGCCTAATTCTATCAAAAATTTTATCTTGTTTTTTCTTATTCTAGCCAATGCATCTATTTCTTTTAAATAACGCATCGTAATCCATGTCACACAATTGACTCACACTTAAAAGATTATGTATCAATTTATCTACAAATAAAATATTTTTAAGAGATGAAGAATTTATACTCACAATGCCTTTGTTAGTGATCTTTGCTTTCTTATTATCACCAAAGGTCACCACTCTATGATCTTTCTTTTCTAACTCTTTGAACAATCAAGCATCTCTCGTCATGTGTTCTGAGCATCCAGTATTCACGTACCATTTTCTTTTTATTTTTGCCTCATGTTCCCGCACAACAAAGTAGAGCATCTTTAGTTTTTAGAAACCCAAAAAAGCTTGAATCCTCTAGTAAATAAGGTTGTACCTATATTGCATTTGTCTTTCTTTTCACTAAGCTTGTTCAATTTTAAAAAACAAAATTTTGCAACATGACCATATTTATAACAATAATAGCATGAAAAATTATTTTTTATTTTCTAAAAATTATCTCTATATCTATATTTTATATTTAAAAAATCAGATTTTTGATCTTTAGAAAGTTTTCTAAAATTTCTGTGAAAATAAGCAGGTTTATGATTTCTTCTATCCCTAAAAACTCTATTTCTATGACCACAGCTTCTATGCCTGAAATCTATAGCCTTTGTGTTTGTGTTATCTTTGTTTTTACACTTCTTGTTTTCAGCACTAACAAAGACAGTTTTATTGGATTGTAAACCACTTTCAACTTCTGAATTATACCCCAAACCATTTTTAGAAAGGTTGTTATCTTTGAGTTTCAAGAAATTTAACCAATTTTTCATCACTTTCGTTAAACTTTTGGAAGGTTCTTTTAATGGACATGGACAGATCTTCTACACTTATTTTCTAGCAATTTATTTCATCTTTTAAGGTAATATTTTATGATTTTACAACATTTAATTTGGAGTTCAAAATTGAGTTTGTTTGTTTTAAAATATCTTTTTCATTTTCCAAATTAAGATTCATGCAATTTAGCTTTGAAACAACTCTTAACAGTCTAATAATTTCTACAGAAAGATCAAGTTCAATTTTAGAATCGACTTGAGATGTGGCCATGAGACAGAAGTATGCTTCTTCTATACTTTTTAAACTTTTTGATTCTAAATCGAATTCATTCAAATCACTTCAAATAGCCATCATTGTCTTTCCCTTTTTCTAAAATTTTTGCAGTTTCTTTATCAAGACTGGACATTTATACTTGATATGTCCAGAATTCTTGTATTTGAAACAGACAATTCTATTTTCTTTTCCTTCATTTTTCCCTTTTTTTTTTCCCATGTATCATCATTAAGATTTTGAGAGATATTAGTGTTCTAAAATTTATTGAACTTTTTACTTCTATTTTTAAGGACTTGAGACAGCCTTTTTGCCAACATGTTCACTCTTCACCACTGGATTTTTCATCTTCAGATTTTTTCTTCCTTCTTTGTTGTAAATGCAATCAGATTTCTCTTGCTTTCATTCTCAGTAGTATGAAAGACATTTGCTTCATAAGACATGAGTTTTTCTCTCAGCTTATTCAGTAACAATTTGGACAAATCTTGGGCTTCCTTTATTGTTGTCTTCTCTACATCCCAAGCTCTAGAAAGAGCTTGCAAAATTTTTTCTGACAAGATCTGCTTCTGAAATGGTCTTTCCAAATGAATCCAACTCATCTGTGATTGTTATGAATCTACTGAAATTGTATTTTATCAATTCTCCTAGCTGAATTTTGAAGAGTTCACATTATTGCGTTAAAATGTTAATTTTTGTCTCTTTTATAGTGTTTGTTCCTTCATGAGTAATACACAATTTGTTCCAAATAAAGGTTAAATTTTGTGATAGAAATAGCACATAAGTGTAGATGCTTTGCCCTAGAGTTTATTGAAATCTTCCTCTTATCATCCTCTATTACCATAGGGTGTTTAACATCTAAATTTCCAAAAGCTATGACTTCTTATGTCTCATAATTGGTGGCTTGAATAAAGGCTTCCATCTTATTTTTCCAATGAGAAAAATTCACTTCATCAAAGTTTGAAGTCGTATTGGTGGATTGACTAAAAGTTAAATGTGATGTCATTAGATCTTTTGCTCAAAAGCGAATACTTTTCGGAGAAAAAACACTTGCTTTGGTATCAATTGTTAGTTCCAATGACAATCAAGAAAGGGGTTGAATTGATTGATCCTAAAAATCTTAAATTAGTCTATGATTAACTTAAGTAATCCAAAGACAAAAAATGCATACAAATATTCAGAAAAAATAAAAAGTAAGGGAGAAAAAAACAAACCCGATTTATGGTGATTTGTCTTGTACCTACATCCACTCTTCCAGCTCAACAATTCGTGGTCTAGCGATTGTTAGTTTCCACTATGTGAAAGGAGTTACAAATATGAGTACAATCATCCTTTGTTAATGATCTGTACTTTCCCCTCTTGAAGATGGTTTAGTCGAACAAGAAGCGATTTTAACTCTCACCAACTAATCTAACTACCTATCAAAGTATTTCTCATACTCTCCCCAAACTTTTAAAGCTTAACAGTACAAAATAATCTCAAAACAATATCTACAGAATAGATAGACAAACAACCCAGGCTGTTCAAGTAGTCAAGTTTTAAAGCTAATATCTCACTCCCAAAGTATCGAAATAACTTTGTAAAAAATGCTGAGTATTCTCCATATATTGAATTTTAGATCCTAGGAAAAGTTCTGTAAAAATTGTTCACCATCGAGAAGATCTAAGATTGCAAAGATGACTTCCCAGCCAACTTAACTTTTACTGCTTTAAAAATTGTGTAAGTTGCTGATTTCGTGCTTAATTTTCTTCACCTTATGCTCTGATTTTAATTTCTGTAAGTATTTGAATTTAAACACAACAATCCCTCTTTAATTTGATATTTTCAAATTTGAAAATCGTGGGCTATAGGAGAAGTAATAGATGACAAAACATCTCCCTAAAAATCAACTTCTTGTTCTTGAAAATTTGCTTCTACTATAGTAAATAATTTAAATTTAAATCTTCAATCACCCGAACCTCTGATGATGCATTTAGGTATATTTCTAGACTAAGTGTAGCACCTAATCTACACTTAATCTACTGAGCAGAGTTTTGATTTTGAGACAAACATGCACAACCGTCATTCCGCAGAGTAATTCTTCAGTTTAGCAACATCTTCTACCCAGCTTTTATATCCAAAACTTTTATAGAGTTGTTAATTTTATGAAAAATTCTATAGAATCTTAGCTTCTACCCATAGAACATTGTATTATTTGAAAAAATAATATTTTCAAAAGTCTGGACACTTGATAAATTGATTAGTAATATATATAGGATTTTATTATCATTAAAACATTTAGGTTTAGCAACAATTTCCTTTAACACATGGAAATATCTTATATTAGGTTTACTACCCTTATAGAATTCATAAGGCATTTTTTTTAGGATTGGTTTAATTAAGGCTCTATTCAATATATAGCAGGATGTATTTACAGCTTTGCCTAGAAATATTTGGTTAAGTTGTTTTCACACAACATTGTCCTAACCATTTTCTCTAAGTTTCTTGTTTTTTTTCTTTCCACAACAACATTTTATTGTGGAGTTCGAAGGATTAACAAGTTGTCATCAATTTCATTTTCTTCATAGAATTCTTACATTAGCCTATTTTTAAATTTTTTGCCATTATTACTCCATAATCTAGTGATTATGCAGTCTTTTTCATTCTGAATTTTCTTACACAATTTTATAAGTGCATTACTCACTTCTTATTTTCTAGATAAAAATAGTGCCTAGTTATAACTTAAATAATCATCTATTATTACAAAACCATAATACTTTCCTTCTAAGTTTTGAATTCTACGTGGTCTAAATAAATCTATATGAAGTCACTCTAAAGGAAAATTGGTTGAAACTAAGCCTTTTGTTTTGAAGAATGATCTAACCTATTTCTCTTTTGTAAAAACATCACATAACTTATTTTTCTCAAATTTTAATTTTAGCAAACCTTTGACTATGTCTTTCTTAATTAGTTTTGAAATTAATTCCATATTTATATGTTATAATCTCTTATGTCAAAGCCAGGCATTTTCATGACCTATTGCCATTAAACATGTTTCATCAATTTCTCCTAAGTCATCAAGATTTATTATATAAATATTCCTTTGTCTAGTTTCTATAAATTTTACTTTTTTACTTAGCTTATTTATCACTTCACAATATTTACAATCAAATATAATAATATATCTTTTATCACACAATTGACATATGTTAAATAAATAATTCTTTAAACCTTTAACAAGTAAATTATGTTCAATTCGAGTAGAGGACCTACCTATATTCCCCGTGTCAATGATCCTACCTTTAGAATTGTATCCAAAGACAACCTTTCCTCCTTTCTTCTCTTGCAGATAGCTGAATTGAGTGGAATCTCCGGTCATGTGTTTGGAGTGTCCACTATCTAGAAATCAAGTGTTCCATGGAGTTTTGGCCTTTAGTTATGTCTGTACAGAAACTTGCTTAAGTTTTTAGCTTTGGTACCCAAACCTTTTTGGATTCGACATTATTAGTGTAGACAAATTCTTTGGAATCCATTTTAGTTTTATTTTATTCAATGAGTTATTTCTAAACCAACATTCATTCATAATATGACCATACTTAAGATAGTATATGCATTTGAGATGAGCTACTGGTCTTTTAGCTTCATTTTTGTCCTTCTTAAGTTTATACTAATGTGCATTATGCCCAAATTTCATACAGTGATGATACCTAGTTTCTATTTTAGCATTCGTAGAACTAGGGATAAATAATGCATATAGTTTCTTTTGAGTTTTAGCAAGATTATATCCTAGTCCTGTCTTATCAAACATTGCTCTTTGAGCTCCTAGCATTGAGTCTAGTTTTTCTTTACCTTGAGCAAATTTGAATAGTAGAGAACTCAATTTATTGTTTTTCTCTTTTTGATGTCTTAATTCTTTTCTATATTTTCTTTGCCATCATCAAAGGAATTAGAAAAGTAAGAGGCTACCTCATTAGTCTGGTTTTCCTCCAACGCCATGAAACAATGATTGGTTGCTCTTACTCTTTTTCTTCCTCATCACTTGAGTTATTGTCCTCATTACTTAATCCACTAGAGCTTTCTTCTTTCCTTTCTTCTCCTTCCTCTTTGTTTTCTTGAGTTGTGGATAGTCAACTTTGATGTGGACATTTTTATTGCATTCATAGCACCTGATTTTTTCTTTCTTTTCTGCCTTCCTAAGCTCTTTTCTCCCCCTGTTCTTCTTTCTCATCATAAATCTTTTAAATTTTTGCGGTGACCAGAACCATATCTTTATCCTCTTAACCAAAGCTATCTTCTTCACTCTTAGTATTGGGAGATACTAATTTTCCTTTTTTCTTATTTCCTACTTCTTTAGAATTCAGTTTCATCTCGTAAGTAGTCAATAATCCTACCAGTTGATATATAGTGAGGGTTTCTAAACTTTTGGACTTTTCTATGGCAGTAACCTTTGCTTCCTAAGACTTGGGCATGCACCTAAGGACTTTATCTACTATGTCCTCCTGACTAGTCCATTTTCCCACTAGTCCATGTTCATTTGTAATTGTGTTAAATCTAGTGATCATCTCTCGAACTGTCTCCCCATCTCTTATCCTAAAGGTTTCGTATTCTTGTTTTAATGGTTTAATCTTATTCTTTCTGACTTGATTGGTTTCCTTATATGTATCTTCTAATCCCTCCCAAATCTACTTAGTTATTATGCGTGAAGAGATTCTAATCTATTTATTTAGACTCAAAGCAAGAAGGAGTAAATTAATTACTTTACAATTTGCTCTATAAGCTTTCTTCTCCTTGGCATTCATGTTCTCCATTTTGAATGGAATCCTGACTCCATCGACCTTCTTAGTTGAGAATTCAATTTCCTCTCTATGATCTCCCAAGTTGTTTTATCCTTTGTAATGATGAACTTCTTCATTTGCCACTTCCAATAATTATAGTTGTTGTCATTGAAAAATGGTGCTCTATGAGTAAAGCAGGTTTCAAATGGAATGCTATCACCATAAAGTGCTATTTCTAATCTTTACTTATGAAATTGTTAGACCTTTTCATCAGAATGTTTGTTCTGATACCAATTGAAGAACCAGTTGCTGACAACCTAAAGGGGGTAAATAGGTTATTTTTGGCACTATTGAGATTTTCTGGATTTTGAATAAAATTAAGGAGAGAATAAAAGAGTTGACATATAAAATTTATAGTGGTTTCACGTTTCTCGGTATACGTCCACTCTTAGATTTTACCTGAATTTTTTAATTTACTAATTTTCTAAAATAGTACACAACTAACTTACCTAAGTGCTAATTAAACCTTTCAATGCTACACTCGAATACTCACCACTAGTTTTGTACAAGAGCTAACAAACCTAAATCTCTCGTGTTTCACTCAACACTTTAATCTCAAACCAAAGAACTCTTTCTTCTTGTCTCTTACAAGAATTTACAAGTGAAACTCAAATACAAGAGATGAAGTTCTAATTTTAGATGATGTGTTAAAACCCAAAAATAAAATACAAAACAAAAAGTTAAGCTCACAGAAGATTGTTGTCAATTGTGTACGAAGATGTTCTAAAAAGTTGTTATACTTTTGTTGGAGTGTTGTATTTACAAGCTTGTTGAAAAGATAGCCGTTGAAAGTGGTTTAAGCACATTAACTGCTTAAATAGATTTTGAATAGATAGTCGTTACTCACATCAAGTCAACTCCTTTTTTCTTCACTTTGATTGATTTTTGAATTCTGTATCGTCTAAGGCTAGTGTAAGTCGACTTCATGTGCTTGTCAAGTTAAGTTATGCTTAAATCTGCTCGAGTATTTTTGCTTTGCTATTTACGCAAGTTGATTTGTGCTCTCTTTAAGTTGACTTCTCCTTCTTAGTGCAAAAGCATTTTCTCATTGTGGCTTGTGCAGGTTAACTCCTGTTTGTCAGTACTTAAATAATTTTACTCCATTTCTCATGCAGGTCGACTTAGTATCGCTTTCTGGTTAACTTGTTTTTGATAGTGCTAAAGTATTTTTGCATTGTAGCTTGTTTAGGTCGACTTTTATTTGTGATGAGTCGACTTGGTGTTACTTGACATAGTATATTTTTCATTATAGCTCATGTAAGTTGACGTGTTGTAGCTTGTAGTCAACTAGTGAGAGTGTTCTGTGAAACCTATGCTTTGTGCAAGTCGATTTAAGCAATGGTCAGGTCAATTTGTGCTTAATAGCTTTTAAGCTTCATTTAGATGCATATGTATTGATCGACTATGTATAATGCCTAGGGTGATTTTAGGTGAATGACACTTAAAATAATTAAGTTCAAAATGTGCAAGTCGACTTATGACATGTGTAAGTCAACTTGGACTTAAACTTTAAGTTCAAAATATTAGACAGGTCACACCCTATCTTTGGCATGCGACCTAGCTTGTAAGCCAACCTGGCTTCCACAAATTTTTTGAAGTGTTGAAGTGGCAAGTTGACTTATGATTATACCAGGTCGACTTGAGCTTAGCAGGGTGTGACCTAATTTTATTTTGACCATTAGTCTTTTAAACTTTCAACTGTTAGAGGTTCAAATTTGTGGCTTCTCTAGTGTTTCTATAGGATAGGTTGACTTATGCTTTAGGTAGGTCGACTTATTTTCAGACTCATATTTAGATATTTTTATAGTATGTTCTCTGAGTCGACTTAATTTCCTAAGTGAGTTGACTTGACTATCATATAGTTTAAGTTCAAAAGGATTATAACTCTTGGTGAGTCAATTTGTTTAATATTCAAGTCGACTTGTCTAATATTCTATCCTTAGTTCAGAAGTTGATCTTTACTTAATAAGTCGACTTGGTTTTGAGTGAATCGACTTGACTAACCTTTTATTTTGTTTAGTTGACTTATCTACACTTGGCAAGTCGACTTGATCCTTACATGAGTCAATTTATCCAAGTCTGTAACTTAGATAAATAACTCTATACATTCTCAAACTTAATCCAATTTCTTCTAAAGTAGCTTTCATTAGTCTAAGCTACTTTGTTCATCATCTAAGCTAGTTTTTCTCATCATCAAAACATATTTTGCCAACAAAATTTTAATGCCCTATCTTGCTAGTTTTCCACGCACATGTCGTATGCCAGAGGGAGATTGCCATTAGTTCAAAAGCTACATTTATGTCTAAATTCTACAAATTGATGCTTAAAGAAAATATGCCCCATGTTTGCAAGTTTTCTATACTTTTTCCTTTGATTAGCAAACATGTGATTATGGCTAATTAATAAGGAATAATCTAATTGTGGCTCCTTTTGTGAGGCCTAGAAAATAAAGAGAATTTCTGGTATGCTTATGAAATTCTATGTGCATTTGAATGATAATTTAGCTAAAAAAGAAAAGCCATGTTAGCAAAAATTCTTGAGCATTATATGTGCCTCCATGGTTATGATCTTCTATAAACAAACATGATATTCCATGGTATTAAACACGCATAACACATATTTCTTGATTATGTATGTTATAAGTTTAGATCTGGAAAAATATGTTAACTAAGAGAATGAGGCATCTGTTTTGTGTCGTTAATATTATGAAATGATAACGGCATTTTAATACCCATGTTATACCATGTTTCCATGCCTTATGATGTTTTATATGCTAAGTTCAGATGAGCAAAGACAGGGAATTATTTCCCAAATGTACATATGCTTTTCTCATGTAATATTTTATATACACATAATACCTTCATGGCCTAAAAAATAAAATATTAATGTGTGGTGAGCCATCGAGAGTCAAGTAAAGGAAATCAAAGAAAAGTTCAAATAAAAGTAAACAAAACAGTTTAAAAAATGTAAGATCATTCCCTTCGGCTTGGGGTTCACTAAGTTAAAATGACCCTGGACTTGGGATAAATTTTAGTTTTCTCCATGCATCTCATTCATTATTATCTATATGGAGATATCCGAGTAGGTTAAAGGCATGGATAGAATTAAAGGGAGACACACCTTTTCTTCTGCAATCACATTAAATAAAGATAATAAATGAACCCTTCTTTGGTGGAGTAACAGGTATTGGCTTAACACTAAATACCTTCAGGTATTTAGTAGAGATTTCCATGGCTTAACACTGAAGTTTAAGTTCCAACGTTAAATAACTATTGTTACAAAATTAACACTTGCATACTCAATGCACTTGGGCAGACGTTTATCCCTTAGTCCTGTACATAGATGTAGACTAATACAAAGTAAAGCATCTTATGTTATTCATTTTAGAATTATGAAAGATGGAAAAATTAAGTGAATAAATGCCTAACTCCGACCATTCATCTTAGTCTCTAGGAGCATAAAGCTTTTAACTTGTTAGATGCTCCTTCATTAACTTGTTTCCTAATTCCAACCTCCATCACCTAATCAAAGATAAGAAATGGGAAGAAAAATACATATACTCATATATAGAGTCTGTTATTCTTGCTTTTATGTATATGAGAGGTTAAGAAAGCAAGGAAAGAAAGAAGGTTAAAGGTTATGGAGTTTCCAATTGAATGAGGGAATGGATGCTAAAGATGATATGTTGATTAATGTTATGTTAACATGAAGCTTTGTTTTGCAGGAAGTATCATTTACTAGTTCAATGATTTATTTCCTATGTTATGTCTATGGTTTTATAGAAATGTCTTTGTATGTTTTTCTTGCAAGGCTAATAATTAATATTCAAATAATAAGGAAAGTGAAAGTTAAAGATAAAGCTAAGAATGAAAAGGAGAATATGTGAAGCTAATAAGAAGCTATGCATATACTCCGATGATAAGATAATATCCTGCTATATTGCTACAATGATATGAATGTACCATGATGCTATGAAGTTGACATCATGAAATTAGGATGGTGCTACGAGGTTATGTTTGAAATGCCTAAGTTATAGACTATATAAGATATATTGGAATGATGCAATATGATTCACAAATCATGTTTCATACATCTTATCAATGCTGCCATATTATTATATGTTTTATATGGTCCTTTTCGGATATTTGATTAGCGTAATGGTTTGGTAGACTTCGCTGTGCTTTTTTTTTTTTTCTTTTTAAGATCTAATGGCCGAATGGGGAAGTACATGGTGGAAACTTCATGCTATGGGATTCAATTCCCTTTTATATAGTTTAGATCATGTTTGCTAGAATTATTTATGATGTATATATTATGTTTATAGCCTTGATAGCTTGATATTTGGTATATATGTTATCTTTAAGCTTCATAGCTTTTTATGCATTAAGTTTTGATATTGATGTCTTCTTTTATTCTAAAAGATAGATCTCCTTATGTTTAGAAGCATGGTTAAGAATTTATGTTATGCTCTACAAAAAAAAAAACACAGATTTAATGATAGAATTTAGCGACGAAAAATATTCATCATTGTTTAATGATGAAATTAGGGATGAAAATGCATTTCGTTGCAAGATGAAAAATTGTTCGTGGCAAAATTATCAACAAATAGGTAATTCGTGACTAATGAGCGATGAAAAATTTTTTTGTGAACAAATTCGTGGTAAATTAGTGACGAAAAATTTTTCATGATCAAATTTATGACTAATTAGCGACGAAACAATTTACATGGCAAAGTTAGCCATGAAACCATGCTAAATTTAGTGAGAAATAGTAATTTTGTGGCTAAATTTTACCACGAATCCAATATTCGTCGCTAAATTTAGCGATGAATATCAGTTTCATCACAAAATATAGTGATAGAGATAGTATTCATGGCTAATTTAATTACAAAAGCTTTTCGTGACAAAATTTAATCATGAATTTAACTTTTCATCGCTAAATTCAAAATAGATAATTAGCAACAAAAAAATTTTCTTCACAAAATTTAGCAACAAATTCATATATTTGTAGCTAAATTCATCGCTAATTAGTCACACAAAATTTTTTGTGGTTAAATTTGTTACTAATTTTGTAATTTGTGATTAATTTTGTGGCTAAATTCCTTCTACGTTCTCTCTCATCCCATTGAAGATGACTAGGCAATGATGATGGTAATAATCTCTCTCTTCGACTGTCAAGGATCGAACTCAAACCTTTGGGCTAGGTTTCACGTCTCTTGTCTTTGAAGGTTAGGTTTCACGTCTCTCTCTTCGACTGTCGAATCTATTTGAAGTTGTTAGATTTCTTTTTTGGGGATTCACTAGTGTTTGTTCTTCTATGCTCCTTTAAGGATCTACTTTTACATGTTTGTTTGTTTTCTATTTTCTATTCCGTTAAACGATTGTATTTTTAGCCACTTGTTTGACAGATTTAGGGTTTAAGTGTGTACTCTAGTTTTAATACTCAAATCTAACATTAATCTATTTAGCACCACTATTAGTGGATTTGCTGTGAATTTTAGGCTTTATTCTTGGTTGATTCTCTCTTTTTTCACATTTGTTCAAAATTGAGATGGGTTTCCCCTAATTTGGCATCTTTCATTCTGGTGGGAGAGTTTCTCTTATTTAGCAGTGTCAGAGGAAGTTGAAGCAACAGATGCGTTAGACCTTTGAGTTTCTAGTGAGTAAATAATCCTTGAGCACCGTGTTATATAGAAAACTATGAAACCAATAATTATTGCTGGGCCATGGATAAAATACTAAAGTTCTCTGTGTTATCAGTAGAATTTCCTAGGTTATGTGTAGGAATTCTATTCATCCTATGTTTCTTAGTCTAGCTTTATGTAGAGGTTGAAGTTAGATGTTGTACATTGTGTGAATCTATAGAGGACTCAAAAACCCCTTTGTTAGGGTATCTTTAAAAAAGCAAGAACTGATTTTATGTTATTAGAATGTCTAATGCATATCAATGCCATGTAACTGGATTTTTGTTGAACTTGGCTTGTTGTTTAGGACCTTTATGCATCACATCTACTCTCTAAAAATGAGATAATAGAATTCTACTTTATCGAGAATTATTGTGTTTCCTTAGACAGAAATGCTGCATTACTTCTTATTTGTTTTGTTTTTAGTCTGACTCCAAGCTATTTAAAATGTATGGAGAGCCTAAACACATGAGGATCTATTCATTCTTTCACCCCGACTATGTTGCCAAAACCTTTGAAAAATATATGTTCTCTTTAATAAATAGATTAGCAAAATCTTAGTGGGAACCATCAACTTGTGATGTAACTGGTATGTTGCTGGTTCTCTTGAGCCTTTGTAGCAATGAAACAGAACCTGAAGGGTTTATGTCCTTTGATGTGTTGATATAATTGAGAACTTCACTCATGCATTGTATTATATCCCTAGGATTTCATCATATCTGAATTTTGTTCATTTTAAAAGCAGTACTAAGGACATGGTGGACTCTTATATCTTATGCACGCGCATTCCCTTTCTTGTTATTAATCCTAGGTTTATGACTTTTATCGGAGGAAAATTAAAAAGGGAAAAAAATTCTAGGCTATAACTTTACAGACATGCTAATCTTACAATTCTTTTTGCTTTTGGCTTTTGTAAATTCTGTTTTATTTGGCATGCACCTTTAAAAAAAATTTAAGAAAAGAAAAAAAAAAAAAAAAAGAAAAAGAGAAAGAAAGCAAAACACCCTTGGCACTGATTGTATCCTCCAAAGGCAGCGAAAGGGAGATAACCGCTAACTAACAAGGGACAGCCTAATGAAAGTAATGTACTCCAATTTGAGATTTAACAAAAAGTACTAAACCTACTTAAACAAATTGTTCGTTTGCTCCATATAGTCCAAGATAGGCGTAGAGGATTGGACCTCAATCTGAGATTCATGTATTACCATTTTAAGCATTTTAAGATAATTTTTCCCATGCTTCTCTATTCATCGTTTCTACACTTATATTTCATTGTAGTTTAAAATTTCATAAAATTGCACAACCTCCATGCCCGCTCGACAACTCTAAATAGGAATTTTTAGAAGATCTAGAAGAATTTTGAAGATCTAGAAGAAGTCCATTTTACATTTACTCAGGAGTAATTCAGAAAGAGCTTCTTCTACAAACAAGAAGCAGATCCTTTTTCTTCTTCTTCTTCTTCTTTTTTTTCTTTTTTTTTTTTTAATAATTTGGGTTGGGGGCATTTTAAGTAAAAGAAAACAACTAGGCTTTTCTTATTGCACAATCGGTGCCATAAGGTGTGGCATTTTTTTGAAACTTCATCATTTTAAGGTTCTCTTTTCTGTTGCTTAGTAGGTATGCACGATATTACCTCATACAAATTATAATGATAACACATTATCACAATATTATTAATAATACTAACATATATTAAACTTATAATATTCACTTATTTAACATTCATAAAATAATTTGCGAAATTAACCTTATGATATTGATAATTGTATCGTTTAATCATAAGGCACTATAGTATTATTTATTTTATAAAAATTAAACCATACGCTCATATTAGCATGCTTCATTTCTCGATTCTCGGCCTAGTTTCCTATTGAGAATTGGAACTGGGGAATGAAACGAATTTCCCAATTTTAGGAATGCCTATTTATAATGAATTAGGATTTAGAATTACTACTCCACAGTAGAGGTGCAGAAATAAGAAAATGGAAATAGTACTACAGTTACATATTATACTTTTTAGAAAATGTTTGTGGTGGCTATGATATTTGGTAGTAATTAGTGTTCAAGTTTTGCTAGCTTTTGGAATCCATTTTGCTATATCACAATATATTCCCATGGAAATTGGTATTGCAATCAAAATACTATCATTTAATCCTCCCACTTCACTGGACATTAATATAAGAAAAAAGGGAGTAATTTCTCCATAGAGAATTTTGTAGCATGGATCACCTTATGATTTTTTTCAATCATTTGCTTATCGTAGATATCTCAAAAGTATGAACCCTTCATAAGAGAGGTTCCTCTTTTCAAGGGATGCTCTCCTGGATTCATCAAGTAGATTGTAAGTCATTTTTTGCTTTTTACTACATGAGTTGCTAAGTATTGCTAAAATTAAGTACATGGTATAGCGGCTCAAGGGCACAAGCACAACTAAACAAAGAATTGCTTAATCTCAAAGAGCAACTTACACAGAGAGAAGAAGAAATCAAATAGTTCAAGCAATGTTGATTGATGGATGTTACAATTATTGATACTATATGTTTATTTTTGGATATCAGATATTCATGGAGTATATTTATTACATACTGGATTGATGTTTATTTGATTTTTTTCTTATTGACATTTTGTTGGATGTTCAAATATTTATAGATAATATCATGTTTATTAGTTTTAAACAGATATTTGGAATCTGATTATTATTTTGATTGGATTGGAGAAAGTTTTAGGTTTATTAGATAGATATTCATGGCTACATTTTATATTTATACTGGTTGGATAGGACATTTTTTTTTTAATAGGGAAAAATTTGAAAAATAATAAATTTTTTTGGCTAAATTCCCAAATCCATTGCTAAATTCATTGTAAAATTTTTAGATTCGTCGCTAAATTTCCTGTCAATTTCAAGGCTAAAGTTTTAGATTCATTGTTAAATTTATCGCATAAAATTCATCATAAAAGTTCGTCGCTAAATTTAGTCACGGATTTATTATCCGTCGCTACATTTAGTCACGGATCTATGATCTGTTGCTAAGTTTAGTCACAAATTCTCAGATCTGTCACTAAATTTAGTTACGAATTTTACTATTTGTCACTAAATTTAGTAATAAATTTAGTCACGAAATATTTTTTGTCACTAAATTGACCATGAATTTCTGAATTTCATTACTAAATTTTTGCATTGCATTATTAGCGACAGAATTTTTTTTATCGCTAAATCCATCATTAAACAAATTAGTAACAAAGTTTTCTAAAATTTTTGTTGTTAAATTCGTCACTAAAATCGTGTTTTTTTGTGGTGACAGCTTGGTATGGCCTTACTATGTCCCAAGCTGTTTAT
Organism: Dillenia turbinata; assembly: GCA_037126225.1. Taxonomy (NCBI): domain Eukaryota; kingdom Viridiplantae; phylum Streptophyta; class Magnoliopsida; order Dilleniales; family Dilleniaceae; genus Dillenia; species Dillenia turbinata. The sequence continues at coordinate 11,966,623 of JBAMMX010000019.1, forward strand.
GTTATGCCAGCTTAAATTTATGGTTTACTCTTGAGAACACTATTCTTTGAGTATGAAGTTTTCAATGTAAGATACATGAAATGCGAGTTCTTGCTTGGAATGCTAATACCTATTTTTGCTAGCTTTTCATGCACATGTTGGATGCCAAAATGTAGAGTTTGACATTGGTTTAAGAGCTATTTTATGTCTAAGTTCTACAAATTGATCCCTAAAGAAAATAATTTTACATAAGCTCTTCAAAAACCTCTCTCTCTCCAAGATCCTTTCTTGATTTTCTATACATTCAAAAGCTTGATTCTCGATCAACCTCCATTTGACTGCTGTAAATCCATAATTCAAGTGTCTCGGATTCAATCAATTGCCTCATTGTCTATCAATCCTTTTATCTGGTGTTTCTTGCTATTATATGCTTTTTAAGGTCATTTACTGTTTCTTATGTTCTGTTCTTGCTGTGAATCTACGTTGTTTCTCTGTTCTTGCTATTGTATGCTTTGTATTACTTGAGTTTTATGTTCTGTTCAATCGTGAGTTTTGCAATCTTATTCTGAAATTTGTCAATCTTGTCTTGAATTTGTCAACTCTTGAAATCTGAGTTTTGAAATCTGAAGTTCTGAAATCGTGAGTTCTGTAATAATTTTTAGGCTGTTCTGTTCTTGTGCTTGTCCTGTTTGTTGATTTCAAGATTGAGATCAATCTTCTGCCTTTGTTTTGTTTTGTTATTGCTTGAGTTGGGTTATATTCATTTGGGTTATATATATATATTTGATCTTGTTGTATATTCATTTGTGTTATATTTTTGCTTGAGTTGGGTAAATAATTTGCTAATTCATTGTTGAAGTCTCTTGAGTTCTTATTCTTTTATTTAGATCTTGAGTTCTTGTTCTTATGTCTCTTGTATTCTTCAAATGTATGTTTATTTTGCATGTTTCCTTCTAATGACTCTTGAGTTTAGGTTTTTGATTGTTCTTGAGACATTTTGATTTTTTTTTTCAAAAGCTTGGCCACAGTCGGTCTCAAACCCGGATAAAGGAGTCGACCAGCGTAAAAACTTTTGTCAAAGTAAAATAAAAACAAATAAAAATTATTTTACTTTTAAAATTAATTTTGGTATTATTGTTTTCAATATTATTATCTTTTGATGAAGGGCGGACTTGGCGTAATGGTGGAGTCTCTCCATTGTGTCCTAGAGGTCCGGGATTCGAATCAGCCTCCTTGCAAAAAGCAAGGGGAAGGCTGCCTATGTATTCACTTCCCCAGAGCCCATAATGTGGGAGTTTCAGCACTAGGTACGCCTTTTAATATTATTATCTTTTGATATTCTTTATTTTTTTTAGTAAAAGTTTTTGGTATTATTGTTTTCGACATTATTGTCTTTGACATTCTTTATTTTTCTTTAATTAAAAATTTTGGTGGAATTTAGTTTATCGTTAATTTAGTTTGTTTTATTGTCCTTATCAGTCGACGTAAAAATTCCTTGTGTGAATATAAAAATGAGAGACAATGAAGATAGAATTCACCTAGGTACTTGGAATATAGGATTCTTAACTGACAAGTTAGGGGAGATAGGGGAAGTATTGATTAGAAGAAATATTAAAATTATGTGTCTACAAGAAACTAAGTGGGTAGGGGAGAAAGCTAGAATAATTGAACCGTATGGGTATAAACTTTGGTACACAGATATGGATAGAACTAGAAATTGTGTAAGATAATTGTTCATAAAGATTTACTTGAGAATATAGAGGAGATTAAAAGAAAATGAGATAAAATTTTACTTGTCAAAATAGTTAATGAAAAAAATATAATTAACATAGTCAGTCTATATGCACCCCAAGTGAGAATTGATACAGCTAGTAAAAAACAATTTTGGAAAGATTTGGATGAATTTATACAGAATATATCTAATACAGAGAAATTATTTATTGGAGGAGATTTTAATGGACATATAGGGGAGAATAACGTAGGATTTGAAACTGTACATGGAAATTTTGGCTTTGGTAGGAGGAATGAGGCGGGAGAAACCATTCTAGAGTTTGCTACAGTATTTGATATGATACTTATAAAACACTTTTTTTTAAAAAAGAGTCGCACGTAGTTACATATAGAAGTGGGTTGAATGCTTACCAAATATATTTCTTTCTCACTACGAGGAGCGACAAAATAACTTGTAAAGATTGCAAGATTATATCGGGGGAGAGTATAACAACTCAGCATAGGCTTTAGTTATAGATGTGTGTGTGCCTAAAAGGCAAAAGGAATATCATACATTGGTAGAGTCAAGAATTAAGTGGTGGAAATTGAAAGAAGAAAAAGTAACAATTTTTAGCGAAAAATTTATACAGGGATCAACTTGGTCGGCTAATAATGATTCAGAAACTATATGGGCAAAAATGTCTAATAATATTAAAAATATAGGTAGGGAGGTTCTTGGCGCATCTACAGGGCGGACACTAGTAGGTAAGGAGTCAGGTGGTAGAATGAGGAAGTTCAAACTGCTATACGAACAAAATGGGAGTATTATAGAAATCTTAAAAATAGAAAAAATAATAAGATATTTGAATTATATAAAAATGCAAAAAAAAATGAAAAAGATTATCCAAAAATCAAAAAATAAAGTGTATAATGAGTTATATAAGAAGTTAGAAACCAAGGATGGAGAGAAAGAGATTTATAGAATCGCTAAGGGAGAGAAAGGGAAAAGACTTAAATAGTGTTAGGTGTATCAAGAGTGAGACTAATAATATACTTGTGAGGTATGAGGAGATAAGTAAGCGTGGGAGAGATTATTTTGATAAACTGTTCAACATGGAGGGTACAAAAAACATTGGCAATATCACGTTATCTATTGAAGAGATTAATATGGATTTCAAACATAAGATTTGTTTTCATGAAGTAGAGGAAGCCTTAAAAAGAATAAAGAATAATAAAACCTTAGGACCCGATGACATTCCTATTGAGGTGTGGAAATGTTTGGGGGGGTTGGGATATCAATGTTAACAGATCTTTTTAACAAAATTTGGCAAACCAAGAAGTTCAAAGTATGGAGGGAGAATACACTTGTACCATTATATAAGAACAAAGAGGATATACAAAACTACTCTAATTATAATGGAATTAAACTTATGAGTCATACTATGAAGTTGTGAGAAAGAGTGATTGAGTATAGACTAAGATTGGAGATAAGCGTGTCTCAAAATTAATTTGGATTTATATTAGAAAGATCCACTACCGAAACAATTTACTTATTAAGAAATCTGATGGAGACATTTAGGGCACAGAATATAAACTTACATATGGTATTTATTGATCTAGAAAAAATATACGATAGGGTGCCAATAGATATATTGTGATAGGCGTTGATGAAAAATGAGATTTCCATCATATATATCAATCTTATTAAAGATATGTATGATGGAGTTGTCACTAATGTAAGAACTTGCAGGGGGATAAGTGATAACTTTTCAATAAATATTGGACTCCACCAAGGATCGATATTAAGTCCAATTCTGTTTGCAATAGTGATAGATGAAATCACAAAGAGCATTCAAGATGAAATACTATGGTGTATGCTATTTGCATAAATCTTAATTCAATTAAGCCTAATCAAGATTGCATGACCATTAAGTTTTGATTAGTCGAATTAGGGTTTCATTACATGACCATTGGGTGAATCTAATTTAGAAAAATTTATCATCATCAAGAATGAATTTTTAATCAATAAACTTTAAGGGATTTGAAAGAATTTGACCGTGTAAAAAAATTAGAGACAGATGAAATCGATGTCGTAGAGTTTTATAAAATTAGGGTTTCCATTTATCAATATTTCTATTTTTAATATTTTTGTAGTTTTAACATTTTTACTACCTTGATTCGTTCTGTCCAACTTAGATAGAGTATTTTATATTTGGTAATACATAATATCCTTGTGGGATCGACACTGATTCTGCACTATACACAACACTCGACTAGGGTATATTTACCCGAAATCGTGATACACCTAAATCGCGTAACAAGTTTTTGGCGCCGTTGCCGAGGATATTCATGCATATCAATAAAAATCATTTGGCTTGAGATTAGACATTATTTTTTTTTTATTTCTTATTTCTTTCTTGTTCTTGGTAAATAGGGTATACAAATATTTGGGCTTTTCATATATTTCTTGCTTCTTCCATATAGAATTAGGTTTTTTAGGGTTTTTTTTTTCAGCTGTTTGAAAATGGATTAAGGAATTAGGACAATTGACCACTTGTTTCGAAGAATTTTGGCCAGCTGAACAAAACCCGTAGCTTTTGCTATAGGCATCGTCCAATTTTCGTCAAATTCCATCGTTTTCATAAGATTTTCTATTTTTTTTTTATTTTTTTGTGATTTTTTAAAATTTTTTTATTGTCTTTTTGGGTATCTTTTTGTATTATTTTGCATTATTTTTGTAATTTCTACATTTATTTTGGTAATATAGTTCTTTTGAGTAGTTTTTGCATTCGGTTTTGAAGATTGAATTTTGTGTTATTTTTTGTATCCTTACAGTGCATGTTGTTATCTAAGAGTCTTGACCTAGTTGATTTTGATCTTGAAATTGAGAGAACTTTACAAACCATTCGTAGATAAGTTAAGGAAGTTAAGGAAGAAGAAGTAATGAATCACGAGCAATGATGGAGTATTTGATGCCTAGACTTTAAGACATTCAGACTAACATTGTGCGACCCACACTGGAGGCCAACAATTTTGAGCTGAAGTCGAGTCTCATTGGAATGGTATAAGTAGATTAGTTCAGTGGTAAAGCATTCGAGGATCCAAATAGCCACTTGAAAATTTTTCTGGTGATCAGTGACACCATTAAGCTAAATGGAGTCAGCCCCGATGCCATTAAGTTAAGATTATTTCTTTTCTCTCTTAAGGGAAAGGTAAAAGTATGGCTAAATTCTTTTCCTGTTAATCATTTCACAAATTGGGAAATTCTTTTTCATATATTTTTAGCTAAATATTTTCCACCTGGTAAGACAGTCAAACTACTTAATGACATTACTAGTTTTAGGCAAGGGTGAGTCTCTGTATAATACTTGGGAACAGTTTAAGGATTTGATTAGAAGATACCCACATCATGATATTCCTGACTGGTTGATTTTGCAAACATTTTATGGTATTCTTTTAAATTCTGTGAAAATTACCATTGATACTGCGGCTAGGGATGTATTCATGAGTAAGTCATATGATGAGACATATGTATTATTAGATGATATAGTATCTAATCAATACAACTGGTCTAGTAAGCGTGAAATTCCTAGGCAGAGGGCTAGTGTGTATGAGGTTGACACTTGTAACATGTTTAATGCCAAAATAGATTCTATATTACATGCTTTGAAAACTAATTAAATAAATATTGTGGCTAGTAAAGCTTTATATTGTGATTCGTATGGTGATTCTACTCATGCTTCTTCTGAATGTCCGCAAGTGCAGCAAGCGAACTATGTGTCTAACTTTGGCAGACCTTAAAACAACTCATACTCTAACACATACAATCCTGGGTGGACGAACGATCTGAACTTTTCATGGAGTCAAGGGGCATCACCACTACCAAGTAATCTATAGAATTTTCCTTCCAAAAGTCAACAGCTAAGGGAGAGCAAGGCATCGTGAAAGATAGCAATTGAACGCTTGGCAACTATGACTAATGAAAGGTTTGAAAAACTTGAAAATAAAATTTATCAATTGACTAATACCTTTCATTCTTGTGTGCCAGGTAAACTGCTGAGTAATACAGAAAAGAATCCCAGAGAGCAAGCGAATGCAGTTACATTGAGGAGTGGAAAGCAACTGCAGGAGGAACCAATTCAGTCAAAGGAAGAGAATAAGCAAGAGGCTGAGAATAAGCAGCCTACTAAAAAGAAGACCAAGGCTTTTGAAACAAAATAGGGAAGTTCCTTACCTTTGAGAGAGTATAGATCTCGTATTCCTTTTCCTGGTCATTTGTTGAGTGATAATACAGAAAAACAATTTGAGAAATTTCTTGAAATTTTTAAGAGATTGCATATTAACATTCCTCTTTTGGATACTATCAGGCAAATGCCGAGCTATGGGAAGTTTTTGAAGGATGTGATCACAAACAAGATGAAGCTGGATGAGGTTTCGACGGTCAAGCTTACAGAGGAGTGTTTGACAATTCTACAATGGAAGCTGTTGCCAAAACTTAAGAATCTAGGTAGTTTTTCCATCCCTTACACTATTGGCTCTTCTGATTTTTCTGATATTTTGTGTGATTTTGGTGCCGGTGTTAATATCATGTCATATTATGCATTCTTGAAATTAGGGTTAAAGGATTGTCAACCTACTAATATTTCATTGCAATTGGCTGATAAGAGTGTAAAATATTCAAAAGACATTATCGAAGATATTTTAGTTAATGTCGATAAATTTATTTTTCCTGTTGATTTTGTCATTTTGGATGTTGATGATGCAGAGAGTACTTCATTGATATTAGGTCGACCTTTCCTAACACTGCACGTGTTCTAATTGATGTTTCTGCTGGAAAGTTGATTCTGAGAATAGAAAATGAAAAAATTGAGTTTAATGTTTTCTGTCGTATGAAAAAATTTTCTAAATAAGAGATTTCTAGGATTGAGTGCACTAAAAAGGTTTCTAAACATGATGATGATATCTCTCATTCTAATGATCTTATTGAAAATTGTATTGTCAATTCCTCACATGTCAAACATAATTTTCTGGACAATAAATATGTTGATGCATATGTTACCTTAGGTGTGAATTTCAGAGAATCTAAATCAAAGAAAATGTTGCATGCAGGTAAAGAAAGGGAGTTGCAATTCAATGCTTTGGTAGATAAACAAAAGATGTCTGAGAATGCTCGAATTGACAAGGGAAGGATGAAAGCATGGCAAGATATCATGAATGGTCACAATGTAAAGATTTCCCTGTGGTACTATTAAGAGGTGCCATAGAAAATGCTGAGCTGCCACTGGGGCCCCCATGAAAGCTCTGATCTGGGGTGTGACTGTACCCCTCAGCTCGTAGATCGAGACAACGGTTTTTGAAATGTCCGTCTTTTCTGCACAGATAATATCTGATAGAGAATCGGCATGAGCCTGGATGTGCCCTTTTACAAATCGGGTAGGACCTTCTTTGCACTTCTCCGGACCATGGTGCAATGCCCAAGCTACCTCTCGATGTACTCATCAGGGTTGATGACTGCCCATACTGCCCATGAGGTGTAGTCCCAGGCCCCTGTCTAGGGCTGTCGCTATATGAATCTCGATCTCTGCTCCTCTTAGAGCTCTGTTCCTGCCTAAATACAGGCCTCTTCCTTTGGTCTTGTTGCTCACGGAGCTTGTTCTGCTCTTTAATGTTTTGCTCTACTCTAAGTGCCCACGACATAACCCTAGCATATGTATTATCCTCGGAGACTGTCATCCGGTCTTTGATGGTGAGATTCAGTCCATGTTCAAATTTGAATCTCCTGGTCTCCTCAGTCACTAGTATCTCTGGGAAAAATGCCGCCAGTTTATGGATCTGAGTCTCGTACTCTAACACAGACTTTTGCCCCTGTTTCAACTCCAGGAACTCTCGGCACTTCATATCGGGTCGAACATCGTGTAATATTAGGAATCAAACTCCCTCAGAAAGTCATCCCAAGTTAGCGATTCATCCGCTCTATCCTTGATGTTGTCCCACTAGTCACGAGCGTTATCCTCTAGCAGTCTGACTGCTATCATCAGCTTGAGTCTGCCCTTAACTCTCATGTCCTCCATAGCCTTTCTGATCCATTTAAGTCACTTCCTGGCCACAATGGGGTCGTGGGTCCTACCGAAAGATTCACACCCTAGACTCCTGGCCTTTCTCAGCAAGGTGGAGACCTCTGTCACCTGACGAGTAGACGACATAGTCGTCGGCATAGGAGAGGGCGCCTATACCATTGCAGGTACAAATGGAGTCTCAATCGCCGGTGCAGATGATGCTCTCATCTGGTCTCGGTGGGCCGTCCACCACGTCATCATCTCTTGGAGTGTGGGGTGCGGTGGGGGTGCTTCTCCAGTAGGAGGGCCCTAAGATGCCTGAGACGATAACGCGGCCTCGAACGGGACCTCAGTGGTACGTCTCGGTCATCCTTGAGGACGTATAGTTCTACATAAAGGACCACTCTTAGTACTTAAGAGTGAGAAAGCAAAGGGTTATGTGGCAATCTAACCACCTAATAAGAATTAACGTTATAGAACTATAGGAGGCAAATTATAATTTCTTTGAAAATCATTTTACAAACACCGGAAGCGAAATAGAGTAGATACAGAACCTAGAGCTCTGATACCACCGAAATTTGTCACGCCCCGACTCGCAAATCGAGCACGCGAATAGACCGTTGCGACTCCTCGAGGCATGGGTATGCCTTACTCGCACATCGAGATGACGCAAGGCTAAGTACATGGCATTGGCTTACCAAATCCACGTCTTAAAGGAGACCTTTGGACCAGTAGTCCGCAAGTTCTAATTTATGGCCTATACACTTGACCAATGTTATGATCCTACCCGTTATCACCAAGTCAAAATCATATTGAGGAAGATTTGAAGAAGGTAATCTTAAAAAATTTTCTCTAAAATATTTACCTCCAATTTACATATAACATTTATATACATTGTCCAATCGTAAACAAGGATGGGTATGAACACATACCCGATAGCGTCTCTCAGTAAAACTCGTGAAACAGTACCTCAATGTAAGTTAAGTACAGTGTAAGCAGAAAATATAAATATAAGGGGTGAGTATAATCCACATACTCAGTGAGTAAGGTGTAAGGACTATATAATGATAATAAATGAATTTGTGAAAGTGGCAAATCAAGCCATCATTTTCAAATCATATTTCATTCACTCGCAAATATATCGGGTAATTCAAAATAATATGTATCCTTATCATCAATCATGTATCATGGGGTGTCAGTCAGTAATAAAATGCATTCTGCCTATAGTTTGGCCTAATTATGGTAAAATCCACCAAGGGGTCACCACAATATCATATGAATAAAACACATATTTTTCTTTTAACTCCATTCCCTTGGTGTTGACACGGTCCTTACGTGGTGCTCGTTTATTGGATCCGTTGATCAGAGACAGGGGGCTCAAACCCCTACTCTCATATTACCCTACCACGTCACTCTGTCGGGTAAACGCTCAATACCGTTGTAGGGAGTATGTTATAGCCACTATACACTATCTCATAATCAAACACATGTACCATATGTCAACATTCATAAATTTTTATTTGTAAAGAAAATTATGGCACTATCAAGTCATCTTAATATCAGCATGCAATTGTCATAGAATATCATATGAATAAAACATATATTTTTTTTAACTCCATTCCCTTGGTGTTGATACGGTCTTCACGTGGTGCTCGTTTATTGGATCCGTTGATCAGAGACAGGGGGCTCAAACCCCTATTCTCATATTACCCTATCATGTCACTCCATCGGGTAAACGCTCAATACCGTTGTAGGGAATGCGTTATAGCCACTATACACTATCTCATAATCAAACACATGTACCATATGTCATCATTCATAAATTTTTATTTGTAAAGAAAATCATGGCACTATCAAGTCATCTTAATATCAGCATGCAATTGTCATAGAATATCATTTCAAGACATACCACAAACACTAAAACATTTATAAACCACATTTCAAAATTTATTTATAAAAATCATGATCGAAATTATTTTTCATTTAAAATCAGAAATAATTCATCCCACTCATCTCGACTGGGGAGGGTACGTCACTCCCCCTAACTGTTTTCGTTTCTCGAACGAGTCACCCTTTGGATGAAAACATAACCCTATGCTCAAGTTAAACAATATGTATATTTCATCAATTTAATTGTTTTGATAATATCATATCGTCAAACTACAAGATGCAATGGAAATGCTTTCTTTCATAAGGTAAAATCTCAAATTTCCATATTTAGAAAAAAATTCATACAAAACCTAACACATGTAGGTTTAGTAAAATCGTGATATCTTCCAAAATTTTGATCGAATTCAAACGATTCAGATTTTCTCTTAAAGTAAGACATATATCTCCAACTTTTATGTTTAGACCAACTTCAAATTCTGATCACACAAATTTAAAAAATTTTATAACTCTTTTAGTCTAAGTTCCTAAAATCAATTCCGAACAGTTTTGGGAGAAATTCCATATCTCCCTGTGTACTCCTCCAATTTAAGTGATTCTTTTATCAAATCGAAGAAAAGACATAGATCTAAAACTTTCTAGTTTAGACTATCGTTAAATTTTAAATGTATAATTTTATAAAATTCTATTTTCATCTCAGTTTTAGTTTTAAAACTACTTCTGTACAGTTTCAATAAAAATACCATAACTTTTTGTATGCTATTTCGATTCAAGTGATCTTTAGTTCAAATTAAAGATAAGACAAAGACCAACAACTTTTATGTTTTAAGTTTCACCAAATTTCGTACAAAATACATCTTAAAGATTGACACAATGTACTGGCCGTAAATAGAGTATGAAATAGAAGACTCAAATCTGGAAATCTATATCTAACATGTTAGTATAGACAATAATGTAACTATTCATCAAATTATTTAATCGTTGCACGAGTTAAGACATATTACCTCCTTTGTAAGATCTCTTGTTAACAATACATACCAGTACCTCCTTTGAATCCTTGAATTTTTTTAATCACCTTAACACAATCAAATCACAATACACATGAATTCTATTTAAACATTTGTATACTCTCATCTTGAAATTTAAAAATTTTCAACAATACTCTTACCTCTTTGGCTTCATGGTTAAACTTAATTTTTGGATATGGAGTCTAAATACTTGGCCAAGGGAAATTGGGTGAAGAAAATGAGCCAAGTTTCCTTAAACAAGTTCTTTTATAAACCAATCTCATGCATCATATCAACCATACACTTGTCCTAGAACTCAAACCATGTAATTGTTGACTCAAGCAAGTTCCATGCACTCCATTTGATGTCTTGTTGGCCGGCCATGTCAAGGAGAAGTGTCACAAGCTACTCCATTTAGCTTTCATGCATAATTTCCCATCCTATGAGCTTTCATGCATGAATTCCCATCTAATGAACTTTTTTGAATGTGGAATCATCTAATGTGGTCATTAACCAGCCTTTCTGCCCTGTTGACCAATCATTTGGCTCCAATTGTCCTTCCTTGAGTGGTTTGCAATTTAATCCCTCAACTTTCCTTGATTGCATTTATATCCCTAACTTTTAACAATTTATATTTTGGTTCCTATGCAATTTTTGTTCAAAATTTATTAAAAATGTAAAATTTCACTTAAATACCTTTATTTAAGTGTGTATGGCTTTTCTTAGCCATTTTCGATTTCTTTAAGTCTTGCCGGCACTTGTCGAGAAAGTTTTCAGCTTACCGATGAAATTTTTGTTTTTAGTGATTTTGAGACAAAACATTCAAATAAATAAATAAATAAATAAATAAAATTTTATTTTAAATGTCTCAAAAGGATGTTAACATATATACAGGATCATGAGTGATACATGATACACATTTATCAAAAATCGGTGTTACAGAACATGTTTTGAATAATATTCAAAGGAGTTTCTAATTTCTTGTGGGTAAATGGCGGTAGAGGCACCTATGTACCACCACCAATCAAAAAATCAAATTGGAAAATCTTTTGAACAATCATGGTGAAAAGTAAAAAACCAAGAGTAGTTATATGGTCTAATATATAGGATTCTATACCTAGCCATTTTGTAATTGTGGTAGGTATATCCTTTAGGAATAAAGGGCTGTGAAAACTCTTTTTCAATAAATGGTTCAGACCAATCCTTTTGTGAAATAATTTTTATAATTTGAAATTTTGATTAAGAAATTCTCCCTGTATTGTCTTGGTGATGGGTGATGAAGGCTGATTTTGTATCAACTAAAATGAATTCATAGAATCTTTGGGTCCCAAATGATCTAGAAACTAGTTAAAATCTTGTGAAAATATCTTAAGGGCTAGAGTTTTATTTAATTTTGGTCTGGTGATTGTGAAATTTGGTAACACAAATGGACTCAGTAAAAGGTTTTTCAATATAATCAAAGGTTTTCTTGGATTGAGGCCTTTGTGGGTATTGTTGGGTGATTTGAGTATAGGTTAAAGGTGAAAAATGTTGCAAAGCTTTATATTAATTATAGGTAGGAATATTAAAGGTAGGTCTTGTTGCTGGCTTATACTGTGATTTGAATTGTAGTCACTCTCATACTATAATCTTAAGGAGTTTGTGGAGGAGTTTTCGGCTACATTTTCCTGAGAAATAAAACTCCTTCCTTGTAAAAATTCTCTGGTTAAGAAATCAGACAAACAATTTTCTGAGCCTTTTATATATTTTATATCAAAATCAAAATAGATAAAATTGCTTGCCATCATGTAAAAATTTGTTTTGAAACAAAGATTTTGAACATTATTTTGTAAAACTTCTTTTGCAGATTTATGGTCTATTCTTAATAAAAATCTGTGGTTAAAAAAATTATCTTGAAATTTTGAAATACATTTTACTATAGATAAAATTTTCTTTTTATAGTAGAATAACTTTGTTGTGATCCCTTCCAAATTCTTAAAGAATATCTTACCAATTGTTCTTATTTTTCTCCTGATTTTCTTTGTTTTAAAATTCCTCCATAACCTATTTTTGAGGCATCAGTTTCAACTATTCTAAAGGCTAAGGGATGAGGGATTCCTAAACAAGGTAAAACTTTGACCTTTTGTTTTCCACATATCCAACAAGTAAGTGTTTTATTTTATCTATATTTTTTAGATTTTTTATAATATTGAGGTTTATAAGATTTAAATTGTTATTTTCTTCTTTTTAGCTTATAGATTTGATATTTTTGTTTTTTTTTATATTTTTTGTATTTATAAGAAGGGGCTTTTATTTTGTCTATTCCAAAGCCTCACAAAAATATTCTAATTCTTTTCTAGTATATTTATTATTATTATACTTTGATTGTAATTTTAATTCAAAACATAAAAATAATTCTTCTTTTTTAATAAAAGAAAATAATTGTCCAAAATGTCATATCCTGAAATGGCATATCATGTCTTCCTACCGCCTCTCTTAATTTATTCATTATTCTTTGTGGAAATAATTTAGGTAATCCAACAATAAATCCTTCTTTCCAAAATGGTTGATTGTTATCAGGTCTCCTTAATATTTAGGTAGAAAATACATCTTGATTCCATCTATAATAAGATAAAGTAGGACATCTTAAATTTATTAATATTAATTTTGTACTAGTATAATTCTTCTGGATTTCCTATAAAATGCATAGTTATTGTGTGCATTAAGGTTTCTGTTGCATTTGCCTCTTGTCTAATATTACCATTTTCATCTGTTGTAGTTGTTGTATGATTTAATATTTGTTGTCTTGTTTCAGTTCCTAAGATATCTCACCAATATTTTAATTGTCCAGACAATCTATTTATTATATTTGAAGCTATTGTTCTATTATCTATGTTTGCTGATGAATATGCTGCAAACCCCATACATATTTCTTGTACCACGTTTAGTTTTTCATATTCAGATTTTCCATCTAAATTCCATTCATATATTGAAGATCCATCATAATGTGATGCTTTAAATTCTCTTCTTTCTTCATATTGTTAATCTAAAGGAGTTGGTCTAAAATAATACTTTTTTTGGATAATGATTAGTAAATGTTCTTTTTGTAGTTCTATTTTTTATTCTATTAAGTATTAATTCTTCTTGTTTATAAATTTCAACTTCTGAGGTTTCAGATTTTATTTCTCCTTGATCTAATATTGTAATTCTACCTAATGATGGAGTTTGAGTTAATAAAGGTTTTTGGAGGGCTTGTTTGATTTTTTCTAAAATTTGTATTTCTTGATTTACTTTTGGATCTTCTTCTCTTTTATTTTAAAATAAGGTTGTGAAATCGTTTCAGGAAATTTTATATTTATTTGTCTTAGATTGTCTAATTTTGTTAGTACATGTTTCATTTGATTTCCTAAATTATTTAAACTAATATTAGAGTAATTATTTTGCTCATAAATTTTTTTTTATATCTTCTACTATAGCATTATCAGTATCTTGTTTTCTGATTTTAAATGGTGAAACTTGTATTTCTCCTGCTTCTATGGGGATTAATATTGTTTCTAATGGTGGATTTATAGTTGTAAGTATTCTACTATCCACATTTGTTTCTATTTTTTATATAAACTAGTATTAGCTTGTATTAATGGTGTATTATAAGATTTAATCATATTCTTTTTGATAAAACATTTTGAGGAAGAAATATTTTTGTTTGAATCCTTGTGATGAGTAATTTTATAATTCTTTGTTTTTATCTTCTTTTTGTAATTGTTCTTCTACTTTTTTGTATTTTAATTCATCCTTTAAATAACAAATTTGATTTTGTTTTCTAGTAATACTATTTATTTCTTGATGAATTGATGATACTTGTAATAATCTTATTTCTTTTTGTTGCATTGGTGTAATAAAATTGAATTTAATTTCTTTTCCTAATATCTTTATTGATATTCCATCCTTCTTTACCTTGAATAGATATATTTGTATTATGAATGGAGTTCCCAATATTAAATCTTGACTTAAATCCTTGATTACAATGAATATATTCTGAAAACAATAATTGTTATCACAAATCGCAAGGGTTTAATTTGTTCAATTTGTCCCAAGAGAGGGCAATGTTTGTGCGGGTATTTTAAGTTGCTTTGGTCACTTGGTTACTCATAGATTCCATGATCTATTGTCTCCCCCTAAGGAGATGTATCCAGCATTGTTGAGAGATATTCGAGACTTTGCTTCCTTTAGAAGCTAGTAATCTCGCCCGATTTGTACCCATATATATATATTCCTGAAAATTTATGTTTTGCTTCTAAAGGAATTGAATTTGCTGCTATTAAAGTTTCTCAGGTTCTTTTAATGTATTTTGTATCAACTATTCCTTCCCTAATGCAATTATGTCTGCTTGTGATGCAATTTATAGATAAATCATTAACTACTAGATTGACTTGATAATACCATTTTTGAAAGGTTATTTTATTTATTATACTTAAAAGCAGCCATTTAATCTATTCCACCTCTATCAGCTCGGCTATCTCCTCCTCAACACCAATTTATGGATATTAATGATAAAAAGAAAAAAAACAAATTGATGAAAAACCCCAAACCTCTAGCAAGAGAAGAATTGCTAAAATTTTTAGTAGATGATAAAATTTTAAAACTTTGGGCAGAAAAAGCAAAAACAAATTATTTGTCAGACAAGAAATCTCAGAATTCTAAAGAGTTAATCAATGCTTTTGACCAGTTGTACCAAGATGCTTAAGATCCCTGTGACTTTTAACAGGATGGCTTACCAGAAGATTCAAGAACAACAGTAGCAAAAAAAACTCCTAGATATTTGCAGATTAAACAAAACCAGCATTTAAGAAAACATTAAAGACAGGCCATTTTCAAGTTGCCAAGGACATCATACCGATACGAGAGACTGAAGGACAAAAAACAAATCAATACAGGTTTTTTACAAAAGTTAAATTGTAGCTACTTTACAAAATTTAAGCTAAAATTCAATGGTAGAAATGGATAATTTCTCATTGATCTGGGGGCAGACTTAGATCTCCGCACTTGGGATGCCTTTTGACAAATGGGTTTTGACTCATCTCACCTTTAACCTCCCACCGGGTCCCTCAAAGGACTTTCTGATGAATGCATTTATCTGGAGGGAATTATTCTCCTCAATGTGATCCTGAGAACTCCTCCCAACCATGCAACCACAAAAGTCATCTTCCACGTGGTAAAGCTATTTTTTCCCCATAACGTCATCCTTGATCACCCTAGTCTGGATGAACTAGAAGTACTACCCAGTATAAGGCACATGAAAATAAAGTTTAGAATGCCGAAAGGAATCGCTACCCTCCGTAGTGACCCCGATCCTTACGCTCTCCTAGCAGTTGACAGTGGACAGGGGAACTTCTCGATCGACACTTTAGAATCTAGAGATAACATTGAATCGGCATCCAAACCTGAGTCTATGGAAGAAACAATCGAGATCTCTCTAACTAACGATCCTAGCCAGACCATTCGATTTGGGGCTAGCTTGCCAACGCCCTTGTGAGAGGCGATTACCAGCTGCCTGCTCCCTAGAGGACATGTCGGGCATCGATCTATCATTTATAGTTCACAAATTGACAGTTAATGCCAGCTATAAGTAGGTAAAACAAAAGAAGAGGGTGTTCACCCTCAATGCCAATGTGCCATACAAGAGAAGGTTCAGAAATTACTAATAGCTAGATTCGTCTACGAAGTCCAGTATCCCGAATGGTTTGCTAACGTAGTCTTGGTAAAAAAAAAAGTCAATGGTAAATGGAGAATGTGCGTGGATTTTATAGATCTCAACAAGATATACCAGAAGGATGGCTACCCACTTCCCATATCGACAAACTAGTGGACAACTTTTTAGGCTACTAACTCCTAAGTTTCATGGATACCTACTCTGCTTACAATTAAATACGAATGTCACCAGAGGACGAAGAAAAGACCAGTTTTATTACTGAATTCAACATGTATTGCTACCCCGTCATGCCTTTCAGCTTGAAAAATATAGGGGTCACCATCTAACGGCTGGTCAATAAAGTTTTTAAGGATCAACTTGACAAAAACGTAGAGGTGTACACTGACGACATGCTCATCAAGAGCACTAATGTAGAGGCTCATGTCACTGATCTTGAAGAAACCTTCCAAACACTGGAACGTTATAACATGCGGCTAAATCCAGCTAAGTGCACATTTGGAATCGTATCTGGCAAATTCTTGGGTTCATGGTCATCAATCGGGGAATTGAGGTGAATCCCAAAAAAATACAAACCATACTTGACATGTCACCACCGCAGATGTTGAAGGAGGTATAGCACCTCACTAGTAGAATATCGTCTCTAAACCCATTCATGTCGTAAGTCGGGGAAAAGTATAAACCCATCTTTGATGCCCTGAAAAGATCTCAAGGATTCGCATGGACACCCGAGTGCCAGACAGCGTTTAAGCAACTCAAGAAGTACCTCATGACCCCCCGCACTGATCTCTCGTCCAATTCCTAGTAAGAAACTATACTTATATCTTTTTATTTCTAACCGAGCACTCTACTCTATCCTCATGAGATAGGACCCCGCTGCATAGAGACCGGTCTATTACAGCAGCTAGATACTCAAAGAATCTGAGGTTAATTATCAGCCAATCGAGAAAGTAGCATATGCTCTAGTTGTCTTGCCCAAACACCTTTGACCATATTTTTAGGCTCACACCATCGTGGTACTCATCGATCAGCCACTAAAACAAATTCTCTAGAAATGGGATACCTCCGGTCACCTTATCACATAGAGCATAGAGTTGGTTGAATTTGACATCCAATACCAACCGAGGCCTGTGATCAAAGGTCAATCCCTGGCAGATTTTATTCTTGAATATACCCTCTCGACATCGGTCGAACACGAGCCCATCAACAGTCACACCGATTGGTCATTGCCAGAGTGGATGATATATGTAGACGGATCATCAAATTCCTCTTGGAGTACCAATAGACTCATACTGATGGGTCCGGACAATTTCAAGGTTAAATATGTCATTCGTTTTGACTTCAGAACTACCAACAACCAAGCAGAGTATGAGGCTTTATTGACAGGACTCTGAATCGCAGCGAATATGGGGGCCGAAAGTGTTCGGGTGTTTAC
This sequence comes from Dillenia turbinata, assembly GCA_037126225.1. Classification (NCBI taxonomy): domain Eukaryota; kingdom Viridiplantae; phylum Streptophyta; class Magnoliopsida; order Dilleniales; family Dilleniaceae; genus Dillenia; species Dillenia turbinata. The sequence continues at coordinate 11,984,383 of JBAMMX010000019.1, forward strand.
CAACAGCCAGTTGATCATAAAATAAATCAAAGGGGCCTACGAACTAAAAACCCAACCATGGTCAAATATCTAAGCAAGCTACATGAGATGATAATCAAATTAGACAAGGTCGACATCTAACAAATTCTTAGATCAGAGAATGCATGGGCCGATACACTCTCTAAGCTAGCCATTTCAGACTCAGTCGTCTCCAGTCGAATAGTCTATATCGAAAGTCTACCACACCCCAGTATCGATGAGTTGGAGGAGGTCCTTACAACGGACCAGCCTCCTAGTTGGAAAATTTTGATAGAAGCATACCTACGACTATCAGATTCACCACTAGAAGTAGCAAGATTGAAGCGAAAGGTTACCCACTATGCGATCATTGATGGACACTTGTACTGAAAGTCTTTTACTCGCTCGTACTTGAGGTGTTTGACTCCTGACGAAGGAGACTACATCTCTTGAGAGATCCACGAAGGAATATGCAGCAACCACTTGGGGGCTTGGAACGTAGTTCACAAAGTTTTGCGCAAGGGTGCTACTGGCCGACCATGAAGATCGACTCTGATAATTATGTCAAGAGGTATGACAAGTGTCAATGTTTCTCTTCGGTTCTGCAGCTACCCTTGACCGAATTAAGTCCTATAGCAAGCCCCTGGCCGTTTGCCCAATGGGAAATTGATATCCTCGAACCATTCCCACTAGCCATCGGATAGTGAAAGTTCCTTATAGTGGCCATCGACTACTTTACTAAATGGGTGGAAGTTGAACCTCTAGCCCATATCACAATAGCCAAAAGCTTAGTTATTCATATAGACTTACATTATCACCAAATTCGGCATACCCCACGTCCTTATCACAGACAACGAGAAGCAGTTCGATAATATTGGCTTTTAAGAATTCTACAACAAGCTATAAATTCACCATCAATTCTCATCGGTCGCTCATCCATAAACTAATAGACTTGCCAAGATAACCAATAGGACAATCCTACAAGAACTCAAGATGATACTGGATGAAGCTAAAGGACGATGGGCAAAAGAACTTTACAACATACTCTGGTCGTATCGTACTACTCTTCGAAGGGCAACAGGTGAAACACCGTTCAATCTAATATACGAAAGTGAAACCGTCGTACCCGTGGAGATAGGAATCCATTCATTTCGACTGGCCCAATATAATGCCAAACGAAACGAGCCCGCCTTACGAGAATGACTAGACCTACTCCCTGAGATGCAAGAATCCGCATTCGCCTGAATGGCCGCGTACCAACAACAAATGGCTTAATACTACAATCGACAAGTTAGGAACCGAACGTTCAAACTAGGAGAATTAGTATTAATGAAAGTGGAAGTCACTAGTCAGCCTCAACCCGGGGGCAAGCTCGCCCCAATTAGGAAGGTCCCTACTAGATACGTTTGGTGGTTTTGCCCGGGAACTTACCGCTTAAGCAACCTAGATGTGTCAGCCATGCCTAGAACCTGGAACTCAGAAAACCTACGCATCTACTATCAATAAATCCCATTGCCTCCCACAATCAGAAGAGTCTCCCTTCAAATAAGTCCCTTATACTTTTCCTAATTGATTGTCCTATCAACCGTCTCCTATCGTTTTTACTTCTATCGGTTGTTATCTATCGATGAGATCTATCTCCTTGAACGGGCATGAGTCGCCTTGGTTTACCAATGGGATCTATCTTCTCGAACGAGGCTGAGTCATCCGACCTACCGATGGGATTTATCTCCCCGAACAGGCCTATGTCACTCCGATCTATCGATGGGATCTATCTCCCCAAATAGGCCTATGTCGCCCTGACCTACCGTTGGATCTACCTTCCTAAACGGGTTTAAGTCGTCCCGACCTATCGATAAGATCTATCTTCCCGAACGGGCCTCTGTCGCCCTAACCTATTTCCCTGAACGGATCAGGGTCACCCTGACCTACCGATGTGATCTATCTCCCTGAATGGGTCTGAGTCATCCTAATCTACAGAATGGATCTATCTTCTCGAATGAGCATAAGTCACCCTGATCTACTAACAGGATCTATCTGCCCGATGGGCCTATGTTGCCCAGATCTGTTGATGGAACTAATCCAAACCTACAAGTACGATTCGTCTTACTAATCGAACGATATGAGTATCATCCTTCGAATCACTCGTGGGTAAATCAAATGAACACTTTGACAATGATGCCATTCGAGCGAGCACACAAACATATCTGAAGGAATTCAAATTGAGGCAAAGATCAACAAGTGAATTAAAACTCTTTTTTTTTTTTCATAGGACGAGTATATGTCAAATTATATGGATAAATACACTTTACAAGTCCCCGATTACATCGAAAGAAACACACTAAAAGTCTACAGCATTGTTCCTGGACAAAGAAGCTACGTCGCCTTGGTCATTCCACAGCACTGGACAGTACAAAAACAATAAAAAAAGAAGAAAAGGAAAAAGAAGACTTAAAACCTACATGCAATCATACTTAGACAAGAAGATTGTAGAAGAGTAAAAGAGGGTACAAGGCGAAAACTGTGAGAATGTATCAGGATATCATCAGGATTCAAACTTTCTGTCATTTCCAACTCCCTATACTCAACCAGTACCTCCTATCGTCCAACTCGAGAGAACGCAAGTCAGATGACAAACTCAACCTAGAGAAGGAGATTATCTTAATCTCCCCACTGAGGTCGAGAACCCCTATAGGAACCTTGACAGAGCCCATCGTGACATCCAAGAGTCGAACGACGTGATGAGATCTTACATCCACAGTCCCATTTTTAACGAGACCTCACATCCACAGGAATGATCTATACTGGGCCTTGCAAAAGAAAGCACCCCATCGAAGGATCTCCTTAAGAAAGATAACTCCTAGAAGAAGAGAACTCTCAGACAAAAGGAAATACACGAGTTCTTTTTGAGGAAACACAGGGTCCGACTATCGCTATTTATAGCCACAATGGGGAAAGATCTCGGCGAATCAACGCGCAGATGAAATGGTTCAACGAATATCATGTGAAATAAATGGGAAGATTAAATCTCCTCAACTGCCTGTTCTTCATTTACTTCAGAATTAAATCAAGAGAAGACAAAATTGTTGAGAAAGGCTAGAGATTCTCCTTAATTCGATATTATATGAAACGTACTAACGACGATTCACATCTTCTGAAGCAACGCGTGTGACATTAAAAGCTTTCGCATCTTTCCAACTCCTCGTGAACATCCATTACTCATGGTGCCTTTTTTTACAAAATGACACCATGAGTCGGGGCAAATGATAGGACATGACCCAAAGGATTATCGGGGCGATGCCTAAGGACCCAGAGACCCGTACCAAGACCTATATTGATAAGGGACTCATTTCCCCAAGAGAGACCAACAACTGATCGAGGGATTAGCCCATGATGATGACAGTTCAACTGGCTTATAGAAGCATTCGATAGACCCGAACGTAGATCCCTAATCGATGAGCAAGTGCTCCCTAAAAAACCGATCGCATTGGTTAAAGATAATATTTAACTAAATCTCACAATGGCCTTTTTATTTCCTATTTCGATATGAAACGTATCCCTAGATAAGGAAAGAAAGTTTTAGAATCTAATCGATAAGGGAAGAGATCTCCTTAAATGATCAAACTTGCTAAATGATAAAGATTACAAATCTCCCAAATATTTTGACCATCAAGCTCCGTAATTTTTGAATCTCTTCGTAAAGAATTTAGGGTTGTAACACCCCGAGAACACACGGCTCTTGCGGTGCTCCATATAAAAGCTTGAGGCACGCCGAAAAATAGGTACGCTCTCTAAGACCGCCACACTTGACATACAAATCATAGTGAGACCAGCTCTCTCTCTTTAGCTCTCTCGCTTTCAGTTTGTTTCTTTCCAACTAAAAACCGTTCTTTCTGACTTGACCGACGAAGCCTCCCCTATCGAAACACCCTCCGGTGGTCTTTTGCAAGTCTCAAACTACTTATTCAGCTATTCGTGTCGAAAAGAGTCGGAATTTATAGATGCGAAACCCACCTCCAATAGTATATACTCTTAATATGCTCTCAATATTCTTACAATATAGAATAATCATTGTGTTACCAAAACAATGAATATTGTGTAAATATTATGAAAATATTATTGTTACCAAAATTACATTAACAAAGTACAAGTACTACGATAAACAGTACACTATCATTTCATCATATGTGTAAATTAAGAAATTTATACATTCAATCTAAATATAGTAGAGATGTATACTAAAATAAAATACTATAAGCATCAAAAATTAAATTTCAGATTTCATTTAGCTTTGTTAAAAATAAATAAATAAGACATCCTTTTTGTGAACAGAAATTTGGAGAGAGAGAGAGAGAGAGGAGTGGGAAGAGGAGAGAAGAGGAAGGCAATAGGAAAAAAAAAAGGAAAATGAATGAGTAACTTGGGTAAAAATAGCGATGTATGGAGTGGTTGTCTTCAATTACTCTACAAATAAAAATTTAAAAAAATAATAATAATAGTTGAATTTAAAAAAATAAATATGAAAATCATAATTTTTAAAGGTGGGAAAACTATTATTTAGGTTTATAATTTTTAAAAATTTATAGAGCAAAATTTAAAAAGAAAATTGAGCAGTTACCTTCTCTCCCTGTGCACCTCTTCCCTTTAAGTAGCCCTCAAGTAGAAACTAACGGGCAAAAGCTGAGGTTGAGGGTGTTGCTAACGTTCAGACAAATTGTATTGTCTATTTAACATTAGTGTTGATAGGACATAGCCCAAGGCTTAATTCGAGGGGTCAGCTCTTGAAAAGCCCACAAAGGGCAGCTACCGATCGATATTCAAATATTTCTTATGATTATTCACCGAAGAGCCCAAATCGCCCAGATCTCCCGAACGATAGGGTCTCAGTCGTCCCAAACGTGATTCATCAAGTAAAGTAATTGCCCTATTGGGTATCCAACTGCCAGGCCCACTGAACGAACAAGCTCCGAAGACCTTTCATCGGTCCAGTGGTTAATCGATAGCCAACAGCTCCAACGATTCCAAGATCAAAATATCCTAATAAATCTGAGTTTCTATTTAAGAGCAGCCTCTCTAGTATCTTTCCGTTAAGGAAAGAATCCCACTAAAAAATGAAAGCTTCCCAAATGATGAGAATCATAATCAATTCGAAATATTGAATTCTGAGATTTTTGGATCAACTCGATAAGGAAAGTAGGGTTAAAACACCTCGACGGCGCATGACTCTTGTAGGTATAAAGTATTCCAAACCCTTCAAACCAGATACGCTCTAGGTGCGTCACACATTGGGCACTCTAATTACAGGGAATTACTCCCTTGAGCTTTCAGTTTGTTTCTATTTCATTCGAAACCACTCTTTCTAACTTGAGCGTCAGAGTCTCCTCGCCGAAGCACTCTCTGACGGTTTTTGTAGGTATTACATCCCTGCTGATGGCGATCGTTCAAGTCTACAAGGAGCCGGTATTTGTGGAGTCACAACTCACCTTCAATAGATTGGCGCCGTTTGTGGGAAGCAGACTGATTTCTTCAAAAAGCTCGTAACAATGTCTACTATAATCACCCCTGGCGTAGTGCCAACCAAGAGAAGGAGCCCAGTCATAGGCTTTGATGATGATGACTTGTCAGGAGTAGATCTCCATCGTGACGACCTCATAGTTATTATCCTCAATATAGAATCTCATATCGTGAAGAGGGTTCTTGTTGATCAGGGGGCTGACTGTGATCTCTTTACTTGGGAGGCCTTCTGCAAAATAGATCTCGATCCGTCTCGACTCTTGCTGCCCACCGGGTCCCTTAGAGGACTTTCAGATGAGTCCACCTATCCCGAAGGTATTATTTACCTTTCCATGACCCTCGGAAAACCTCCCAATCATACGACTGCCCCGGTCTTATTCCATGTGGTGAAACTTTACTTTTCTTACAACGCCATTCTCGGAAAGCCCAGCCTAGATGAACTAGAAGTATTGCCAAGCACAAGGCACATGAAGGTGAAGGTTAGAACACTGCAAGGGGTCGCCACCATACATAGTGATCCTGATCCTTATATCCTCTTTGCGGCTCAAGACGCGCAAGAAACTTTTCCAATCGATGCCTTAGAACTTAGGGACGGTATCGAGCCAAAATCAAAACTCGAGTTAGGCGAAGAAACGATTGAGATCCCTTTAACAAGCGACCACAGTCAAACCATCTGGATAGGGACTAACCTATCACCTTCCTTGCGAGAGGCCTTAGTTGCCTGTCTACAACGATACTCCAAAGTCTTCGCCTGGGCCCTAGAAGACATGCCAGGCATAAATATATCCGTCATAGCCCATAGGCTAATAGTTAATCCTAATTTTAAACCAATGAGACAGAAGAAGAGAGTATTCGTTCTCGAACGCCAACGCGCCATACAAAAAGAAGTTCAAAATCTGTTAACGGCTAGTTTCATTCGAGAAGTCAAGTATCCCGAGTGGTTAGATAACATGGTCCTGGTAAAAAAGGCCAACGACAAATGGAGAATGTGTATGGACTTCACCGATCTCAATAAGACATATCCGAAGGATAGTTTTCCACTCCCCAATATTGACAAGCTCGTAGATAACTCTTCAGGACACCAGCTCTTGAGTTTCATGGATGCCTATTCCAATTATAATCAGATCAGAATGGTACCTGAAGATAAGGAAATGATCAGCTTCATTACCGAATTCAGCACGTATTGCTATCGGGTCATACCTTTTGACCTAAAAAAAACGTTAAGCAACTTTCCAACGGTTGGTCAATATGATCTTCAAAGACCAGCTAGGCAGGAATGTTAAAACTTATGTCGACAACATGCTAGTCAAAAGCATCATCGCAGAAACTCATGTCGCAGACCTTGAAGAGACCTTCTAGACATTGGAACGATATAATATGCGATTGAACCCGACGAAGTGCACCTTTGGGATCGCCTTCGGGAAGTTCTTGGGCTTCATGATCATTAAGCGAGGGATAGAGGCCAATCTCGAGAAGATACAGGTGATATCAGATATGACGCCTCCCTAGACATTAAAGGAAGTGCAACGTCTAACTGGTCGAATAACGGCTCTAAGTCGATTCATATCCAGGGTCGTCGAGAGATACAAGCTCATATTCGACGTGCTAAAGAGGTCTCGACGGTTTGAATGAACATTTGAATCTCAGGCAGCCTTTGAAAGACTGAAAGAATACCTGACGAAACCACCACTACTTTCGCGACCCGTCCTTGGGGAAAAACTTTACCTATATCTAGCCGTCTTCGAACGAGCACTCTGCTCTATGATGGTAAGATATGAATCCACTGCTCAGAAGTCAGTCTATTATATCAGTAGGATACTGAAAGAGTCCGAGATTAACTACTGATCGATCGAGAAGATAGCCTACACCTTAGTCATTTCAGCAAGACACCTTCGACCATACTTCCAGGCCCATACAATCATTGTACTCACCGATCAACCGCTAAAACAAATCCTCTAAAAGAGAGACACTTCAGGTCGGCTTATCAAGTGGAGTGTGGAACTGAGCGAATTCGACATCCAATACCGATCACGACCAACGATAAAGGGTCAAGCACTGGTCGATTTCATCCTCGAATGTACTTTGCCTACAGCATCTGAAGACCAACCTCCTGACCCTTAAGAAGAGTGGTCGACCCCAGAGTGGATCATTCATGTTGACGGGTCATTAAATTTCTCAGGAAGTGGCGCTGGACTTATACTAGTAGAACCGAACGATTTCAAGATAGAATACACCCTATGATTCGATTTCCAGGCCACCAACAACCAAATAGAGTACGAATCCTTACTAACAGGCCTTCGAATCGCCATTGACATGGGGGCACAAAACGTCAGAGTATTCATGGACAGCCAGTTGGTCGTGAAACAAATCGAAGGGGTCTATGAAACCAAAGATCCGGTCATGGCTAAATATTTGGGTAAGTTGCGTGAAACAATGGGACAATTGGATAAGGTTGACATCCAGCAAATCCCTTAGTCAGAGAATGCACGGGCTGACACTCTATCGAAGTTGGCTAGTTCCGATTCAGTTGCTTTTAGCCGAATGGTATACATCGAAAGCCTGTCGTATCCCAACATCGACGAGCCCGAAGAGGCTCTCTCTATCGATCGGTCTCCTACTTGGAAAGATCCCATAGAGGAATATCTAAGGCATGATTGTCTGTCAGAATCCCCGAAGGAAGCAATGAAACTGAAGCGAAAGGTAACACACTATGCCATAATCGATGGAATTCTTTATCGAAAGTCAATTACTCATCCATATCTGCGATGCCTAACTCCCGAAGAGGGGAACTATATCCTCCAAGAGATTCATGAGGGGATCTGCGGTAATCACCTAGATGCTCGGAAGCTAGTCTATAAAGCCATTCGTCAAGGGTACTACTGACCAACCATGAAGGTCGATTCTGACAATTATGTAAAGTGATGCGACAAGTGCCAGTGCTTTTCTTTAGTACCTCGACTATCTTCCATCGAGCTCAACCCAATATCTAGCCCTTGACCTTTCGCTCAATGGGGGACAGATATCCTCGAACCGTTTCCCCCAGCCACAAGGCAACAAAAATTTCTTATAGTAGCGATCGTCCACTTCACCAAGTGGGTGGAGGCCGAGCCTCTAGCTCAGATCACAGCGGTCAAGGTTCAATCATTCGTGTGGGCTCATATTATCACCCGTTTTGGCATACTGCATGTCTTTATCATGGATAACAGAAAATAATTTGACAACAAACATTTCCGGGAGTTCTGTGAAAAACTCAAGATTCAACATCGATTTTCATCGGTTGCTTACCCACAAACCAATGGGCTGGTTGAAATAACCAATCAAACGATCCTACAAGGGTTAAAGAGGATGCTAGATGACGCAAAGGGGCAGTGGGTTGAAGAGCTTTATGGTATCCTCTAGTCATATCGAACTACACCCCGAAGAGTAACGGGAGAAACACCATTCGGTTTAACTTATGGAAGCGAAGCCGTCATATCCGTAGAGATAGGTATTCATTCACTTCGAGTAGATCTCTACAACGCTGGGCAAAACGAACACATCATGCGTGGAAGACTGGACTTGCTTCCGAAATTACGAGAATCCACATCGGCGCAAATGGCGACCTATCAGTAATGGATGACACGATATCACAATCGAAGAGTCAAGAACCGAACGTTCAGACCCGATGAACTGGTACTAAGAAAGGTGGAAGCTACTGGTCAACCCCAACCCGGGACCAAACTCGCTCCTAACGGGAAGGCCCCTATCGAGTACGTTCCGTGGTTTGACCAGGAACCTATCGACTAGACAATCTAGACGGATCGGCAGTGCCTAGGACCTGAAACTCAGACAACTTGCGCATTTACTACCAGTCAACTCGGGAATTATCTAACAGTCAGAAGAACCAGACCAAGGAGAACCTAAATATTTTTTATTGCTCGGAGGGTGTAAGTCACCCAGCTCCTATCATTCGAACGCGTTGTCAATAAGGGATGAAACTCCCTAAATGGGTGGACACGGCCCCTCTATCGAAGGATTTCTTATTGCTCAGAGGGCCTAAGTCGCCCGGCTTATATCAATTGAACGCGTTGTCAATAAGGGATGAAACTCCCGAATGGATGGACGCGGCCTCTCTATCTAAATATTTCTTATTGATCGGAGGGCCTAAGTCGCCTAGCTCATATTATTTGAATGTGTTGTCAATAAGGGATGAAACTCCCCGAATGGGTGGATGCGACCCCTCTATCTAAAGATTTTCCATCGCTCGGAGGGCTTAAGTCGCCCAGATCCTATCATTCGAGCGCGTCGACAATAAGTGATGGAACTCCCCAAACGGGTAGACACGGCCCCTCTATTTAAAGATTTCCCATCGCTCGAAGGGCCTAAGATGCCCAGATCCTATCGTTCGAACGTGTCGTCAATAAGGGAAGGAACTTCCCGAACGGGTGGACACGGTCCTTATGTCTAAAAGTTCCCTTTCGCATAGCGAACCACAGTCGCTAGCCCCTGTTGATCGAACGTATAAGAGACGGAGTTTCCCGAATGAATGAGCGCGATCCCTCAACCTAACTACTGAACGTCTGGTGGATCGAAAGGTTGGTATTACTCAACATCTTAGCATGGAACCTAAAGCCAGGAGCAGATCTACTCTCATGAGAGTTGAAGAGAAGCACATCACCAGACAAGAGCAAAAGGGAACAAAGACAAAATTCAAGTAAGTAAAGTGTACTCTTTTATTTATTCTTATGTAAGAAGTACATTTGGTTACATGAGTATGTATACAAATCCCTACGTCGGACCGACTACACCTAGAAGTACATAACAAGGTCACTCAAAGATACAAAAACCCCTGTCCCTATACTATAGAGTACAAAAATAAATGTAGTGCTAGGGACAGGAGGAGGCGAGCTCGAGTTTTGCCACCCCCAAACAACCCGAACCCGACCTACCAATCCAAAAAACAGTACGAGAGATATCCCCACCATATTTGGATGCTGGAGATGAACCTGGACAGATCATCCAAGGTGGTACAAGATACACCCCCATTGGTGATAGATGATCCCAATATGTCAACCGAATAACAGTTGACATAATGAGATCTCATTCCGGTGGTCCCCTTCCTTAAGGAGATCTCATTCTAGCAGAAGTTACCCGAACCATGGGGCTTCGCATGCCAAAACGCCTCACGAGACAACTCTTGAAAAAGAACCGCTCTCAATAAAACTCCCAAAAAGGAGGAAAAGCTTCGATTCTTTACGAAAGAAAATAAACACCCGTCGTAGCTATTTATAGCAGTAGCGAAGCAGGCCCTAATTAATTCAGGGTAGGTGAAATGGATCATCGAGAATGACCCGTCATAAATATAGGAATAAATTATCTTCGATTCCCCATGAAGATGTCACTTCCGATGAGATATGCCCGTGCTCACAGAATGGATTAGGATGAACCTGACATCCCTATGCTTCTATAACGTATCGAGCACGCCTCACCCTAGTAAGTGTCTACTCATGGCACTTCTTCACTAAGAAGACCATGAGTCAGGGCAAATGATGGGACATAACCCAAGGCTTAATTCAAGGGGTCAGCTCTTGATAAGCCCACAAAGGACAGTTACCGATCGATATTCAAATATTCCTTATGACTATTCACCGAAGGGTCCCAGTCGTCCAGATCTCCCGAATGATGGGGCCTTAGTCACCCCGAACGTGATTCATCAAGTAAAGATAATTGCCCTAATTGGGTATCCAACCGCCAGGCCCACCGCACGAACAAACTCCGAAGACCTTCCATCGGTCCGGTAGTTGATTGATAGCCAACAGCTCTAATGATTCCAAGGAAGATCAAAATATCCTAATAAATCTGATTTCCTATTTGAGAGCAGCCTCTCTAGGAACTTTCCATTAAGGAAAAAATCCTACCAAAAAACGAAAGCTTCCCGAAGGATGAGAATCACAATCAATTCGAAATATTGAATCTCCGAGATTTCCGGATTAACTCGATAAGGAAAGTAGGGTTAAAGTACCCCGACGGCGCATGATTCTCACAGGTATAAAGCATCCTAAACCGTTCAAGCCAGGTACGCTCTGGGGGCCTCATACATTGGGCACTCTAATCACAGAAAATCACTCCCTTGAGCTTTCAGTCTATTTTTATTTTATTTGAAAACCGTTCTTTCTGACTTGAACGTTAGAGTCTCCCCGTTGGAACACCCTACAGCGGTTTTTGCAGGTATTACATCCCTCCTGACGGCGATCGTTCAAGTCTACAAGGAGTCAGTATCTATGGAGTGACAAACCACCTCCAACAAGTGTATATACATTTCTAAATTTATAGATGTTACCCTTTTTCCTTCAAAAATAAAAAGGTTAATTAGGCGTCAGAGCATTTCTAGCATGCTTTGTTTAAAATGTGATTATCCTTTTAAATACAGAATGAATCAAACCATCAACCCTTTATCTGCAAAGTATCTTTTTTCCCTATATTAGTCATGTATCTTTACTTCTTTTAGTTAAAATTCTATGTATCCTTTCAAGCTATGTGAAAACCATCCCCTTTATTTTATGTTACATGTGTTAGGTATTTCAGCATACTCTTTCAGACTTTCCAAATTTAACTATCTACCATGCCTAAGCTATGCCAAATAAGAAGGTTTTTATATGACCTGAATCACATGTGATTTAAATGATCAAAGTTATTATTTTGAGTTTGTTTATATTTGACTACTATAATTCAAGTCATTTCACAAAAACTTCAAACACTATAATCTTCTCCACCTTCTAAACTTTCGATTTTCAAGCTTATTTTCAGTTTATCTATACAGATATGCCAAACTTTTGAAGCCAAAGCATGCAACATCTTTAATCATCCCAAGAGAATGAATGTTGGGAGCAAGGAATGCCTAGGAATTGGAGCAAGTCATTCGGTATAAAGAGTTAACGGGAAATTCACCCCTTTGGTTTGGGGCCATGTTTGCACCAAAGTAGCTTTTGAGGAAGTGCCATAAACAATTCTAACAAAAACTTCCCCACTTTTGCCTTGCAAACCGAGACCTATTGTGGTAAATGCATTTTTGATACCTCTACTCTTTGAAGGTACAAAGGATCCTAAAAGGGAGATCATCATGCTCTCGAAAATGTACCTATGTTGAATTGCAACCAGGGAAAAGAGTCTCAACTTGTAAGGGAAAAGTGGAGGAGTTTTCAGTTGGAACTATTGATGGTCCTAATAGTTGTTACTCAGAGTGCAAGTATGGTCGTCCAATGGCATTATTGCTTTCATTTTTCATAGCTTCAACCATTTTCCCCTTCATTTTCTTCACAAGAAAAGAAGGGGCTTTTGTACTGGTGGTCATTTCAACTAGAGATGTCACCAGGCTGGACTGGGCCCGGATACGGTTTTAGGAACCGCGGGCTAGGCTGGCTATGCTTCCTAAGCCAACCCAGGCCGTGCCGGGCCGATTCCAAAAAAATTTATTCCGAAACCGGCCCGGCCCGGTGAACCTGAACCGGTGTACTAGGCCAGATCGGGCCGGGCTCGATTCAGGTTTTTTTTTTTTTTTCCATTTTTTTAACTCACATTTTTTTCCTCTATTTGATTTTTAGGGTCTTACGATATAAAATGTAATAGTGGTAACTAAATTAGTAGTAATATATTAGTAATATAGTAGTAATTTAAATTGTGATGAGTTTAAGGTAATTAATAGTAATATAATGATGGTAGTGAAAAAAATACAAAAGAATAAAAAAGAAACAAAAAAAAATAATAAAAACACAAATAAATAAAAAAACCAAAAAAAGAATAAATATAGAGGGGCGGTTCCACCGGGCAAATGGACGGTGGAACCGCCCTCCTGTTTTTAACTTTTTATTTTGTTTTTTTATTTTTTTATTTTGTTTTTATATTCTTTTTATTATTTTAACTCTCATATTTTTTCCTCTATTTGATTTTTGATTTTTAGGGTGTTATGATATAAAATAAAATTGTGATGAATTTAGAATAATTAATAGTAATATAATGATAGTAGTGATAAAAATACAAAATAATAAAACAGAAACAAAACACAAAATAATTAAAAAAAAGCAAAAAAATAAAAATAAATAAATAAACATAGTCATAGAGGGCGGTTCCACTGCGCACATGCACGGTGGAACCGCCATCTTATTTTCAACTTTTTTTTAATTTGTTTTTTTAATTTTGTTTTTATATTTTTTTTGTTGTTTTTATTTTGTTTTTTATTCTTTTCTTTATTCTTTTATTCTTTTATTCTTTTTTCTATTAGTTTGTTTTTTGAGCTTTTTTTTATTGAGGTCATGACACTTGTTGTTGTTGTTGTTGTTGTTTTAACTCTCTTGTTATGATTTTTTTATTCACTCTCTATTTTTTTTTTAAATTAACTTTTTATGAATAAATAATTAGAAACACAAAATTTTTAGAGTGATTCTACCGAATTCAATGTAGGTCCACTACCAAGTTTTTCACTTGGATTTTAAAATCCTCTAATTTTTATGGTTACATTATTTTGATTTTCACACAATTTTATTTTTTTTCTCTATTTACATAATGAATTTTATTAAAAAAAAAATTATACTTCTTTTTCTTCTTCTACTTCTTGTTCAGCCTCTTCGGAGGCTTTGACAATGTCTTGCATCCTTGCTTCTGCATCCTTCCAATATTTAACGCAAATTAATACTTTCAAAGTATCGTTCGCTAAATTTGTATGCTTCTTGATTAATACTCGACCACCTGCACTAAAAACACATTTCAATGGCAATGTGAACACTGGAGGGGTTAATATATCTTTGGTCACTTGGGCCAAAATTGGATAGTATGATGAATTATTTTTTCACCAATCTAATATATCAAAAAAATCATCATCATCGAAACTTTCTAAACTAGGTGTTTGTTTGTATAAAAGTAATTCATTGAATGTTGATGAAGAAGTTTTTTATTTTTTTCCTAACTATGTCAAGGATTAAAAGAAATTGAAGATGATCTAATTGTTGTACTAGTACTACTATTACCTACATCATTAGTATTTAAAGCATTATACTCCTTTTCATATAATTCAAACATGGCTTGCAAAGTATTAGATGTTTGTTGTTTTAAATGTTGTCGACTAATATATATTTTTGTTATTAACATTTTAACACATTCAATATTAACACGTGGATCTAAAACACTTGCTAATTAAATACAAAATAGGAATTTCTTCATAATATTTTAAAAATTTTATTTTCATTAGATCAACAATATCACTAAATCTATCTTCTTCTTCAAATTGAGTAAATAGATAACAAATTTTATAAAAATTAAGTAACATTAAATGAGTTGTTGGATAATAACTTTCGGAAAATAAATTTATACATGTATAAAATTTTTTTAATAATTTAGTTAGTGTGGTTGTAAAATCAAAAGTAATATTATTAACAAAAACCACATTCATAATTAGAATTTACAAATTCAAGTAAGATATTTCTAAAAGGAAGTACTCCTTATAACATATCATAAGTTGAATTCCATCTAGTATCACATTCTAATTTGAAATTTTTGAATTTTTTATTATGTATTTGACATATTTGTCTAAATTCTTGAGTTTTTGTCGAAAAATTTTTAATTTGATGAATCATGTCACGAATGAGTTTTAAAACTATTTCTGTCATTTGTAATCCATCTCTAACACATAAATTTATTATATGACATGCACATTTTATATGAAAAAGTATTCCATGTAAATAAGTTTTTATAGTTTGTTTTAAAGTAACAACCGCATTAGTATTAGCTGAAACATTATCGAAATATATAGAAAAAATTTTATCACTAATTCCTCATTCATGAACAACATTCGTAATTACTCTAATTATGTGAGAACCGTTACATGGATATTCCCAACGTTGAAAAACTAATATTTTCTTTTCTAAAACTCATGAATTATTAACCCAATGACATGTTATTACAATATAATATTCTTTTTTAGATTCATTTTTCCAAGTATCTGAAATTAATGAAAATTTACATTGACTACTCATAAATTGTGCAATTATACCATCTTTTAATTCTTGATACCGATCTATTAACCTCCTCCTACCGGATGCTCTACTACTTTTTTTATAAATCGGTTGTAAATATTTTTGAACATATTCTTAAAAAACGGGACATGCAACTATACTAAGTGGTAATTCTTTTCTAGTTATCCATTCTATATGACCAATTTTTTCTTTTTCCGTATTATATTTAAATGTACCCGTTACATTTCCTTCCCCAGTGGCTATTTGTGTTTGTTTTATTTGTGGTAATTTATCTGGATGATCTCTAATTAAGTGTCTCTTAAATGTGTCTACTCCCCAACCCTTTAAAAATTTATATGGTCGGTGACAAATTTTACAAAATACTTTTTGTTAATCAAGATTTTTAATAAAAAATTCCTATACATTAATATCATCTATTTTAGTGCGTGTTGTGTTAGATTGTGTGTTACTAGGTTGAGTTTCTTTTAAAAGATTTTCAATATCTATATTTTTTTAAATTTCATCTTGAAAAAATGAAAATGGGGGGAGAGAAGATTGTTGAGAAACTTGAGAAGAATTTGTTCTGGTCATTTTTTTAAAAAATTTGAGATTAATTTTTTTAAAAAAAAATTATATGTAATGCAAACACACATAAATAATATATATTATGCAAAAAAAATTAAAGATGAAAAAATAATAAATGTATCGACTTGACGGAGATCGCGGTTGTTTTTTGCCAAATCTTCAATTTGAGCTTCCAACCTTGAAATCTTGTCAAATCTTGATCAATGTTATAGGTGGTGGTGGAAATGGTATAGTTGAGAATAAAATATGGGAATTGTGAAAATAGTTGAAATGAAAATGAAAATGGTTAAATTGTGAAAATGATGAAAATGGAAAATGTGAAATGGTAGAAATGTGTTGAATGTGATTAATGGAAGATGGATATGGTAGTGTAGAAAATTGAAATTGTGTTTGAGAGAGTGTAGTAGTATTGAGACAATTTAAATGTAAGAGAGAATATGAGATTTTATTGTGGAAATTTTAGAAATGAGATGTACCCTATTTATAGAAAAAAATTTTGATCTCTTTGATCAAAATACCCCTCAAGCTAATCGTTTTATAGCTATTGGGAGGGTTAAAATTGTCTAATTTTTTTTTTAAAAAAAAACCGTTGGAATCAGAGGGCCGATTCCGAGCCTGGTCCGGTTCCGTGCCGGTCCCGAGCTAGGGCCGGACTAGTTCCCAGTTCCAATCAACATTAAACCGGACCGGCCCGCTACAGTACCCGGGCCAGTCTAGTTAGGGTTATTGTTTATCCTGATCCGGTTCACGGGCAGGACTTTTTCAGGCCGACTGGGCCGGATTTCGAGCCTAACCTGGTCCGGTGACATCTCTAATTTCAACAACCAATGTAATGAAAGAAACTTATTAAATTTGAACATCATTACCATTTCACTAAATTTTGATGATTTGTGAACTTCCATATTTCCTTCAGATTATCAAGGTCAGACTTTTTCTCAGTCGTTTAATTAATGGTTGAAGGAAGCAATCAAGGTTTGCAATTCTATCTTGTAATGTACAAACAGGGTTTGAAGCCATAATGTAAGGTAAATTTTGAATCTTAAAACGAAATTGAATTGCTTCCTAAAGGGTAAGTCTCTCTCACTCTCTCATTGCTCGTCTTTGATCTTGCTCCCCTAGTTTGTATTCACAGATTATTCAAATACAAATTCGACTTCATGATATTAAGTGGTAAGAGCTTTGTTCTACCCCACATCGAACCTTTGTTAGATTTTGGCATAGTTTGTTGGATCATTAATCCAACATTGGACTTATATATTAAAATAATTATGTATTGCATATTGTCAAAACCATAACTTAAGCCCATATGAAAGTAATATGACAAATTTGAAAATTCGGTAATTTGGGTTTAAGTATCTTAGAGGATATGGAAACAAATTAATATATAGATAACAATAGACATTTATTATTTATCACGTGTTAAATAGAGAATGTCTAAAGGTGATTTAAGGACAGTTGTCATAAGCTAAACAAACAGTTTTGGAAGGTAAAAGTCACCCTACAACTATAAATAGAGTTATAGTTCCCGGGTCAATGAATCACTCTTTTCCCTAATACCCCCATCATATAGAGAGAATTTGTGAGGATACATATGAACTGGAAGGCCGTACCCAGGATTCTGTCCAGATGAAAGTCGAGTCAAGATTTTATCCTATTCAGTTTTCGACAATAGAATCAGGTATAATTTTGATCCGATCTGAATTTCAGTTTCAGGTTATTAAATTCTTTTAATTTCGGTGATTTAAGACGATATTTGGCATAGTTTTGTATAAAGTTATTTTTCTCAACATTGGTTGACATGCTCTTATTGTCAACATTTGATTACTACACCTATGGTTTTGTATATATCTTAAGATAAATTAATTGAAACAACATATCACCAAAGTGATCCCTCTTGTGAAAATTAATTTATTTAAAGATGTAAAAAGATTGTGTGCACGAAACTCATGTGAATATTGATTGGCCCAAAGGAAGATCAATATTTGACGGAATTGCATGTACATCTTATGGTAATAAATGCGTGAAAATTTTTCGATTTTACATGTGACTAATTTATTGGCCCAAAGGAAGGTAATTGGTTGATATGTTCTTATTATCAGTATTTGATTATTGCACCCAGATACCACTTACAAGTTAATTATTTTGTCCAAAGATAAAATGTTAATGAAGTAACCGGTATCTTGTGATGAGAATTATACATTTTTGAATTTATTTGGTAAAGTTCCATGTCAGTATATATGGATTTTCGTTCTCTGTTTGACGGATATTAATGTCCAACTCAGTTTGATTTTTAAATTGAATGACTTAAATTTCAAGTTTAGATTTAAACGTTGCGTTAAGGACCGATTCGCCCCACCACTTATAGATAAGAGTACTTCTGAAAAGAAGGAGAAAGAAAGGTGAGAGATGTTGAATCGCGTGTGTTTAATGATGATAAAGTGAGCCATCCCAGAAACATTTAAAGACACTATATGTAAGTCAGTTATGATGACTAAATCTTTTATTACGGATATTGAGAAATGATCTGTCAAGAATGAAATGATTACTAGTACACTCTTGACAAATCCTATCTCTATACGGTATAATGGTTAAGAACTCTTGACCAATAAGGACAGAAAGAAAGAAAAGAAAAGAAAACAGGATAAAGATGCTGCAGGTATAGCATCACAAAAGAAATAACGAAAGACACCGATTGAATCGGGAAAGAATGGTTGTTTCTTCTGTGGCGCTAAGGGTACAAGAAAAAGAGAATGTATCAACTATCACGTTTGAAGTGATAAGAAAGGTATATTCCTTAGTTTGGTTTGTTTTGAGATTAACTTAACTTCGGTATCAAGACATACTCGGTGGTTAGGTTCCGCTGCGATTATTCACATCAGTGTGTCTATACAGGGTTTCCTAAATTGTCGATTGTCAATTGATGGTGAAAGATACATCTATGTGGACGGTGATAATAAAGTTTCAATTATAATGATAGAAAAGTTTAGATTATCATTGAAAACTGATTTATATTTGGTTCTTACTGAAACTTTTGTTGTTCCTTCATTTAGATGGAATTTGATTTCCATTTTTGTTAGACAGATAAGGTTTTACATGTTCTTTCGGAAATGGAAAAGTTAGTTTCTTAAGTCCAAATAGTTTGGTTCCGGCTTTCTATTAGGATTTGATAATCTATGTTAGGTTGATACTATTATTTCATTTAAATCCCTACAATATAGTACTCGAAATATATAGTTTAAGTTAACTAGTAAGAATTTCTTTCCATTTTGGCACAAGAGATTGGGTAATATCTCCAAACGGAGAATAAGGAGACTTGTGTCAGAAGAAAATTTCACAGATTTCGGTATTTGTGTAAATTATAAAGTGAAAACAAACCAATAAAAGGGGATTGAATCCAATAGAACTTCAGACGTCTTAGAACTGATACATACAGATATCTATGGGTCATTCCTTTTGGTTCTTGGAATGGTCAAAGATATTTTATCACGTTCAATTATTCATGATATGGTTCAATCAAAATTGCAGCATATATCCTGAACAGTATTTTCTACTAAGACAACTACTGAAACCCAATAAGAACTTTGGACCAGTATACGTCATAGTCTAAAGTATCTACACGATTGGAGTTGTCCAACTAAAATTAGGTCTATTAGACCTAATAAAAAAAATTGGACATTAGGATGGTTAGTTGATTAATAGTGAAATCTGAAAAGATTTAAGGGGTATTAATTTTATACTCAGTTCTTTGAGGATGTTGAGTTTGTGGGGAGAGATATGGTTATAGATAATGTTAGAGAACCTTCCATTCCGGAAGAACAAACTCAACTACCTCTAGGAGAGATAAAATTCAGACATCCCGACAGTGATATTACAAATTTCATCAAATCTTTATCTCATTAGGTTTTTAAGTTATGAGATGAAATTTGATTAATAATTATGGATATCACAAATTCTGTTGGAGCAAGTACTCAGAAAATGCCCCTATGGTAAGGGAGACAATTTTAGTCTCTACCAGTGTCTTAAGAATAACCTTAAATATAGAAAAATACAAAAGATTCCTTATACATTAATAGTATGGAGTCTGATGTATGTTTTGATCTGTACGCATTTGGATATTGTGTACATTACGGAAATGTTGGACAGAAAGTTTTGCAATTCTTACAAAGAGCAAAAAGACATATGCTCACCTATCGAAAGTCAGATTTTATTTGGTATATTGACTCCAATTTTATGGGATGTCAAGTCAGCATGAAGGTAACGACATGCTAGTAGGAAAAGCCAATTTTGGAAGTGTGTTACAAGTCTTATATAGTCTCTTCTATCATGGCGACGAAATTGATAACATGATATGAGACATCTAAATATGGAATATGACTATGAAACTTTGTCACAGATGGTATTAACAGGCCACTTAGATTATTGTGTGACGTAATTCAACAGTCTTATATTCCAGAAAATGATTCAAAGTGGACAGTTGTCTATAGAGCATATTGGTACAAACCCCAAAATTACAGATACATTTATTAAGGGATTGTCACCCAAAAGATTCATGTACGCACTATTCGTATGAGTGTAATATAATTTCAAGATATTTAGTTTTAGTGGGAGTTTGTGATTTTAGATACTCATCTAATATAGACATTTTCGGTTATTTCAATTTAAGGTATTTTGAGATTATTTTCTGTGGAAATAAAGATTCATTTTGTGAATCACACTCTGATATTGAGTATAGTTGATCTCATTAAAGGGACCAGTTGGAACTAGGCATGTTAAAGATCACATTGCATGACATTTTCATACTACGCATCCATATCATGATCCATATCATTTGGTTATATCAATTTACATGACCATTGAGGGTTGGGTTACGAAAGAAATGTAATAGAAGTCGCATTGATCCTAAGTTGGTATGATTGATGGACGATATTGGTTGTAAATATATTTTAGTATTAACAGAAAAGTTGAACTCATTCGATTGTTTCGCAAATACATAATTATAAAGTTTTATATATAGCCCAAGTGAGAGATTGTTGGATCATTAATCCAACATTAGACTTATATATTAAAATAATTATGTATTGCACATTGTCAAACCTATAATTTAAACCCATATGAAAGTGATCTGACAAATTTAGAAATTTGGTAAATTAAGTTTAAGTATCTCAGAGGATATGGAAACAAATTAATGTGTTGATACCAATGGATATTTACTATTTATGATGGGTTAAATAGAGAATGTCTAAGGGTGATTTAAAGACAGCTGTCATAAGCTGAACAAACAGTTTTGGAAGGTAAAAGTCACCCTACAACTATAAATAGAGTTATGATCCCCAGGTCAATGAATCACTCTTCTCCCTAATACCCCCATCATATAGAAAGAATTTATGAGGATACATATGAACTAAGAGGCCGTACCCAGGATTCTGTCCAGACGAAAGTTGAGTCAAGATTTCATCCTATTCAGTTTCCGGCAATGGAATCAGGTATAATTTTAATCCGATCTGAATTTCGGTTTCAGTTTATTAAGTTCTTTTAATTCCGGTGATTTAACACGATATTTGACATAATTTTGTATAAAGTTATTTTTCCCAACATAGTTGGCTCCTATGAAACCAATTCCAGTGAGATCATTGATATCTTCTGTTTTAGTGCAAATTGGCTTCAATCTTCACCATAGTCTAAGCCAGTTTAGGGCTTAAAGAATTATGCCTCCAGTTAGAGAATTTTCCACCAACGTTTCCATGTCCAAACAATTCCTCTAGTTACTGATTCAAAAAATTATAACAAAAGCTAAGACTACTGAAATAAACAAAATTAGTAAAAAAAATTCCATCGACATTAGTATAAATGAATTGATGTTTTGGAATAACACGAGGGAGAAACTCAAGAAGAGGTGCTAGAAGGTCATCAAATTCAGTGAAGAAAATTTAAACATGTAGAAATTTTTACGGATAAACATCAAAATAATGAGTGATCAAACTGAGGAAGTTGCTTTGATACATTATTCACAACATTCAGGTTGGATTTTCATCTCGAGGTTCCATGCATGCTCAAAAACATAAAATAATTACTTCAAATTCTTTCAAACAAATGCTTATTCCCTACTTTTTTGGAAAATATACACAAATTCTGTTTTAGTCTTTTAAAATGTATAGACTAATGAAACAAACTTTTATAAATTGAATCGGAAAAAGGAAAACGACAGAATTTAAAATTTCAGATTATATGAGGAAAAAACAAAAGACGGTAAGAAAAGAGAGGAGGACAAAAGAAAAATGGAGGAGAAAGCTCGGATAGAACAGGGGAAGTCTCGGATACCATCTTATTTGCTTAAGTAATCAGAATTCTAAATTAGTAATACAATTAATTCTTAAAAAATCTATTATATTACCCTCATCGATAATAGTGAAAAATATCAGTTGTATCTTATTATTAGAAATGCATATCAAGCACCCTCATAATGGTGTTCAATTACCCAAAACAGATATTCAAATAAAAATCATATTTCCTTTCTACTTGAAACCTTTGGGACAAATCTAAGGCGCCAAACACTCGCAAAGATACAATAAAAAACTAAAAGAGAAATTTCATTTTCTAATAATTTGGAGAAAAGCATCTAAATCATGTAAAACTACAAAAGAAAAAGATTCCATAAAATATTTGATAATAAATAATGAAATGATTTATAAACTATCTATTTCAATTCAATTTATGGATTCCCAAAATTATTCTCTCGTGAAAAAATAGATATAGAATCTAATAGATAAAACACACATAATTTGAAATCAAATACAACAAATTATAAAAGACAAGAAAAGAGTATCTTTAACACCAAATAAAAATATTAATACTAAGACTCAGAAAAAAGGTAATAATGTTAAAATATTATAATCCCAAAACAAGGCAGATGATCAAAAGAAAAAATACTCAATAGTTCGCAAATTGTAATATTTTATACTATTTTTCATTGAACTTATATATATAGATATCCTTTTATGTATCATTAATATTAATATTACAACACTAACTTATTCTTGAATCAACAAATAAATAAATATATATATATATATATATTGGAAATATATTTACAAAAATGTACCAATGCAACAAGAAGTGATAAAACAAAGCCAAAAAAAAAAAAAAAAAAAAACTCACTTTATTTCAATTATAGAAACATTATTTACAAAAGATCAGTGAATTATGTTCTAAATTGCTTTATTTCTCAATTATTGAGTTGATTAACGTGCGAGCAGACACCAATCATGATATACAGATAACATGTACTGCTCCTGTACCATATAATCTTTTTGCCAAAGAAAGAGCGAAGATATGAGGAAAAGACTGTTCAGGTCCAACAAACTTACACTACAACCAAGTGAAAATCTTCACCAACAAGCAATCCCACCAACAGAATGCGACAGCCACAACAGACAACAATTGAATAGCAAGTGCCAAGCCAAAAAGAATATGCGAAAAAGAAAAGTAAATAAATACCGCACTCTAGTTACCATGATGGTAGCTGCTGTTGCTTGTGACACTTCTCCTCAAGGACAAATGAGGCAATTGTGAAAGTAAAGAATCCATGACCCTTCCCGCAAGGGTTTTTTTTGCAGACCCCACTTCTTTTGTCTCCACTTTAGAATCCGCGTCACGCCAAAACTTGATGATATGGATATTCTCTTCTTCCGTGGATCTCTGGAGAACAATTCTAGATGCAAAACCCCTTTCTTTCATTTGAAGACAAATTTGTGAGGGATTGTTTGCAGTTAGTGTAACCATATACAGCCAGCCCCTTTCTGATAGCAGATTATCTGCAACGGGCAATATCTTGTTAATGATGCTCACACCATTCTCTCCCCCAGCCCAAGCACATGTGATTCCATCACATCCCACTTCATCTTCAGGTGTTGGCACATAAGGTGGGTTCACAACAATCACATCAACTGATCCTGCCAATCGCATCTCCAAACCTGATGCTATATCAGTGTTAACTACCTCTGCATGAATGCCATGAGCCTCCAAGGTTTCCCTCGTAACTCTCACTGCATCGGGGTTGATATCGGTGGCTATATAATGAACCCCACTAGCTTCTTGCCCAAGTATTAGAGCCAGAGAAGTAATGATGTATCCACTGCCACAACCCACTTCCATACATATTCTTGGACAATGTTCCAACAAGTTAGTCCTGTCAGCAAGCAGGGCATCAACTAGTGCAAATGAATCATCACATGGTTCATAAACCTCAGGATGAGAACTCAGAAGTCGGATTTGGGCAGTTCTAAAATTAGTACTCTTCTGGACCTGTCAAGGCAGGTTAATGTTAAAAATTAACCACAATAACAGGAAAAGTTTCTATTTGTTGCACATCCAAGATAAGAAAAGGCACAAGTATCAAAAGAATGTTTTTCTATAGTAGACTACCTGTTTAATTTTCACTTGTTGACACTCATTAGTTGTTCTGATGGAAGGCAACGTCAGTTCTACAGACTCCACTCCGTAGTCCATATTGAAATTCACATAACTAAACCTGGAAGAAGTGGTGGAACACAAATCTATGAATTACAAAAACAAGTGATTTAGCTGCATTTCAACAACTTAAACTATTGTCCAATTTATCTTTTTAGTGATCGTAGTACCAGTTAAGACAGCATAGATCTTTGCATCAAAGACCAAATTACGCTTTGCTAACAAATTGATAAGCCATCAACATGTTAATTTAATGAATCAAGAAGCAATATCATAGAAAAGGAATCATCCTTTATAATACCCCATTTAAGGTTTCATTTTCATCTCAAGAGTAATAGACAAATCATTTGAACAACAAAGGCAGTACATTCCAGAACTTTGAGGAAAAGGCTCAACGATAGGGCCCACCTGTGTAATTCTCTGGCACAGGTATGAACAGCAAGACACGGGTTTTCAGATTGATTAATTTCTTTATCATGTGAATTGCAATCCTACCAACTTATTAGGGAAAATTTCATGAAAGAAGATGATCCAAACATCATTACAAGGGGCCACATTCAACAGTAATGCATCGTAGGACCGCAAAATTACAGGTCAGGTGCCTAAACTATTCAAAAAGTTACAAATAAGAACCTAAACAAAGAAGTTCTACATTTAAGTACTGCCAACACCTGTAGGGGACAGAGGACAGGACAGAGAGCTATAGTTCCAAGAGACGGCCAATAAAGTTGCTTATCAAGCATTGCTCCTCCACTTACTCCTTTTAGCCTGGTTGGGTTGTAAGTGTGCATTTGATTGCACAAAGACCTACATGCACACCTACAACACCATTTCTTGAACATAAACCTCTCTCGTTGTGAGCCCACCCATGTGCAAGAGATGGCCAAAAAGATAGCTTATCAAGCACTGCTCCAGCTCTTACTCCTTTTAGCCCAGTGAGGTTTTGTAGTTGTAGAAGTGCATTTGATTGCCTTCACCCGTAAATGGATTGCCCTCCTTCTACATCACAATGCTATTAGAACCTCAAGAGCAGCTTCTCACTCAAGGCCCAGGAAAGGAGATGGAAAAACCATGAAAGCAACACCACAATCATTTCATCAAGAACAGCTTCTTCTCACTCAAAGCCCTCTAAGAAAGCCAATATTCAAATTCCTCTTCACATTCATCCTTGGTACAATCCTTGCGTCTCTGTTTCTCAGAAAAATTGGGACCTAGACATACAAATCTCAGGAGAGCAGATTGAAGAGAAGCCTCAAACTGTGCTGATTGAGCTCAATTACAGTGACACCTCAAAAAGATCATATAACAGTATTCACAATTGGTATTATAAGCATCATAATTAAAACCCATCTTTGCCTGTGAGATAGAAAGCATCATATCAGAATTTAGAAATCAAACCAAATAAAAAGTTCGTACCGTTCCCCATCTTTGGCTATGATTCATACTCAATTTTTAATTTTGGTCAACAATTGGAGGAGTTTGTTGTATTTGTTTCTCGTAACCATAAGAGTACCAGGACACAAACAAACACACGCACAGAGAGGGAGAAAGAATCCTGATAAATTTTCATTGAATTAGAAACCATAAATACTAATGCAAAATCTCAACAAGGAATCAAGGCTAAGAAATGACAAAGGAAAGAATTTCAGGTGGGAAATCTAACATACTATAAATCGAAGAAACAAATATGGGCTTCAGAAATTTCATTCTTCTGTACATAAAAATAATCGGGTAAATATTTGACATGATAACCGACATGAACATAGAGAATATCATCATGGTATCGCAGCTTCCTGTTCATGTTTTAAAGGTGAAATCTTAAATTGGCGAAGAAATTAAACATTATTTCTCATTTTATAGGTTGAGATATTACCAAAGATAGATAAACAGGCAGTATACTTCTCTGCTGCAAAAATTAGATTTATGATGCAATCCAAAATAAGAGAGAGAGAGATAGAGACCTGCGAAAGGAAATTAAAGCGCGGTGGACGACTTAGTGCTTGGAATTGGATGGCATGAAGTGGAAGAGCCGAATGAATCCCCTCCGCCTCCAGGGTTTTGAAGAAAAAGGAGGGTAATCGTTTCCACAATCCAATGTGCTACGCGCAACTTTTAGTTTTTAATTAAAAAATAAAAAAATAAAATAGTTACAACTTAAGTCAATGTTCGGGGAAGACCTTCATCTCTTATTTTTGACTTTTTAATCTTATTTAATTGACTTATAATTCAAAATAAATATATTTTGACTCCTTAATATATTTTTTATATTATCTGCAACACATTTAAATATTAAAAGTACTTTCATATACGGTTAGACTTAAATAATATTTTTAAGTTTTCTTTCATTTTATGCTTAAAAAATATATAATATTTTTCTTTTCTGATCAAATTTATCTAACATTCAACACATTACAACATGAGAATCATTAATTGTCTCTGGGAAGTCTTTCCCCTTTTTCTTATACAAAAATAATCTTAATTATGCTTAGATTACTTACATTAGGACAAAAGTTCGGTGAGATTAGGGTTGTATTCGAGTCAAATTAATCCAGAATACCTTTATATTCAAAGTTGAATTTAAATTTTTTAATGATACTCAAACTCAAATTGTTTATAAATATAAATATTTATATAATATATTAGCATATTCCACTTAATTTAATTTTTATATTATAATAATATATGGATATATATATAATATATTAATATATATTATAAAACTATTCCATGAATTTTCGAATTTAAAATTTTATTACTTGAACTTGATTTTATTGTGTAATGAAATTACTTAAAGTTGATTCGAGTTTAGTCAAAATCAAATCGAGTTAAATTTTTGATTGACTAACTTACGAACGCCTTGAAGTTAACTTGGTTCGCATAGCAGCCTCAATATATAAAGAGGAGGAGAGAGAATATATAATACCTTAACTTTGGTCAACAAATTCTTTTCCTAAGCATTAAGTAACACAAGGAGGGGCAAACCGTGGTGTTCATTTTTTTAATAAATGTTTACGGCAACATACAGAAATTATTATTTATTAAAATAGTTAATGCAATGCAAGATATCTTGTATCAATCCAAAAGCTAAATACGTGTTTGTTAATTCATCATTCACTATAAAATCAAAATGTTCACCTGACGGTCAAAAACTGTCTACATAACGTATCAAATCCATCAACAATACTTTTTTCAACTGAATGTACATCCGTCAGAGAAAGTATTGCTGATGGATTTGGTGTGTTATGTAGACAATTTTTTACCGTCAGGTGAATATTTTGATTTTATAGTGAATGATGAATTAACGGTTAGCATTAATGTTGGTTAGCATTGTTGGTTAGCATTGAGTTAGGAAATGTTAGTGATTTTATCATCGGTTACTATATGTTATAAGATGTTACTACTTTTATCAACGATTACCAAGTGTTAATATCGGATACCACAATATTATTACTTTTTATAGTATTACTGTATTTTATCTATAAAAATTATAAAAATAATATAAACATAATAATAATGATTGTATTAATATCCGAAAATTATTGATACATTTATTTATAATACAATGATGAATACATATAAGACAAAAAAAAAGATTACATGTCCCACAACTATAAAAATGTCACCATCTCAAACAAAAAATGTTCACTTCAATCAAAATGTTACCATCATTTGAAGACACAATTCAGCATCAAAATCAGATAACTTTAAAATTAAGCCGATAGCAATGACCAACTTTGTGATCAACTTTATGCATAATTCTCCGTCAATATATTCATAGAAACCAAAATGAATATAATTACATGGTAGTGAAATGAATATAATTGCATGACAATATGAAAAATAGTTGTAAATGAAAATATTATCTCTGGGATGAAGTGGGATGGAATATGTGATGATAATGATGATGGTTGACTTCTACGTATACTTCCACCATCTGGTATTAGAGGAATCTAACAATACAACCCAATAGAATCCAATACAACTGAGTAACTTTTTTATTTAAAAAAAATATACAATTACCTTTTGACGAAACTTTGCAAAGTCATTGTTCGTTGGTGTTTAAATATTTTCTATAGAGTGTGTTTCAGTGTGAGAGCTTGAATGAGAGTTTTGGCTAGATTTGGAGGTTAAAAATATACTTGGTTTCAGGGCAGGAAAGCTTTGGAGAGTTTTTGTTAAAATATGTTTTGATGGAAATAAGACTGAATATATGTTTTGTTGAGTTAGAAAGACTTTGAGAGCTTTGAGGGAGGAGAGCTTTCGAGAAAATGAGGGAATGAGGATGATGATTTATAATAAATTCAGTTCGACCATTTGACTGTCATTTTTATAAACAAAATTTCAAAATCCGCCGTATTTTTTCCTTTCATGTCTTTTTCACACTTTTTTATTTTTTTCACACTTTTACTCTTTACCCGTCTTTTTTTTTTCATTACACACTTTTGTTTTAGTGCCAGCTATAATACTCATCCAAAATTTTCAAATATCCAACCAAAATCTCAGAGTGACTCTTTATAAAATTTTGCAAAGAAATTTTGAACTCATAAAATGGAAAAAATGAACTACGTGATGAATTTTTAATAAAATTAATATTATCAAAAATTTTGAATAAATTGAATTAGAAACAAAATGAAAAATTATAAAATTAATATTACTAAAAAATAATAATTTTTTAATTTTAAGATAATTTTTATTTGTTTATATAAAAGTGAGTTAAAAAAAAGAAAGTTAAAAAAAAGTATAGGAGGAAAAAAAAGAGAGAGAATAAAAAAAAGGAATAAAGAAGAGTGTAAAAAAAATCCAAAATATCTTCACATGGCTCCGTAAGGCATAAAGAGGGACCCGTGTGAGGTATGCTTGCACCCATGAGGCTTGCACTTGCACCCGCGTGAGGCATGACTGCGCCCGCGTGAGGACTTGCTGCACCCTTGAGGCTTGGACTTGTACCCACTAACGTACCACAACTTCTCACTACTTATCATTACTTACCACTAATGTATCATAACTTACCACTAATTTATCACTATTTATCACTACTTACCATTAACTTACCAACATGTAATTATTAATGTTATATAAAATTATGTAATTATTAAAATTATTTATTATGTAATATTATTTATGTATTTATTAATTTATGTTAAATTAATATTAATATTTATAATTTTATTGAATTGTCATTTGAATTTTATTATTTTATTTAATATTTAAAGAGTATAGTAAAAAAAGATAGAGAGAGTTAAAAAAAATAAAATTAAAAAAAAATTATTTTTAAAAAAAAAAGAAAGCACATTTGCTTTCTTAAAAGAGACTGCCCCGCGTGACGGGGCAGCCCTATTTACTTCTTTATTTTTTTGTGTTTTTTTTCTTTTAGTTTTTCTTTTATTTTTTATTTTATTTTTTTTTACGATTGTTTTGTTTTTATTTTTTTAAGACAGTAAAAGTTATATTTTTTCTTTAATTTTTTTATTTTATATTTTTCTATATTTCAAAAAAATAAATAAAATTAAAAAAAGTTAAAAAAAAAACTATCCTAAAAGAGGGCTACCCCTGGTGTGCAGCGCGGGGCAGCCCTCTTTACTTCTCTTAATTTTTTTTTGTTTTGTTTTTTTTTTTTCTTTTAGTTTTTCATTTTTTTTCTTTTTACGATTATTTTTTTTATTTTTCTAGGAAATGGAAGTTACATTTTTTCTTTGATTTTTTTATCCTATATTTCTTTTATTTTTTTTCTTAGTTAATTTTTTTTCTTTTGTTCTTTTATATTATTATCACTATATATTACTACTACTATATATTATTATTAGTTATTATGTTTTTTTGTTCTTTTATTTTTTTAGAATATTAAAATATTAAAATATTAAAAAATAATTTTACAAAAAAAATATTATAAAAAATTACAAAAATAGGATGAAAAATCATACACTTATTATCACTTATCATCACTTGTTACCATACATTATATTATCACTTGTTACCATGCATATAGTCGTATTATTACTTATTACCACTTATTACCGTGCATTATATTACTATTTGTTATTATTTGTTACCATTTATTATAACTTATTACCGTATATTATATAACCACTTGTTACCATTTATTACCATACATTATATTACCACTTATTATAACTTATTACCTTACATTATACTACCACTTGTTACCATACATTATATTATCACTTATTATAACTTATTATCATGAATTGTATTACCATTTATTACGACTCATTATATACATTATAGACATATTACCACTGGTTACTATTTGTTATTATCACTTATTATGAATTGTTAGTATATATTATAATTAACATTATATGCATATCATTTTCACAAACAAATTTTTATAAAACAAATTTTTAAAACCCTCACTTACTTACCCGTCAATTTTTTTACTATTCACCCGCCTTTTTTTACTTTACAATTTTTTATTACCCATTACTTTTTCATATTCTTGTTACTTACATTTTATTTAAGATTCATCCGTTTTTTTATTATTCACCCGCCTTTTTTTATTAGATATATTTTTTCGTTACCCGCTATTTTTTTATATTTTTGTCATTTACATTTTATTTGTAAGATTCACCCGCTTTTTTATTTATTATTCACCCGCCTTTTTTATTATATATATTTTTCATTACTCGCTATTTTTATTATATATTTTCACATTTATAATGTAATTTATTTTAATTTATTGATTTTATAAAAACATTTTATTTTTTATTGTTATCA
This sequence comes from Dillenia turbinata, assembly GCA_037126225.1. Lineage (NCBI taxonomy): Eukaryota > Viridiplantae > Streptophyta > Magnoliopsida > Dilleniales > Dilleniaceae > Dillenia > Dillenia turbinata. The sequence continues at coordinate 12,015,663 of JBAMMX010000019.1, forward strand.
ATTTTTATTTTATTTGTTAATTTATTAAATTAAAATAACATTATAGATATAAATTTTATATTTCAAATGTATTATTTATTTTATATATATTATTTAATTTTACAGTATTATCAAGAACCATAATTTTATTGATTTTATAAAAAATTTTGAAAGAATATTAAAAATATATTAAAAATGATTGATTTAATATTCTTTTCTAATATTTTTAATGGCTTTTAAAATTTTATTTTATAGATATTTTTATATTTTAAAGAGTATTTTTTAATATTTTTATATTATAGATGTTTTTAATGGAAATTTTTAATATTTGTTAATATTGAAAAATTTTTTTGATATATTTTTTTATATTTTTATATTTTATATATGTTTAATTTTGTGAAATCGATTTATATATTTTTAGATTGATGTGTTACCCCTACCTATAGTGCCACATTTACTAATGACAACTAATAACTATTCTATATTATCACTTGTTACCATTTGTTACCATATATTCTATTACCATTTATTACCGTGCATTATATTACTATTTGTTACCATACATTATATTACTACTTATTATAACTTATTACCTTACATTATATTACCATTTATTACCATACATTATATTACCACTTATTACAACTTATTATTATGAATTATATTACCACTTATTACCGTGATTATATTACCTTTTGTTACTATTTGTTACCATACATTTTATTACCACTTATTACAATTTATTACGGTGCATTATATTACCATTTGTCACCATACATTATATTACCACTTATTACAACTTATTATCATGAATTATATTACCACTTATTACCGTGCATTATATTACCATTTGTTACTATTTGTTACCATACATTCTATTACCACTTATTACAATTTATTACCGTGCATTATATTACCATTTATTACCATACATTATATTACTATTTATTACAACTTATGTTAGTATTTGTTACCATACATTCTATTACCACTTATTACAATTTATTACCATGCATTATATTACCATTTGTTACCATACATTATATTACCATTTATTATAACTTATTACCTTACATTATATTACCATTTGTTACCATACATTATATTACCACTTATTACAACTTATTATCATGAATTATATTACCACTTATTACTGTATATTATATTACCATTTGTTACTATTTGTTACCATATATTCTATTACTACTTATTACAATTTATTACCATGTATTATATTACCATTTATTACTATTTGTTACCATACATTATATTACCACTTATTACAATTTATTATCATGCATTATATTACCATTTGTTACCATTTGTTACCATACATTATATTACCACTTATTGCTATTTATTATCATGAATTATATTACCACTTATTACCGTGTATTATATTACCATTTGTCACCATTTATTACCATACATTTTATTACCACTTATTACAATTTATTACCATACATTATATTACTATTTGTTACCATACATTATATTACTATTTATTATTACTTATTACCTTACATTATATTACCATTTGTTACCATATATTATATTACCACTTATTACAACTTATTATCATGAATTATATTACCACTTATTACGACTTATTACATACTTTATAGTCATATTACCACTAGTTACCATTTATTATTACCACTTATTACGGTTTGTTAGCATACATTATAACTATCATTACAGCATATGGATATGTGCACGTTATTTTTATAAACAAATTTTTACAAAACAAAATTTTAAAACCCTCACTTACTTACCTACTCAATTTTTTATTATTCACCCGCTTTTCTTTATTATACATTTTTTCATTACCCGCATTTTATTTAAAATTCACCCATTTTTTTTTATTATTCCCCTGTTTTTTTTATTAGATATATTTTTTCATTACTTGCTATTTTTTCATATTTTTGTCACTTACATTTTATTTGTAAGATTCACACCCGCTTTTTTTTTATTATTCACCCGCGTTTTTTATTATATATTTTTTCATTACTCTCTATTTTTATTATATATTTTCACATTTATAATGTAATTTATTTTAATTTATTGATTTTATAAAAACATTTTATTCTTTATTGTTATCAATTTTTATTTAATTTGTTAATTTATTAAATTAAAATGACATTATAGATATAAATTTTATATTTCAAATGTATTATTTATCTTATATACATTATTTAATTTTAAAGTATTATCAAGAACCATAATTTTATTGATTTTATAAAAATTTTTGAATGAATATTAAAAATATATTAAAAATGATTGATTTTATATTCTTTTTTAATATTTTTAATGGCTTTTAAAATTTTATTTTATAGATTTTTTTTATATTTTAAAGAGCATTTTTAATATTTTTTTATTATAGATGTTTTTAATGAAAATTTTTAACGGTTGTGTTATTTTTACTAACGATTACTAAACTTTTCTCAACGATCAATTTTATACCGTCATAAAATATTGCCTTAATTTTGTAGTGATCGTGACTGTTTTCAAACAGTTCCTAACACTCAGTCATATTTACTAAGCACATATAATAAGCGTCAGAATTGAACATAAGTTTTAAAGACTGTATAATGAATAAGTTAGTATAGATATACAACTTATGTCCACGGTATGGTTAACTAGATAGTAAAGAAGAGTTATTTAGAGACATTTTTCAAATCGTCTCTAAAACTTTGTCATATTTACTAACCACAAATAATAATCGTCAAATTTGAGTGAAACTTTTGAAGACTATATGCTTAAGTAGTGAGTCAAAGTAGTCATATCGAGACTGTTTTCAAACCGTTTCTAAAATTCTACCTTATTTACTGACCACAAAAGATAACCGTCTGAATTGAATATAACTTTTAAAGACTGTATAATATATGAGTTAGCATAAATGTAGAATTTATGCAGACGGTATGGTTAGGTAGATAGTAAAAACGGTCTATACTGACTGTTTTCAAACTGTTTCTAAAAGTTTTATATTTATTGACCATAATTAATAACAGTGAAAATTCAACATCGCTTTTTATAAACGGTTGTCCTACCTTTACTGACGATTGCTAAACTTTTCCTAACGAATAATATTATACCGTCGTAAAATATATACATTTCTTAACGTTTTCGTCACAAGTGTTGCTATACGCCATAAAAATCGGTTGCTACATGTCACTGCCTATAAATATTACCATCACCTCAATGCTTTAATTTTGTAGTGATTCCTCTGTATATCTTTGAATATCTTCTTAGTTTCTTTTTTTTGGTAGTAATATCTTCTTAGTTTCAACTATTATTAATTTTATTATTTTTAGTTTTAAATGTCTTTTATTTTTTTAATTTTATTATTTTTAGTTTTAAATGTCTTTTATTTTTTTGAAATCTTAAATTATGGAGTATACATTAATATTTGTGTTCTTTGCATTCTCACTGTGTGCATTGAAGTTTAATTTGGTGAGTTATAGAAGGATTTTCATGCTCCTTTTTTTTTGTCTTGTTTTCCATAAAATAAAAGTAAAAAATGTTCAACCACGTGCAATTGTCTTTTTTTTTTGAATTTTGGGTTCCTTTTTGCTTTGTCCTTTTTTTCATGGATTTACATTTAACATTTTTGTCTGCTCGTTTATGATTTCAGAAATGAAAAATATTGAAATGCCCCCTTAATTCTGAAATTTCCAAAAAAAAAAAAAAAAAGGAAATTTGAGCACAAAAGCAATTGAAAAATAAATTGGATGCTCTTGGTGTGAATGAGGTTTACGGAAACAGTTGAGGCAAAGGAACTTTTAGGTTGCATCTATGAGAGGGGAATGATTGAAGCTTCTGCCATATTGTCGGAAGCTAAAATAAGGTTAAGTAAAGCAAATTAGTTTATGGGTCTTAAAGTTAATTAACATATGAAAATCATGTAAAAGGTTTTTCTTCCTTAATGTCTGAGTAGATAAATAAAAATTATTTATGTTTCAGTACCAAGAGCTTCAATATCTTGAGAAATTAGAATTTATATTTGGTGATACAGTGACAACTAGTCAAAATGCATGGACTCCTGTAATAGTGTACTGATTGAAAATATTGATAAAAGTGTAAATCCAATTTCGCCGGTAGATATTGTTGAATCTATTGCTAAAAAAATTTGAAGTGGTGAAATATTAAGCCCTAGGAAAAGAATGAGGCCAGAAGAATTAGGAAAACAAGTCGGAAATAATAGATAAAAGCTCTAGAACAATTAGGAAAACAAGTCGGAAATAATTGATAAAATTCTACAAGAACTAGGAAAACAAGTTGGAAAGAGTAGAGCATGAACCACCATGCAACTTTGGGCCTAGTGATTATGGTCCCGCTTGGGAATTTGACCTCAGGCCAAGGTTTGAGCCATGGTACCTGCACACAACCAAAAAAAAAAGAGCATGAACCGTGAATCCATGGAACTTACAAAATATCTTGAAACCATCATGTGAGGCAAAAGGAAGTCATAACACAACTAAAAATGTTTAGACCAATGAGTATAACTCAGCTAGTATTATCCTTTTACCCCCTGTAAATGCCTCGAGTTCAAATTTCTTTATATATATATATATAAAATGTTTTTAGTGTTATTGTAATATGATATTCGAAAGTGTGTTCAACCTTTAACAAGTTTAAAATATGATGGGGGACTAAGTGTTAAAAAGTTTAATTTTGTATTTGTTGAAATATGGGGTAGGTCCGTCCATAAGGGTAGACCCGCCCTTCTTTTAAAATTTGAAAAAGGAGGGAGGGATAGTTAATTTGGCAACCACCCCTCAACCCCTCCAAAAAAACCTCCTATCTCTCCCTTCTATTTAAGATGGACATGAGAAACTAAAAAAAAAAAAGAAGTATTAAGCCATTTTTTTTCTTTTGGGAACAAAAAGAAAGGAGAGAGTTAAATTCTCATATTTCATAGAGAGAGAGACAGAAAGGGCTTGTTAAAGAATTGATCATTTGTACCAAGATATTTGGATTGTGAATAATAGGGAGTGTTCTGAATTCATGACGTTTTCTCGATTTAGAATATTCATCCGTCAAAAGAGATAAATGATCCTAATTCAATTCGGATTTTGAGAATTTTTGCATGAAAATATTTTTGTTGGTTTGTACAAAAATCATCATTGGTATCAGAGTATACATAGGTTATTTCCTACCTCATTAGGATATTTAAAAAAATTAAAATCGCCATAGAAGTTCATTATTGGCATCTTGCAAAATACTTAATGGAATGCTTTCAATTTAACACAATATCATATTTATGATATGAGGATCTAATCTGCAAAATTTTGCATGCGTCGGATGAGTATATTAGGAGATATTACAAACTTTATCTGAAACTTAATGAATTCGTAATTTTCAAAATATTGTATTTCATGATATGAAATTTATATGGTTAGATTTGTTTTGAAAAATATTTTTCAACCATATAACGATAGCAAAAAATGGTTAAGAATTGAGAGAGACATGACATTTTAAAATTCTATTTGAATTCTAAAAAAATTAAAGAAGATGAACAGTTTCTAATGGCTTTTCCCACTCTCGACAGGGGCAAATGAAATCCACCTCCTAGCTTAGAGACGTTCTATTGAAAAACTGATACCACTATTTAATTTAGAAATATCAAAAATGGGAGGAGAGCCAAATTTTGGTGTTCTGGTGCTACCTGGAAGGCGGCGTGTGGGCTTTACGTGCCATCGCGGGCACGTGAAAGCCATTTTCGAACTTTGTTTTGTAATAGGCAGGTCCAATGGCATGTGGAGGCGCGTGCATGGCTATTTCTGATCCCAATTTTTACCAAAATATGGTTTTTATTTATTTTTATTTTTTATGAATTATAATTTATTTTTCAGAGATTAAAAATATTTTTTTTTGATTATTAAATCAATAAACTGTTAGAAAATTATAGAAACAATTTTTCAAACCAGAAAATTCTAGAAAATTTTATATGAGTCTAAAAAATCATTTTGGTTTTTTTTATGAATTTTAACTTATTTTTTGGAATTGAAAATTGATATTTATTGATTTGTAATCAATAAATTATTAGAAAATTATAGAAAAATTATTTTTCTGTATAAAAAATTCTGAAAAAAATTCTTGTGAGACTAGAAAATTATTTTTTTTTAATTTTTTCTATTTGAATGTAAATTATTTATGCTCTTTTGATTTTATACTCATTTTTTATATTTAAAAATTTTGTTTTTTCAACATAAAAATTAATGAGAAATTTGAGTATCTTGTCTGAAACAAATATTTTTGAAATTTATTATAATATTATGGTTGGCTATATATCTAATATAATATTGTTCATATTTATAGAGAAATGGTGATAATCGGACGTCTTTTTGAGACTCTTTCGGGTCTCTGGGAAAGGGAAAAAGATTTGAAAAGTTCAGAGTGTTTGATGAGATTGGGTTACATGTTGACATATAAAATAGATTTATATCGTTTTTTGTTAGATCATTTGGAGATCATGGAATTGAAACGTTTGAAACTCATTCAGTTAGGTTATTCCTTTTAGAGGATGACGTGTATATATTGAGAAATTCTCTACTTTCTTATTGGGCTAACGTGATTGATGAATTATTTGTCGAGAACGGGAGCATGATACTTAACGATATAAGGCCATTACTCATAGAAAAATGGAAATTAAAAAACATAGAGAACCAAATGAAGAAAAATCGATTCCGAAATATAAACAGTTCCTCATATGCTATAAGGAGGTTCACTCCTAAGGAAAGACTATATAAGGGAATAGTAAATATGGTATCATAAATGGATATATTTTGAACCAGATAATTCATTCGTATGTTATCTTTTGCAAGTAATGAATGTTTGCTACGATCATGATGATGAACTTTCAAAATTTTTATTGTAAAGTGTCTTTCGAGCGTATGTTAGCTATGTTCATTATTTGATGATCATGTATGAAAAAGGATTTCAGGGGTCTCTCTTGAATAAAAAAAAATTGATTAATAGAATTTAAGTAATTTTCATCCAAAATTGAAATATTATTTTAAATACTTAGTGTATTTAAATAAAAATTTTAGATTGGTAGAATTTGAATAATTCTCATTCAGAATTATAATATTATTTAAATATTCTATATATTTGAGTGAGAGATTTTAGATTGGAAGAATTTGAATAATTCTCACCTAAAACTTATAGAATTTTATAATTTTAAATTAAATTCGTGATAGTGATATATTAGGACTATAAATGATGATTGGGAATCTAATAAATTTTCGATTCTATAGCTGATGTTGATCTGTCATGGATATTAATCTTGAATTACAAAATTACGTGTATGATATAAGTATTAGTAAATGTATCCACCCTCTTAGAAAACCAAAACCATAACACCAAAGTCCATTATTATGAACTTGAAGAGAAATGACAAATTAAATAACGACGATCATGAGATATGACGCCATAAAATGTGACATGTTCTGAAAAAACTAGATGTCTTAAAAGGCATCAACATGTCATGTAATACTCTAGAGTACGCAATGTTGCCCTATAGAGGAGATAACAAAATACTAACCAAGTGATGTAATACGTTTGATACCCGAGTGTGAGTAATATATAACTGTTCATGACATTTGGGTATGTCTCAGAGAGAAACATAGAGGTACCAGTAACTCATCTTAACTAATTGACCATTAAGTTTGATACCTATAAATGATGAAGTGGTCACAGTATCAAACGGTTTTTGAGAGTCATGTCTAATATAATTAGAAAGTGGGAGTCAGGTGGTCATGCTCTCTCATATTAATAGAAAGTTTAAATCTTGATTCAATTCCTTCCCGCTAAGTGAGAGCACCTGAAAATTAGTTGGACTCATAACAACAGTGTGAAGATTTTCTCAAATAATGCTCGCCACGTCAAGCTTAGGATGAGTGGTTTTGTGTTTCAACATTGGTAGTTGATGCTTTTGTTGTAGAATTTAAGTTTGAAGAGAGTTTCAGACTTTAAGTGTGAGAGGAACTATAATAAAAGCAAGAAAAGAAAATAAGATTGTAGATAAATTACAAAAGAACGACCATGGATATAAAAACAGACAGAGATATTTATGAGTTTTTGTTGATTGCTTTCTGGTAATAGATAGTATGTGAAAAACGTTATAAAAGTGAATGTTAAAGTAGATGACACTTGTAAACTACAGTTACAAAGTAGCCGAACTCTCATTTTGCATGTTGCTTTCTACGTATCAAAAATCCAACGAAACCTTATCTATTGTTATTCTTTTGAAATTTTGGCTATCACAAGTTACTAATTTAAGTTTTAATCTCCTCATCTAACAGTAACAAGTTTAATCTACTGCACTATTTTAATCTCTTCATCCCATAATTCCTCCAAGGTCTTGTAAGGGCCTTCATCTGAAATGAGCGTAAGTGCTGGACATGATTTAATCTCTGGAATTTGATTAATCTTGTTCAAATCTTCTACACTTAGCTTCCAATCAAGCGTGTCCAAGTTCTCTTTCATTCTCTCCTTATTGAAACTCTTCACTAGAACACTTGCCCCTTGTTCATAAACCCATCTAAGGCATACCTTCATCGTACATACACAAATAACCAAAAAAATGATATGCATTAGACTTTGGAGAATAAAGTAAAATAAAACTTGATATTAAAAAAAAAAAAAAAGAACCCCCCATTTTCAATTCAAATAATGTTTCTCATTTTCTGTAAGTGCTTAAGGTAGCCCCTATCATGATTAGTCAAATTACGGCACAAAAAATTAATAATAGTTCTTTACATCACGAATTGTATTGCGAATTTAAAAGAATTTAGAAGAGGCAAAATAGGAAAAGCGAACCTGGGCAAGGGTCTTTCCGCTTTCACGAGCCACTTGTTTAAGGACCTCACATTCCATCACTCTATTACATCCCCAGAGAGTTCCTGCTGCTCCCAGTGGTGAGTATGCTGACACATGAATTCCCTTCTCCTCGCAAAATTCTTTTAGCTTCTTTTGCCGCCAGAGTGGGTTCATCTCCACCTTCAAACCCCCAAACAAAATAAGGCACCAATCATATGTATTTACATTTTTGAAGCAAAATATTAATAATACTCAATTTTGGAGCGTCGGGTACTAACTTGATTGACAGCAGGAGGGATTTTGGCACTAACAAGCAAGAGGTTGAGTTTCTTGATAGAGAAGTTGCTGACACCAATGGATTTGGTGAGGCCAAGCTCCTGGCATTCTTCCATGGCTTTCCAGACGGACTCAAAATCCATGGCAACAAGGTCCTCTTGCCTTTCAGGTAGCCGAAGCCCTTCTCCCTTCATGCTCACTGGAACATGTATGAGATATAGATCCAGGTGGTCCAACCCAAGGTTTCTGCCCCCACACATACCCAAAACACTTCCACTTAATATAGCTTGAAAAATTTGAACATTAGCTTGTTATTCACGTATATTCAAATCGTATTTAATTTTTCTCGAATATTATTAAATAAATCAAAATTAACATAGTTTATCGAAGGAAACGGAAGCATATGTTATCGGATTATTTTTTAATGTCAATAAAAAAGAAGTTTCACATCAAATTATCTCCATTTTACTATATATAAAAAAAAAGATAATTGATTAAAACAAACCAATAAAAAATGGAAGCACATCAAGTTTCCTTTATACTCCAAGGAAGGAAGAAAGAGAGAGAGGCTGAATATAATTTTCATTACTTGAGTGAGTTTTGTAAGGCAGGAAGGACACGGTGAGAGTGGGCGTCACTGCACCAAAGCTTAGAAGTGATAAAGAGTTCATTCCTGGATTTGATAAGTCCAAGATGTAAAGCTTCAACTATGGCCTCCCCAAGAGGTTGTTCTGATTGATAGATTGCAGCCGAATCGAAGTGTCTATACCCAAGTCTGATGGCATGCAGTATTGATTCCTTCACTAGCGAATTGCACTCTCCAAAGGGAAATGAAGCTGTGCCAAATCCTATCAGAGGAATTGCCTTGCCCGGTGAATTTTTAAGTGGCGCCTGTGGAATGTGTCTCTCCATTTCCACTCTCTTGGCCAGACGCACTAATTTGATGGCATCAATACGCCAATACAAATATATATGTCTTGAGAGCCACTCGCTGTTTATAGTAAAAATATTCGAAAAAAGATATTCAAGTTTCATGGTGGAGGTTGGACAATCTTTGTCAGCCGCCCACCGAAACTTATCCATTTCTCTATCTTACTGCAGTCACTTGACTTGTTTTAGTTGATCACAAACTTATCCATTTCTCTCTACCTGCCAATCAATCCCATGTAGTTTTCCTTTTTTCTTTTTCTTTTAAATATAAATTTATCGGCTAAATTTTGGGTTATTATCAAACTAAGCCTTTAGCCTCAAACTTCAACAATATCCAAACTTTGAAATTGGGCAAAATTATTCCGCCTATCTACTTCTTCATTAAAATTGACATTTTACACTTTAACGTTTTATGAATTCTTCCCTTAGGCTTTGAATTTTAACATATTTTTCTTTTCAATAGAAATAAAAAGAAATAATATAAAATATAATAAAAATGAAAAACAAAAAAAATAAAAAGCAAAAATGTAAAACACTTTCAAATAAAAAAAAAATAACAAGGTCGAACCACTTCCTTAATGCTGTTTGTTAGATTTATTTTCAATGTACGGAAGCACGGAAATATAAATTTCTCACAAAAATAAATAAATCGAAATTTTTTGGATCATACCTTGATATGTAGGTCTCTCAAAACTAAATTGTGAAATCTCTAGAACAAATTACTCAGCCTCGAACAAATCACATCACCTCAACTCATAATCCGGTGAATCACAAGACAAAAGAAAATTTCCTACTAGAAATTTTCTTAATCTCTCATACGTGCTTTTCACAAATCTCTCAATCTCTCTATAGGCAAAAATCTCAATCGCCTTGATTCACACTTTCTCAATAATGTGTAAAGAGAACAACTCGTTCAAAGTCCAAAATTCAATTGCTAACCCATGTAAAGAGAGATATTTATGTAGTTGTGAGAAGTTAGGGTTAATGGGTTAACTATCTATTATCCTTAATTTAAAATTCAAATTAAATTAAATTAAATTAATTACTTATGGTAAAAGCTCTTCATGGACATATTTTACCAACATCTCCTACATATGAGGGCTTTTTATGTCTATTATAGGATCACAATTTATACGATCTTTCACATCACCCTCCTAGATTTTCATATAGGATTAAGAGTCATACGACTGATAAGTATACTTACAAACAAAGATTTCTTGATACACTTGTTAAGATGATCGAGAAGCTACTATTAGTACAAAAGAACTCGTTGTATCCCAAACTTAATGCATTACATCAATCGAGCCACTTTTCTTATCAAAAGTGATCTCAATCATTGTTTTATTGTGTATTTACTATTATGTTTTGAATCCCAACATGGATAAATATATAACAGGTCGACCGATGAATACAACACAACAATGTAATGTCGATTGGTTTTTCTTTTCCTTACTAGAATTTATCCATCTCAATTCAGTTATTTTCCTAAACCTACCTCATAGATCTCATTATCTTCCAGACCATTGGTAAGTAGACTAAAATAGCATACATTGAACCAAGACTTTAAGAAACAACCAAAATAATAAGGGCACTATTAGGCCTATCCAATAAGTCTCGGTCTCACACAATGGGCACGAAGATCAAGATCACATCATCGTCTCAAATAATAGCTCATACTATTCCATGATCCTTTTATCACACATAGTATGAAACACATGCCACAGTGTTAATCTCCTATCTCTCAAAAGGGTATATGTCAAATTTTTTAATACTGTACAGGTATAAAACTCAACTTACATATAAAACTTTAACTAGTGATCTCAGAAAGAGTACCTTAGAGACGATATCACTAACCGCAAGTGATTTTGAGATCTCAAATTTGGCTACTTACAGGCAAGATTGATGTTGGTATATCCATGTCGATCATATCGCATATTATCTCATCTCGAACATGTATCTGGTTGACTTATATTCTAGTAGATCTACTCTCAAAGTCTCTTATACCTGGAAACGGTTTCATCCCTACTTACTCAGGGTTGGAGGTAGTCACTCATATGAAAGAGTCGACGTCACTTGCCTGATATATCTTTTATATGACAACAATAAATGCAATAAATAAATAACTAAATAATGCATGTATGTAATATATAGCAATAAGTACCAAAATATCAATGTAGTACATATTGAGAAATGTCAAAATTCATGTTAACCTAATGATTCCCTATGTCTTACAAAGAAATCTCTTGTAATGGGCTTGGTGAAGGGATCAACCACCACTCTATATGTGGAAATGTACTTGATTATCATTTCACCCTTCTTGATGATATCTCTCATAAAATAATATTTGGTATCAGTGTGTTTAGTCCCATTGTGATAACTAGGGTCTCGGGTGTAGGCAATAGTACCCTGATTATCACATTAAATCATCACTGCCTCCCACTATCTACCATAACTCCTAAGTCAACTAGAAATATTCAGAGTCAAACATTATCCTGAATTGCCGTTAAACATGCTACCACCCTAGTCGACGTCTAAATACCCAAGAAGACGTAAATTACCTTCTGTATAACGTAAAGAGAGATTCACAATGCCCTTAAGATATCTGAGAATCCTTTTCATTGCTCCCTAGTAACTTTTTCTAGGATTTGATTGATACTTACTCACTAGACCGATTGCAAAACAAATGTCTAGTCATATGTACAATATCGCGTACATCAGATTGTCCACTACACTGGCATAAGGGATTTTACTCATCTCCCTATTTATTCCTGAATTTTAGGACATATGTCAAGATTCAGGCCTTTATCTTTAGTGATGGGAGTATTTATAGGTTGCAATCACTCGTCCAGAAGTGCTAAGGAATTGTAAGACTCTTGTGAAAGAGCTAACATCCGTCATAAGCGATCCATCTAGATCCTAACTCCAAGAATGAACTGAATCTTATCCATATCTTTCATATCAAAACTCGATGATAACCATGTTTTAATGGTCATCAGATACTCTCTATTGTTTCTAGCTAATAGAATGTCATCCGCATATAAGGACATGATCACATATGTGCTAGTAGAATATATAAGGTATATGAAGTTATCCTCCTTGATCATCATGAAACCATAAGATATCACATTTTCATGAAATCTAAGGTACCACTGCTTAGATGATTGCTCAAAACCATATATCAACTTTCGAAATTGACAGACCTTATCCTCTTGACCTACAGAAACAAAGTCAGATGGCCACTCCATGTAGATCTGCTCATCTAAACTTCCATTCAGGAAGACAGTCTTAATGTCCATCTGATGTAATTTTAAATCAATGTCGAAAACAATCGCTCAAAGTAAACGGATCGAGATAAATTTAACAACTACAAAAAAAGTCTCTTCATAGTTTACGCCCTTAGTCTGAGTGTAATCCTTAGATACTAGACGAGTCTTATACCTCTCCATAAATCTATTAGACCTTCTCTTGATCTTGAGAACCTACTTATTCCCAATGACCTTTCTTCTCTCGGGCAAATTAGCTTGGTCTTAGACCCCATTAATTTTCATAGAATCCATCTCTTTTTCCATGGCCTCCAACTAATGGTCCTTCACAAGACCCTCAAGAGCTTCCCAAGCCGTTTTAGGCTCCTCATCATCCTCAAGAGTCACAATGAGCATTTCACCCTCAATCGCAAAATGACATTTAGATATATGTCCTCGACTGCTCCTACGAGGAGGTGAAACCTCTTCACTTCTAGATGGATCACTCCTACTAGAATCAAAATCCATAACAGGTTCTTTGGTCCTGCCACTAGGCTTAACTAAGTCACTAGATTCATCCTTCTTATAAAAGGTAAAATCCCGATTGATTTCACCTCTTTTAGGGAAATCATTCTCTAGAAATATGACATCATGAGATTCAATCTCAGTGACAGTTCCATCTGTAGAACACATGCCCCTTGGAGTGTTCTAAATATCTTATAAAGATACACTTCTTTTCTTTTTGGTCAACTTACCATGTGGATGTGAGGAATCGTGAACATAAGCAATACTTCCCCATGGTCTCAAGTGGCTAAGGTCAAACTACCACTTAATCCAAAAATTATATGGGGTACTGACTACGGACTTTGAAGGGACACAATAAAGAACTTAAGCTGCAGTCAATAAAGTATCTCCCCAATGGAGCAGATTGAAATGCTCTATCATAGACCTCATCATTTTCAATAAAGTCTTATTCCTTCTCTCATGTACTCCATTCTGTTGAGGAGTAGAAGGTATAGTCAGTTGTCTTATAATACCCTTTTCAAAACAGAGCTCTTAAAATTGTTCACACAAATATTCATGCTCTTGATCAGTTCTGAGAGTCTTCACTTTCAAGTCTAACTAATCTTTAACCTCACTAATAAACCTCTTAAAACATTCCAATGCCTTAAACTTGTGCAATATCTGATAGACATAATTAAAATACGTGTAATTATCTATGAACGTAATAAAATACACAACTCTTTTTTGGGCTTTCACGTTCATAGAGCCATAGATATCGGAATGGACTAAATACAATGGAGTCATAGCTCTTATTGTCTTGCCAAATGGTTTTCTTATAAATTTGTCGGCTAGACAAAACTCACATATGGGTAACTCGACTTTGGTTAGCGAACCCAATAGACGCTAACCAATTCATCCTCTCTTGCCCTATATATCCAAGTCTACTATGTCATACATTTATATTATCATCGACACAATCAGATGTAAAGACAATAGTAAAAACAAGAATTTCCATTAAATAAAACAGTATCCAGTGCATATAGCTTATCATAGATAAAAGTAGTACAAATCAAAGAACTAGCGTCATAAATAAAAACTGAAGAGTTTCCAAATGACAAATCATATCCTAAACGGTCTAGACAAAGTATAGAAATAAGATTCCGTTGAATATCCAGAGCATAAAGAACATCATGTAGATACAGAGTTTAGCCACTTCACAACTCCAATATGCAAGTATCAATCCCTCTTGTGACAACAAATGTTCTGTTCCCTCAAATAAATCCTCATAGCCTGAGAACTCATTCAGCGAAACTCTGCGTACATTCTCCTATCTCAAGCTACATGGTCGGTGGCTTTTGAGTTTACAATCCACAAACAAGAGGAATTAGTGAGCATCATTGTAGAAGAGACAAAACTCAAACTATGTAAAGAAAAAGGACAAACCTTCTGCTTATCACACTTACGAGTGAAATGATTAAGTTTGCCAAATACGTAGTACTTCACTTTGGCATTATCAAGCTCTTTCCTCTTGTGTTTTTGTACTTTGTTGTCAAATTTCTCAGATGGCTTCCTTTTTCTTGGACCTCGAGTCTTTTTCTCACGCTTATACCATGTACATTTGGTACCTAGGGAGCCCTTGCTCGACTCTACCATATAAGCATGACCTGAGTAATGCCTACTCACCCTAAGCACTCCTCCTCGAGCTCATAGTGGCTGCTCACATCAGTGAAAGCATGAATACTCTTGTTGTCTATAAGATAGGTTTCTATGGTCTCCAATGAATCAAGTAAAAATAGGATCACACCCAGAACCTGAAACTCATCCAAAATAGGCTCTCCCGCATTCCTTAGTCCAGTGATCAGACTTAAAATTTGTATCAAATATTACTTCATCATATGATTAGCCTTTTTTCTTATAATTAATAAACCTATAAGTAAGCATCACCATCTTAGCAGCTAAAAGAACACCATAATCTCTTACAGAGTGAGCTAAACTAACATAGCAGTATGATACTACTCATAGATCAGGATCATGTCATCGTGTATACCACTAATTAGGATTGCCCTAGCATGCCTATCCTTTTTTTTCCATGAATGATAGGCCTCCTAATCCTGCCTAACCTGAGATGTAGTACCCTCCCTAAGGTCCACCATCTTGTCTCTCAAAATCTCAGAAAGATCCTACTTCTTGAGAATAAACTGAATTTTTAAGTGCCAAATCTCGTAGTTATCATCATTCAGTTTATCCCCTTGTAAAGATCTAGTATGATAGTCTTTAAAACAGTCATAGTCTCTCATACACAATAAAAAAGAGATATTAGTGACTTATTGATACTTATCCATATATTTTGTGCACCATCTAAATCAACAAATACGAAATAGTTTGAATATAAACCCTAAAGCAAATGAATAAATCAACCGACCCATCCACCATGTTACATCTTACCATCCATACCTGGATTCGGTACACAAAAGCTCACAAAAAGTCACAATTAATGATGTCGGACCCTTAAAAAACTGAAAAAAATCCAATCTCAGACAGCTTAACACGTTGCTGGAGGCCCTACGTGCCGCCATGAGTAGCGACGGCGTTGTCACATGTTGGTAGCATACTAGTACTCATGCTAGATGCACAGTGTATTGGCCACGTGCCTACATATGTGTGACTCGCGACCCCGGTTGCATCCCAGGTCGGGGATACTAATTGGGACACGGATCTGGGTCAGAACTGATCCAAATCCCAATCGAATTGTTGCACGCCTTCATGGCGCGTGACCTCCATGTGCTTCCATCCTGCACCATCACACGCCTTAGTGCACATGATGTGCACGCACCAACAAACCCAAGTTAGGTCTTCTTCACCCGACGGGTCTGTAATCGGGTATCTGTGAGTTGATTGTTAAAAAACTCATTTTCTAGCCATTTTAGGCATCGATTTCAATCGAAAACTGCAATTTGAACTCCCCATTCATTCTTGACTCGATTTTAGGAAGATTCAAGCCCTAATCTTGGTGATTTAGGAGTTCTTCATTTGCCCCTTTGTAGCCCACAGAGAAACTCAATTTTTGGTGACCAAAACTCACAACTAATACATTAAAAACTTGACTAGACATGGGTAAAAATTTTGTTTGTGATCCTTGGGTCATGGGTAATCTCATTGTATCATCTGATTCATGAAATTTAATCATGATCTGGACTCTCAATTTTACTCTATATATTTTTTCAAGCCAAAAAATTTTAAAAAAATTTAAATATATCTAAATGTGCTTTGATACTATTGTTAGATTTATTCTTAATGTGCGGAAGCGAGAAAATGTAAATTTATCACAAAAATAAATAGATCCAAATTTTTCGAGTCATACCTCGATGTGTAGGACTACAAAAGCCAAACTACAAAATCCCTCAAACAAATCGCTCAGCAGGGATGGTGAGTACGAAATCAAACTACCACCACTATGTCATGACACCTTAACCCACATTCTAGTGAACCACAAGATAGAAGAAAATTTCTTAGTCAAAATTTTCTTAAGCCTTCATATGTGCTTTTCACAAATCTCTCAATCTCTTTCTTGGCAAAAAATCTTAATTGCCTTGGTTCACACTTTCTCAATAATGTGTAAAGAGACAACTCATTCAAACTCCAAAATTCAATTGTTAACCCACATAAAGAGAGATATTCACGTACATGGGAGTAGTGGGAAGTTAGGGAGAATGGGTTAACCACCTATTATCCTTAATTGAAATTTAAAATTAAATTAAATCTATTACTTATGGTAAAAGCCCCTCATGGGCATATTTTACTACTACTGTCAAAATATGTTTTGATAATGAGCAAAACTAAGTTAAATGTTGAGTATAACTAAGGTAGATTGATGAAAAATGAATTAGGAAGAGGTTAAAACAAGTTTAAGAATAGTTAACTTAGTTACAAATCTGAACAACTCAATTCATTCATGAAAAAAGTTGACTGGCTAAGTACAAATCAGCCTTCTAAACAAAATAGAAGGTTCATCAAATTGACTCATATAAAACCAAGTCAACTTGCTAAATATTGTTCAACCTCTGAACAAAAATAGAATATTAGACAAGTTGACTTGCAAAATAATTTGTGAATAAAACTAAGTAAGAGTCTAAAGTACAAGTCAACATGTTTAAAGCATAAGTCGACCTGTCCTATAGAAGTATTAGAAGAGTCAAAAAGTTTAACTTCTAATGGTAAAAAATTTTAAAAAATAACGTTCAAAATAAAATTAGGTAAAACTATACTAAGCTCAAGTTGATCTGGTATAGTCATAAGTCGACTTGTCACTTCAACACTTAGAAAAATTTGTGAAATATGAGTTAACTTAGTCATGTTAGGTCACAAGGCAAAGTCAGGGCACAAGCAGGACTTAGAGCTTAAGTAAAACTCTAAGTCAAGTTGACTTACACTTGTTACAAGTCAACTTGCACATACTAGACTTAGAAAATCTTTGTCGTTGACTTCAAGATCATTATATACAGTCGACCTCTACTATACATCATAGTGAAAAACTCAAAAACTATTGTTCACAAGTCAACCTGACCATCGACTTACACCAAACATAGATCTCACATAACACTTTTACTAGTCGATTATAAGCACCAACAAATTAATTTGCATGCATCACAATGAAAATATTCTAAGTCAAGTTTACACCAAGTCAACTTGACTAATACATGAGTTGACCTCCACAAGATTAAACATTATAGGATTCAAACACAAAAGGGATAGTTAAGGTTTGTTTTGTTTTGTTTTTTTTTTGTTTTCTCAATAAGAGAGAGCAAGTATCGAAGGAAGGGACTCCAATTGTTTATTGCATTCAAGAAGACTTTTTAGGAGTTGCCAATGTTAATTGTGGTCTCAAAGGTGTGGTTTGCATCTCTTTACTAGAATTGCACCATCCGACGATGAGGTTCAAAGAATCTTTTAAGGCATGTAATCTAACCATTGGATTTGCTTGTTTTTATGTTTATTCTTAGATTTTTATTTGAAAATAGGTGTTTCCAAATAGGTCCCAAGTTGTCACGTACCCTAATCTAATTATAAGAAATAACTTATTGTTGATTGTGCATTAATAAGATTACCTTAGGAGAAAAAGTTCTGATAATTATTCTTTATGATCAAATTAAAAGAAAACCTATTTTCTTAGAAATTTTCTAGAATATTAGCTTACAAAATTTATATTTTCGAATTTTTCTCTTGAAAAGGAGAATCGACTTTTATTTTGAAGGATTAGATTCTGAAACTATTTTATCCAAAACAGGGTCATTTCCTTATGTACAAGCAAGTGAATAAACTAAAATAAAATTACATAAACATAAAGAACTATATAAATGTATATATAAAACTTAAATAAACCACTAAAAGACAATACCATCCACCACTACAAGACAACACCGTCCACCAACACTTGTCATGCACATATTGAACCACATGGATGCCAACTGTTAGATATCAAATGTATATGTCTTCTATGGTTGCCACATGGAGGGACAATTGGTTTAAATCAAAGGTAGTAAGCTTAGATAGAGAACAAGTATCTTCACACTTGTCAAAAATCCATGGTCACTTAACAATTATAAATACCCATCCCCTTCATACCAACACCATCACAGAAATTGTGAGGAAGAGAGAAAGAAAGAGAGAAAGAGAAAAAGAGAGAAAGGAAGAGAAGGAAGGGAAGAAAAAGGAAAAAAGGATTTTTAGGCAACCTTTAAAAGTGAGTGTTCTTTGCATTTCTATATTTCTTTATGCATAATCTAACATGATTTCCTATAATCATCATGAATTCCGGCTAATTTTATAATTTCCTACTATTACCATGATTTTCTATAACTACCATGAGTTGGTATTGATTCAATGATTTTCTGTTGCCATCATGTTTTACAATTATTATTATGTTCTACTGTTACTTTATAAATGTATGTGTTTGTGATTGTTATATAACTAATATGTGCGGAGATTGCTGAAGCAAGCAAGGGCTCTGTTGAGCATTAAAGTACATTTTGGTAGTACCCTATTAATGTGGATAGGAGATTTGTCTACTTAATGTGGGGGAGACCGATAGGCCTTTTCGTAAATGGATCTCGTGGGAGAGATAAGTAGACTGTTCCTGTAATGGAAAGATTAGATGCCAGGGAACTATTATCTGTACTGTACTATTATATGTTACTGTATTATTATTACTTGTGCATGTTGCTACTACATTAGGAACTTTTCAAAAGATTTTTTTATGAAACTGTTATCGTAGATTTTACAATGACATATTTTCTTCACATGCACACACGAACCTCATTGGGCTGTCAAGTTCACACCAAAAAAATTATTTTCAAACCCTACAGGAACAGAAGTCGAGGAGAATTAGGCAAACGAGTAGAGAGAGCCCTATTATGAATTACTTTTTGAGTACTAATGTTCCACTGCGTTGTCCTGTATAAGAGACCTCTGTAATATTCATAGTGATTGAATAAAAGAAAATCTTTTAATTTAAACTTGATTATTGTTACTCATGTAAGTTACCGAATCTTAGCGAGAGCTAGGCAATCCGTCGCCAAGGAAGCCTCGGTGAGGGGTTGAATTGGGGCGTGACAAATGAGTGGTATCAGAGCCAGGTTTAGAAAAAGAAGGATATTAGATAGACACCTTTGCATTTAAGAAATAATTATTATGTTTCATAGGAATTTTTTTAATATTGTCAGACATTTTGTAGCTATGGAGCCAGATAAAGATCAGTCATCAATGGAGGAAGATCCCTCTGAGGAAATAAAAGAAAAAGTTAATGAGTCAAATAATGAGGATTTTTATGTTGTGATAGAAGATAGTGAGGAAGAAGTAGAGTCAACTAGGCTAGCAAGAAAAGATCTGATAATGGATGCTCAAACAGAAGAGATTAATGAGCTTCAGCGAGAAGTGCTTCGTAGTTACCAAGCTTATAGCTAGCTCCATCAACGACAAGGAGAGGCCTGTTATGACAATAATTTGACTCAGAAGGAATTGATTGTAGTAAAACACGAAAATCAAGTCTAAGTGAAAGACTTGATGACCAGGAGAAGTGGGGACAATTCTTGGCCGAATATTGCACAAAGGCAGATAAAGAAATTGATCAATTATCCAAGAAAAATAGGTTATTAGAAAGGGAAAGGTTAAGATCTGTAAAAATCATCCAGAATTATGAGGACAAGACCCAAGCTTTGCAAATGGGCTTGTATGATCTCTATAATATGGCAAAAAGAGATAATCCAGAACACAGTCAACAGTCAGAGAACTAGTCAAAGCATGTAGCTTAGTTAACTGAACTTTTTAGGCCTACATCATAAGCACTATCGGAAGTATTTAGTAATATGTTTTGATATTATAAATTGTTGTATAAAAATAAGTAATATCATTACTATGGTTTTGGTGTATCCTTTTGAAATACTAATTATCTTTATTATTTTAGGTCTTTTCATGGAATATTATTAAGATGGTTAACACAAGACAACAACGGAACAACTCAACTGATCAAACTTCAAACTCTTTGGATCAAGTGATTGCGATATTAGATAGTGTATCCCAAATAATGGAACAACAAGCCAACAATATAGCTAACCATCAGTCATCCCACGAGATGTCACCCAACATAGAACAACCTGAGGATATCATTTTAGAATGATTTTTGAAATTTCATCCTTCAAGGTTTGATGGAGGGTATGGAAATGATGAGAAAGCCGAATTATGGTTGGAAGAAATTGAATGAATTTTTACAGTATTAAACTATACAAATGAGCGAAAAGTTTGGCTAGCAATATATCAACTATTCGGGATAGCAAGAGAATGGTGGCGAACCATCACATAGAAGTAGGGACAAAATAATATCCCACATACTTGGGATGTGACTGACATGGACATACCCATATCCATGTTGTCTGTAAGTAGTCAGGTATGAGATTTCAGATATCACCTGCGATTTGTGATTTTGTCTTTGAGGTACTCTCTTTGGGATCTCTAGATAAAGTTTTATGTGTAGATTGAGTTCCATACTTATACAGTGTTAGAGAAATCTGATATATACCCTTTAGAGAGATAGAGAAATAACACTGTGACATGCTTTTCATACCGTATGTGATAAGACGACCAGGGACAGTGAGAGTATTATTTGAGACATTGACATGATTTAGATCATCGTTCCCACTGTGTGAGACCCAAAATCTATTGGGTGGGATCACTTGTACCCTTATTACTTTCAACTATTTCTAGAGGTCTCGGTTTAGTGTTTACTACTTTAATCTGTTTATCTATGGGTCGGAAGATAAATTGAGGTCTAAAGGACAGGTCTAAGAAAGCAGCTAAATTGAGACTGATGGATTCGAATTTGGGAAAATGAAGGCCAATTGACATTACATCATTATGTAATATTCACTGGCTAGCCTATTATATTTATCCATGTTGGGATTCAAATGTAATAGTGAATACACAGTCGAACAATAATTGAAGATCACTTTCGATGAGAAAAGTGGCTCGATGGATGTAATTGCATTAGATATAGGGTACAACGAGTTCTTTTGGTACTAACAGTGACTTCTCAATTATCCTAACAATTGTATCGAGAGGTCTTTGCTTGCAGGTAATCTTGCCGATTGCACGATATCCAATCCTATATGAAAGTCCCACAGGGTGATATGAAAGATCGTATGAGTTGTGATCTTGTGACGAAAGTAAAATGCTCTCATGTGTAAGTGGGAGATGGCGGTAAATATGCTCATGAGGGGCTTTTCTCACAAGTTAATTTATTTAACTTAAATTTAAATTTAGAGGATAATGGTTGGTAGTTAACCCGTTATCTCTTAACCTCCCAAATCTCTCTCCTTTTCTTTCGATGTGCATACGTGAGTTCATGTGTGAGTTTTTGGGGCTGCACTTGGCAATAATGAATTGCTTAAGAGAGAGATCATTTTCTCGTGTGTGAAAAAAAAAATAATTGAGGGATCAAAAAATTTTTACGTAGGAAAATTTCTTCCGTCATTATGATCATCGGACTTTGGGTAGAAGCGTCGTGATGTTGCGATGATGGTTTGATTAACCTCGTGATCATCATCCCGACTGTGTGATCCATTCGAGAGATTTGCCGTTCGGTTTGATTGATTTTTGTAAACCCTACACGTTGTGGTATTTTCCTGAATTCCAATCTATTTAATTTTTCTGAAAAATTTTTTCAACTGGGTTTTGTGCATTTTAATCCAACACTTTCAAAGTGGAAACAGGGGAACCAAAAGTGCACTAGTGGAGTTTTTATTGTTTATTTTATGTCTATCAGATACTGCTATCAAACTTAAAAATTTCAAAGCTGATTTATATATTAACTGCTATAAACATTGAAACTAAAAATTAATGGGCAATGTAAGAGCACCCAAACTGAGCAAATTACATTTAACTTCTTGTATTTTTTATAGAAAATATTATACATTGAGAAATTTGGATAAAAATAGTTAAAATTATAAAATAATAATCAGGGGAAAAGCTTTGGGTATCTTTTAATTCCAAGGAGAAGAAAAATAATAAAAGAACAATTAGGGTTTGGAAGGGGCGGCAGACTCAAGCATTATAACTAGGACCCTCTTGAGATTAGGGATTTGTGAGGTTCTCTTTCTTTCCCCCTCTATGGAGAGAGAAAGGAGAGAGGGAAGGGTGAAAGTTTCTTATATTTTCTTCTAGATAGAACAAAATGCAGCAGGGCTTTGCGGCCATGATCCCATTGATGTAGTAACTGTGTCTACGCCAGCTGCCCTCTTTAGAACGTGAAGTTCCTCCCATTTTACCCTCCTTCCTTTCCATCTGAGGTTGTATTAATCCAACTATTGCGGGTGTCATCCCAAGATGAAGGCAGAGTTGAGGTAAAATCGATCTTGGTGCACAGAAATATTTGTGCACAAATGAAATTATTCAATCATGATATGATACTTACAAATTTTTGTGAAATATTTATAAATTTTAATGATAGCTAAGAACTTGTGCACAGAAATATAATATAATTTGATAAGAAGTATCTCTATTTTTATCTTACTTTTATTTCAATTGCCTTCCAAAACCAAATGCATATATATTAGCATTTCGGAGGCATATTGCTGGGGTTTAGTAGAGAACTTTTGAGGATCATCTATTTGACTCCTACACTATCAAGTTTAATCTACTGGACTACTTTCATCTCTTCATCCCACAACTCCTCCAAGGTCTTGTAAGGGCCTTCATCTGAAATGAACAGAGTCGTTGGACATCCTCTTATTTCAGGGATTTGATTAATCTTGTTCAAATCTTCTAAATTTAGCTTCCAATCAAGTATGTCCAAGTTCTCTTTCATTCTCTCCTTGTTGAAGCTCTTCACTAGAACACTTGCCCCTTGTTCATAAACCCATCTAAGACATACCTTCATTGTACATACACAAATAACCAAAAAAAAATAAAATTATATTCATTAGATTTTGAAGAATAAAGTACTATATGACTAATATTAGTTCTTTGGATCACGAATCGTATTACGAATTTAAAATAATTTAGAAGGGGCAAAATATGGAAGCTAACCTGGGCAACAGTTTTTCTGTTTTCACGAGCCACGTGTTTAAGGACCTCACATTCCATCACTCTATTACTTCCCCAAGCAGTTCCTACTGCTCCCAGGGGTGAGTATGCTGACATGTGAATTCCCTTTTCCTCACAAAATTCTTTCAGCTTCTTTTGCCGCCATAGTGGGTTCATCCCCACCTTCAACCCCCCCCCCCAAAAAAAACACCAATCATATGTATTTATATTTTTGAAGCAAAATATTAATAATACTCATTTTGGAGCAATTGGGTACTAACTTGATTGACAGCAGGAGGGATTTTGGCACTAGAAAGCAGGAGGTTGAGTTTCTTGATGGAGAAGTTGCTGACACCAATGGATTTGCTGAGGCCAAGCTCTTGGCATTCTTCCATGGCTTTCCAGACTGACCCAAAATCCATGGCTACAAGGTCCTCTTCCCTAGAAGTTAGCTGAAGCCCTTCTCCCTTTATGCTCACCGGATAATGTATGAGATATAGATCCAGGTAGTCCAAACCAAGGTTTCTGCCCCCACACATACCCAAAACACATCCGCTTAATATAGCTAGAAAAATTTGAACATTAGTTTGCTCTCAAGTATATTCAAATTGTTTTTAATTTTTCTCGATTATTATAAAATAAATCGAAGTTAACATATTTTATTGAAGGAAACTGACATACATACTGTCAACAAAAAAAATTGTATTAATACTATCTCTGTTTTACTTATTTCAAAAAAAAAAAAAAAAAGAAAAAAGAAATCGATTGAAAAAAACTAGTAAAAAATGAAAACACATCAAGTTTCCTTTATACTCCAAGGAAGGAAGAAAGAGAGTGGCTGAATGTAAATTTCATTACTTGAGTGAGTTTTGTAAGGCAGGAAGGACACGGTGAGAGTGGGTGTCACTGCACCAAAGTTTAGAAGTGATAAAGAGGTCATCCCTGGATTTGATAAGTCCAAGATGTAAAGCTTCAACTATGGCCTCCCCAAGAGGTTGTTCTGATTGATAAATTGCTGCCGAATTGAAGTGTCTATACCCAAGTTTGATGCCATGCAGTATTGATTCCTTCACTAGCGAATTGCACTCTCCAAAGGGGAATGAAGCTGTGCCGAATCCTATCAGAGGAATTGCCTTGCCCCGTGAATTTTTAAGTGGCGCCAGCGGAATGTGTCTCTCCATTTCCACTCTCTTGGCCAGACGCACTAATTTGATGGCATCGATACTTACATAGTCTTGAGAGCCATGTTGGACAGGCCGATCCAAAAAATGAAAAGAAAAATTTTATAAAACTTCAGTGCATTTAGTTCACGTGTTTGCATTAATTTTTGTGCCACTCGCTGTTTCGAAAAATGATATTCAAGTTTCGGGGTGGAGGTTGCACAATCTTTGTCGGCCTACCAAAACTAATCTATTTTTCTTTCTGATTGCATTGCCGTCACTTTACTTGTTTTAGTTGATCACAAGCCAAAAGCATGGATCAAGCAAATTTGAAAAAATTGGCTCTCTCTTCTCTCTCTCTCTCTCTCTCTCTCTCTCTCCCCCAAAAAAAAATCAATCCCCCATGTAGGTTTCCCCTTTTTCTTTTTTTTTTTTCCTTTTTTTTTAAATACAAATTTATCCCCTATCACATTTGTGTACTCTCATGAGTGTGTAATGCTTGATCTAAGGACAAAGATTGAGAAAAGATTGATTATTACAGGCATTCTGTTGTTGGAAGATTTGTCTCTAAGTACTTTTGTAAACCTTTGTTTATTCCTCTTGGACTTCATCGCAACTTGACTCTCAACTTGTTTGAAAGATTTTTTTTAGCTTGATATATTAAAAGAAGAATACGACTTTAATTTAGTTTAAGCGATAACATAAATTATGCATCTAATGCTAAAGTGGGTGGTTAAGGATAAGTTGATAACGTAGTATAATCAATAACAAATGATTCCCATACTAAACTAGGAGGTTCACCAATATATTTTAATCTTAATGATGCTTTTAGATTGTTTAATTAACTTTTCGTCTGATAAGAAAGAAAACATAATATGACTTATGTATTTATATTCAGCAAGGGCAAAGCTTGAAATTAGTTATCATAAGTGAGTTTCTTAGTTTGGTTCACTAATATTAATCCGTGGACACTTTAATTAAGTAGATGAAATCTGACCCTATAAGCCATAGAGTTTTGAGTTCAGAAAAATCCTCTCTCTCTCTTTATTTTCAATTGTATTTGATAACAATTTTTTTATACATTTGAATTATATCTTTTTCAACATTTATTTAAGTTTTAGGACTGATTTAAGCTATATTTTATGATTCTATATTGATTTATTTTCATAGTCATTGATTTAGGAAAAATTAAGCAAACTTGCTATTTTTAGGCCAGACAGATAGCATTTAGTATTTTGGGTATAACATTTTGCTCCGATATTTGATTGAGTTGATTCTTACGGCGTTGGAAAGAAGACTTCGAGTTCTATAAATCTTGTGAAGATCTCAGAGACTAGGTCAGATCAGAAAATATTCAAAAATTGAGTCGAAATTACTATAGTGTTGGAAAACGGAAACTAAGAATAAAAATGAAAATATGGTGCTATAATTTCAGATTTGCATTACTAATAATTTCATAAATTATCCAAATTAAAGAAAAGTGAGTTTTCATGTGTTTGGAAAGTTGAAGATCATCACCAAAAAGAAGAATAAGTTTTCAAATCAAAATCAAATACCAAACTTTT
Organism: Dillenia turbinata; assembly: GCA_037126225.1. Taxonomy (NCBI): domain Eukaryota; kingdom Viridiplantae; phylum Streptophyta; class Magnoliopsida; order Dilleniales; family Dilleniaceae; genus Dillenia; species Dillenia turbinata. The sequence continues at coordinate 12,042,714 of JBAMMX010000019.1, forward strand.
AAAAAAATCTAAGTTTCCAAATTCGTTTTAGGGTTTTCACTCTTATATATATGTAGCACTAGGGCAGTAGCCTTGCAGACATTTTTCCTTTGTTTTCTATCATTCTCCTCCATCAATTATAAACCCTAGCAGCCACCTTCATCCCGAAAGACTTCGACCTCCATGTTCGTGCATTCAAGGGTTGTAATATTTCTTTTTATCTTCTTGTTTTTTTTTTCAATATCTAGCTAATTTTCTTTATCCTAGGACTTGATGAATTCTATTTTTAATTAATTACATGGGTTGATTTATTTTTTTTCTTTAAATTTTATTGGCATGATTATTGATTGATTTGTTTTTGTTGTTAAACTTAATTTCGAAATGTTTGGATCCGCGTTTTGCATGATTTGAGATCGAGTGCATGCATAACCCACATAATTGCATAAGATTAGTCTAATAATAAAATTCATATGAAATTATGAGTATGACTAATTGATTAATTTTATGTGTATGGATTTAGGAAAAACTCTAAATTACAAATTATCCATAGAATTTAATGCAATTCAGTTAATCAAGATTGCATGACCATTGAGTTTTGGTTAGTCGAATTAGGGATTTATTGCATGACCATTGGATGGATCTAATGTAGAAAAATCTGCCAACATTATCAATAATTTGTAGCCAATGAACTTAGGAATTGAAAAAATTCAACTGTGTAAAAAATTAAAATAGATGAAATCGATATCTTAGAGTTTTCATCACATTAGACATTTATATCTTAGATCTTATTTTTAGTAGTTTCTAAAATTTTCATAACTTGATTTGATTTGTCCAATTTAGATAACGTTTATTCATAATTGGTAGTATAAAATATTTTCGTGAGATTGATACTTGTTCTGTACTATACGCAATACTAGACTAGAGTATACATGCCCAAAGTTGTGATATATCAAAATCGTGTAACAAGTTTTTGATATTATTACTGGGGATATCTTTGTATATCAACCAGAATAATCTTGTTTGAGATTGAACTTTGTTATTTCTTGTTTATATTAGGGTTTAGGTTGTACAGTTGCTACTTTAAATTTTGGTTTTTGGAAATTTGGCCGAATTTTTAGGAACTTTCAAGGGTAGAAAACATTTTTCAGATCTAGGGTTATATCACCACTTGCTTCAAAGGATTCAGGCCACTGAGCAAAACTCATAGCCAAGCTATAAGCACCACTCTATCTCAATCAAATTCCATTATTTTTATAGGTTTATCTATTTTTATTTGATTTTTTAGTGATTTTTTAATTTTTTAGTTTACTGTTTAGGTATCTTTTGTGCATTTGTTTATTGTATTTTTGTGATTTTTATTCATACATAGATATTCTATATTTATTAATGTAGTTTTTGTAATTTATTTTAGAGGTTTAATTTTGATCTATTTTGTGTGTGTACGAGATTTATGCTGAGACCGAAATGTTTTGACCTAGCCAAATTCGATCTTGAAATAGAGAAGACTCTCAGAACCATTCGTAAATAAGTTAAGGAAGAAAAGAAGCGTGAGGTAACAATAGATCACGAGAATAAAGTTATAAGGGATTATTCTATGCCTAAATTTCAAGATGTTCAATCTAGTATTGCGAACCCTCCCATATAAGCAAATAATTTTGAGGTTAAACCTAGTCTTATTGGCATAGTACAGGTAGATCAGTTCAGTGAAGGAGAAACTTTTGAGGATCTACATAGCCTTCTGAAGAGCTTTCTGGAGATTTGTGAGACGATCAAGTTGAATGAAGTAAACCCTGATGCAATAAGGTTGTGATTATTTTCTTTCTCTCTTAGGGAAAAGCCAAAAATATGGTTTAACTCATTCCCTACTATTAATTTTACTAATTAGGAAAATCTATCTCAAACATTTTTAACTAAATACTTTCTATCGAGTAAAACTGCTAAACTACATAATGATATTACTAGTTTTAGATAATTTAATAGTGAATCTTTATATAATGTTTGGGAACATTTTAAAGATTTGATTAGAAAATGCCCACTTCATGGTATACTTGACTGGTTAGTTTCACAAATTTTTTATGGCGGTCTTATAAATTCTGTGAAAAATACCATTGATGTAGCGGCTGGGGGTACATTTATGAGCAAATCATATAATGAAGCATGTGCACTATTAGATGATATGGCCTCTAATCATTATGATTGGTCTAATGAATATGAAATTCCTAGACAAAGAGTTGTTATGTATGAGGTCGATAATTTTAACAGGCTTAACGCAAAAATTGATTCAATGATTAATGCTACAAAAGCTAATCAGACCAATCCTATGCCTAATCAGGTTTATTTTTGTGAATCATGTGGAGATCCTACTCATGTGATTTCTGAGTATCTACAAGTACAACAAGCAAACTATTTTTATAACATTGGTAGGCCTCAGAATAATCCTTACTCTAACACATACAATTCCAAGTAGACAAAACTATCTCAATCTTTTATAAAGTCAAGGGGCACCATGACCAAACAACCTACCAGCCTTTATCTCTGGGAATCCACAACCACAACAGAAGGAGAGCAAATCATCATGGGAGATAGCAATCGAGCATTTGGCAATAACAATAAATGAAAGATTTGAGAGACTCGAGAATAAAATTGATCAATTAGCTAACACCTTTCATTCTCGTGTGTCAGGTAGTTTGCCAAGTGACACCGAGAAGAATCCAAGAGAGTAGATTAACACAATCACATTAAGGAGTGGTAATGAATTGCAAGAGGTATAAAATCCGTCCAAGGAGAAAGAGAATAAACACGAGACCAAAAAAGAGATTGAGCAACCTATAATAGAGAAGTTCAAGGAACCAAAGACAAAATAGGGAAGTATTTTACCTTTCCTTGCCACTGCACGTGCATTGACTGATAGTCCTACTAGGAAACTGACTTTGAGAATAGATGATGAAAAAATTGAGTTTAATGTTTTCCATCACAAGAAAAATTTTGATAAACAAAAGGTTTTTAGGATTGATCACACTAAAAATTTGCTAAACATGATGTTAATATTTGTTATTCAAGTGATCCTATTGAAAATTACATTGATAGTTTGTCACAAGTCAAACATGATTTTCTAAACAATGAATATGTTGATGCATATACTGCTTTGGGTGTGAATTTAAATGAATTTAATTCAAAAGGTGGGTCTCATGCAAGTAAGAAAAAGAAGTTACAATTCAATAAGTTGGAGGAAGAAGAAGAGATATCTAAAAATGTGTGAATTGATAAGAAAAGGACAAAAGCATGGCAAGATGCCATGAAAGGTCACAATGTGAAAATCTATGAGCCGACTTGAAGCAATGAGATTATGTCTAGTCAAAGATAATAAAGAAAGTAATTGAATGTTTTGATGATTTTCTTTAATATTTGTTTGTGTTGATTTAATTTAGATTTGAGTTTTGATAGCATTTTATAGGTTAATAAAAAACCATTTGCACGAGAGGAAGAAAGTCGCTGCTGAAGAAGAAACTACAAATTTTAGGAGAGTTTTCTGTTCTCTTTATTCTTTATTTTATTTACTTTACACATTGAGAATAATGTTTAGTTTAAGTGTGGGGGAATATGCATATTTAGGCAGCTAAAATTATTTTTGGAATTTAAGTACTGAATTTTTGCTTAGTTCTCAAGAATTGTGCTGAATTCTTTCCATACCAACTAAATTTTCTTCATGTTTTGTAGTCATTGTGCGTTACTAGTTTTGAATTGAATTGCATGAAGGATGATATAGTATTAGTAGTTATTTGATACATAATTAGCTAATCATCTCTTTATGGTTAATTTGAAAGATTGAGCATGTAAGATTTAATACAAATTTACCTTAGTAAGAGTTTGAGTCTTAAAGATCAATTTCTTGATGTCATCATTTTTCTTGTTAAGCGTATATCACACATGATTTGGTTATTCTATAACTTTCTTTATTATACATTTTGAGACCACATTCTTGAATTTAAGTGCTGAATTTTTGCTTAGTTCTCAAGAATTGTGTTGAATTCTTTCCACCCCAACTAATTTTTTTTTTTATGTTTTCTAGTCCTTGTGAGTTAATAGTTTTGAATTGAGTTGCATGAATGATGATTAATATTAGTAATTATTTGGTACATGATTAGCTATTCATCTCTTTATAGTTGATTTGAAAGATTGAGTATGTAAGATTTGACACAAATTTACCTTAGTAAGAATTTGAGCCTTAAAAATCAATTTCTTGCTTTCATTATTTTTATTGTTGAGCGTATATCACACATGATTTGGTCATTTTAGAACTTGTTTTGTTATGCATTTTGAGACCACATTCTTGATTTCTATACACCAAAATGATTAAGGCACCAAGGTTTACACAATTTTAACTTTCGAAAAATATCATCCCTAATATATTACCCATTAGTTAACCCCTTTGAGTTTAAACATTTTTCTTTCTTTAATTATCCACATAATAAATCTTACCCCATAACCTTCATTTTTTCAAGTCTCAGATTTTGAACCCTAATTCACTATTATACTTATAGTTGACAGCATAACATTCTATTTTTAGGTATTATGTTTTTTTATATATTTGAGTTTCGCATATGTTTTTAGACATTGTCAAGTTGATATATTTCCAAAAAAAAAAGAATCCCAAAAAAAAAGAGAAAAAAAAGTTGCTGGTTAAAAAAAAACGATGAAAAAAAAAAGAAGAGAAGAAAAGCAGAAAAAACAATCTTCTTTCTTGATATCGTTCACTCTTAAGTGATACATCACATTACATATTCGTAGTTAAAGTCAGTATTTTCTTGCCTTGATGTAAGGGATGTCATGTCTTGATACTTTAATATTTTTAGTGAATCATTTTAACTTTGTATTTTACCCATTATCCTACCCTTTACTTTAACCCTATTACAACTAAATAAAGGACCTTTTGATTGGTGTATGGATTTCATATATATAAGTGGTGGAGACTTGATATATGAGCAAGTTTATGATAATGTCATCTCATCATGTTGATTTGAGTGATACACATACACTTTCATACATTGAGTGTTTTGAGCAGTTGAATAATATCTCTTTTTATTCTATTGAGCGAACCGATTGTGAGAGAATTTGAATCTTGCATTATTTTTTATTTTGAGGAGACTATATGAGATGTAATGGTTTCTCTAGTGCTAAATGTTATGAAATATTGATTGTCTTAATTATAATTTCAATTGAACTTGTCATATACATGGTTAGGGACTTTGGAAAAATTGAATTGGTTTTAGAGGAAATTGTTTTTTCCTTCAGGACAAGCATACATTCAAGTGTGAGGGTATTTGATAGTAATATTTTTATACACTTGAATTATATCTTTTTTAGAATTTATTTATGTTTTTTAGAACTGATTTGAATCATATTTTATGATTTTATATTGATTTATTTTCATGGTCATTGATTTAGGAAAAATTGAGCAAACTTGCTATTTTCGAACTAAATAGACAGTATTTAATATTGTAAGAATAACTTTTTTCTCCGACATCCGATTGAGTTGATTCTTACATCATTGGAAAGAAAATTTCAAGCTCTACAAATCTTATGAAGACCTCAGAGATTGGGTCAGACCAAAAGATATTCAAAAATTGAGTCGAAATTACTACAGTGCTGAAAAATGGAAATTGAGAATGAAAATGGAAACAATGTGCTATAATTTCGGATTTGCATTGTTAATAATTTCAAAAATTATCCAAATTGAAGAAAAGAGAGTTTTCAAGTATTTGGAAAGCTGATGATCATCACCGAACAAGAAAAAGAAGTTTCCAAATCAAAATCAAAGACCAAACTTCTAAAAAATTCCAAGTTTCCAAATTCGTTTTAGGGTTTTCACATCTATATATATGTAGCACTAGGGTAGCAGCCATATGCACATTTTTCCTTTGTTTCTATCATTCTCCTCCACCAATTATAAACCCTAGTAGCTGTCTTCATCCCAAGAGACTTCGACCTCCATGTTCGTGCATTCAAGGATTGTAATATTTTTTTATCTTCTGGTTTTTATTTTCAATGTCTAGCTAATTTTCTTTATCCTAGGATTTGATGAATTCTATTTTTAATTAATTACAAGGGTTGATTTATTTCTTTCATTTAAGTTTTATTGGCATGATTATTGATTGATGAGTTTTTATTGTTAAACTTAATGCTTCGAAACATTTAAATCCGCGTTTTGCATGATTTGAGATTGAGTGCATGCATGACCCATATAATTACATAAGATTAGTCCAACAATAAAATCCATATAAAATTATAAGTATAACCATTGGATTAATTTCATGTGCGGGGATTTAGGGGAAACTCTAATAGCAATTTTGGTATCATGTGTATTCTTCTAAATATTTACCTTTCTATGTTGGACATCCACCCAAATTTTCTAGTGTTTATAACACTCCCCTTTGGATGTCTATTTCATAGAGAATAGGTCTCATTAAAGCCTTACTAAAAAAAATCTAGAGGGAAAAAAATTCTAGTAAAAGAAAAAAAGTACACTATTCAAAATATTTGATAATATACTTACTTCTCCTGTTGAGAATATCTCTTGAAATTTTTAAGCCGATACATTTTGATTTCTTTCACCAATCTAGTAAAGGTAGCAATTGGCAGGGATTTGTAATTAAATCTGTTAAATTTTCATTTGATCGTATTTGTCGAACATATATATTACCATTCTTCTAAAGTTCATGAGTTAAAAAGAATTTTAGTGAAATGTGTTTTGTGCTATCGCCTTTTATATCTCCTTCCTTGAGTTGGGCGATGCATGCCACATTATCCTCATATAAAACTGTTGGTAGCCCTTTCCCTGAAGATAAACCACAAGCTCCTCATATGTGCTGAGTCACAGATCTTAACCATACGCATTCACGACTAACTTCATGTATTGCCAAAATTTCTGCATGATTAGAGCATGTAACTACTATTGTTTGTTTCATAGAGCGTCATGAGATGGCAGTGCCACCATATGTGAACACATATTCAGTTTATGATTGAGCATTATGAGAATTAGATAGGTACCATACATCTGAAAAACTTATCAAATCTATTTTGGACAGTTTAGAAAAATACAAACCCTTATCTTTTGTATCTTGTAGGTAATGAAGTACATGTTTAATCCAATTCCAATGTCTTTGGGTTGTACAAGAGCTATATCTCACTTATAAATAGACGGAGAATGATATATCAGATCATTTATGACTAGCAAGATACATGAGTGCTCCGATTGCACTTAAATATGGTATTTCAAGATCAAGAATCTCCTTATTATTTTATCGAGATTGGAAAGGGTTTTTATTTCCATCAAGCGATTAGGGTGCTCAACGGATGTGTTTTGTTTATATAAAATCGTTTTAGCACTTGTTATGTATAAGTTATTTGATGTATAAGGATTATGTCCTTTAAATTTTCTATCTACAATCCAATACAAAATGTTATCTTTTCGAGATCTTTCATCTCAAATTCTCTATTTAAGCATTCTACTACTTTTGAGAGCTCTTTAAAAGTTCCAATGATATTCAAATTATCAACATATACTCCAATAATAGCAAATTCACATCCAAATCACTTTATGAAAATGTATAGGCAAATGGGATCATTCTTATGTCCGTCCTTCAACAAATATTCACTAAGTTGGTTATAACACATGCGACCAGATTGTTTTAATCCATATAAGGATTTGTTTAATTTGATTGAGTGATGTTCTCGAGAACCAAAATTACATGCTTATGATAGTTTAAATCCTTCAGGGGGTTTTATATAAATGTCATTATCTAGTGGGTCACACAAAAAAGTTATAACGACATCCATTAAATATAAATCATCCCTTTTTTATTGCCAGACTGATTAAAAATCGAAAAGTAGTCACATCCACCACATGAGAGTATGTTGCATCATAATTAATACTGGGTTTTACGAAAATCCTTATGTAACTAAACGTGCTTTATATTTTATAATTTCTCCTTACTCATTTCATTTCCGTACAAAGACTCATTTATATCCCACTAGTTTTACACCTATAGGTGTATAGACTATTGGTCTGAAAACATTTCTTTTGTCAAGAGATTTCAATTCTGCCTTAATTATATCTTTCAATTTTGACCAATCATGTCTATGTTTGTATTTCTCAATAGACTTTGGTTTAAGATCCTCATTTTCATTTTCAATACTCATTGCTATATGGTATGCAAAAATGTCATCAATATTGACATTATTTCGGTTTCATATTTCTCCAGTAATAACATAACTTATTGAGATCTCATGATTATCAATATTTTCAGGTACTTGATATTCTTTTAGAATGTTATCCATGACTGGTATATCTTTGAGACATGTAATATCTTCATTTAGACGATCTAATTTCTTTGCTCCTTTTTTATCTCAAAAATTTTTATCTTTGGAACCAATCAATTTACCACGTTTTGCATACGTTTTAGACTCATTAGCAATATTATGTTGTCTTTCAGGGATGTCAATTTTAATGGGAACATTAATAGCCAAAATATGTGGCTTAGTCACCTTTTATGAGTAGTAAATGTGTCTGATAGTTGATTTGCTAACCTCTGTAGATGAATCAATTTTTAAACTTCCAATTCACATTACTTTATTCGATGATCAAGATAAAATGATGATGATTCATTCCAATTAATTTTATTTTCAGATTTTTTATTCTTTTCTCCCCCTTAATGTTGGGAAAACAGATTCATCAAAACAACAATCAGCAAAATGAACCATAAACAATTCTCCTATCATGGATTAAATATATTAAATAATCAATGAAGATTCATACCCAATGTATATCCTCAATCTCCTTTGAGCTCCCATCTTAGCTCATTGTGGTGAAGCAATAGGGACATATACTGCACATCCAAAAATCTTCAAATAAGAGATATTCAATTTCTAACCGTAAACCAAATATAATATGGAGAAATTATTACTATTTGTTAGCTGGATACAAATAAGTGTTGCTACGTGTAAAATAGTATGTCCCCAAATAGAAACTGGTAATTTTACTCTCATGACTAATGGTCTTGTAATCAATTGAATATACTCAATGAGTGATTCTGTTAGACCATTTTGAGTGTGAACATGTACTATATAGTTATCCCAATCGACATACAATATTTATCAAAATTTTAGGATGTAAATTTATCAGCATTGTCAAGACGAATTTTCTTGATTGGATAATCTAGAAAATATATTCATAATCTAATTAACTAAGCAAGTAATCTCACAAATGTCAGGTTGTGAGTTATAATACTGATACATGTGACCACTTAGTTGATGCATCAATTAAAACCGTAAAATATTTGAATGGTCCACATGGTGGATGTATACATCAACAAATATCTCTATGTATTCGTTCCCAAAATTCAAGAAACTCATAATTTATTTTAATTGGTGATGGTCTCACAATTAAATTGCCTTACGAGTAAGAAACACAAGTAAATTCATTAGATTGAAGAATCTTCTGATTCCTCAAAGAGTGTCCACATGAGTCATTTATAATTTTTCACATCATTATTGACTTGGGATAGTCCAACCGATCATACCAAACAATAACATCATTTAACTTATTAAACTTCTGATTTACTGTTACATATGCTTCTCTTGCATTAATATATATGTAACACAAGCCAGAGGAATATGGTGGTAATTTTTCTAATATCCTTTTATCATCTAGGATTATACTCGTAATGTGAAGGTACTCAATATTTTCTTCACTAGTTGTCTCAATATGATACTCATTTCTGTGGATATTTTTAAAACTTAATAAATTTCTTTGAGACCTGGAAGAGTAATATTTTATCGATTTTAAATTTAGTTCCTCTAGGCAAGAATATATTAGCTCTTCCTGAGCGTTCTATCAATATTGTACTATCAGATATAGTATCAACATTGGCCTTTTGCATTATCGGATAAGAAAAATATTTCTTATCTCTTAATATAGTATGTGTAGTGGTACTGTCTACGATATATATATCTCCACCATTTATTGGTGAGAATTTTGTGCTCGGTTGGGTAAAGTTTTATGTTAATAACGTGTTGTGAACTAAAGAGAAAACTAAAGAAGAAAATAGAGAGAGACACACAGAGAGAGAGAGAGAGATCAATTTCTTATTCTCTTGTGTGTGTAGAATGAATTTACAAAATGTGGTATTTATACAAATTGGGATATGTATATAAATGATAGATTCTAAAGTCTAATATTTTCCCAACTGTGTGATATTTTCATATTATGATATTAACATATAAAACGATATTATTAATAGCAATATTGGTATCAAGTGATATTAACTCCTTTTTCACTTTTTCATTTTAAATCATATTTATTTCCTTTTTAGGTTGAAAAATTAATGGATTTTATGTAAATATCTTTGTTGATCTATTGTTCATTAGAGATATGATTTCTTATTTTGAAAACTTCCCCTTTTGTAGAATCTTAGCTAGCACTCTAATATCATCAAAGGTGTCAATATACTGATTCTCATTTGGTACTCTAGGGTGGCACAAGAAATTTTGAATTAAATATGCCCTAAAAAACATCTGATAGATTTATGGGAAGGGGCTATATATTCCATGTGGTTCAAACATGGGGAAAAATAAGGTCTTCAAAATTATCCAAGCTAAGGAGAGTGCAAAGTGCAAAAAAGAATTGGAGGGCAGGATTGGGAGGAGGGAAAGAACATAACCCTTTACTTGTGCTTGAGAATTTTGGATAACATCAAATTTCCTATAATTTTTCATTCTCTGGTTTGAGATTCTGATTTGTGATTTTGAAAACAATTCAGATTTCAATAAAAATTTAAAAATAAACCAAATTTATATTTTCTCCCCCTTCATTGTTATTTCAACCTCACAAGAGTATGAATGTTTCCTATCCTTCCCTTCTCTCCTCAAAACTCAAAACTGAAAACAATTTATTAAGTTCTAAAAAATAATTAAAAATTACGAAAAGTACATGGACATTATTTACAAGTACCAAATAGACTCATGTTTAAAGCAATTCAAATCCAACTTATTGGAGGTGGGTTTTACTCCACAGATAATGACTCCCAAGACTTGAGGATTGAAGCAAATTCGGTATAGCTCCTTGCTTGGTTCACAAGAATGTAACTGTAAAAGACCGCCGGAGGATGGTCTAATGGAGAAAACTCTGATGCTCACGTTAGGGGAGTGTTGGTAATGAGAGAAAATAGGCTAGAGGTAGAGAGTCTTCCTTCTGTGATTTATGCCTTTTTGTGCAGGGTTTTATGAACATACCTCATGGATCGCCTCCCTTATGCTAATATATCATGTTTGTGGTTGAAACCCTAATTTCCTTATAGGGAGATTGACGAGGATATCACGAGATCATCGGGGTTGAGGTCAAGGATTGATTCAATTTAAATTTGATTTGAAATCCCTCTAACCTGGAAGATTCAAGCTATGATAGAGAACTCCTACCTTACCTAGGACCTTTGTTGAGGCCTATTTCCTTTATGAGAGGAACCTTTCTATAAGTAGGAAAGGATTGAATTTATTTAAAATCTACTATACTCGTCATGTAGTGGGGGTATCTACATACTGTGAGATGCATGCACTGAGGAACCGGGTATTTGGGGAGTTTAAGGTGACCGTGAGGGCTATAGTTTCTCAGTCGATGTTGAACCAAGAGGCTATGTTCTTTTGGCTGCAAACCGACCTTTTGACTATGGGCCATTAATCCATGTACCGTTATTCACCCCCCACTCCTAATTGTTGTTTGGTTAAAATGACATTTAGGAGTAGTCTTGGAATTGGAAGGGATACGAAAGTGAACCATTTCCCTTTGGAGTGGGATAGGGGCAAAAGTGGAGCATTTGATGCAAGTTGCGTCATTTAAGTTTTCATTAATCCTATATGATATGCTTCTTTCCTTTTGTTCCATGATTATTGGCATTGTGGGTTTTGAATAGCTGCATGAGAGAGGGAAGAAAAGCAATCAATTTTTAGGGTTTATAGTATCATCAAAACGGTAATGATGGCTTGGGGTTCTGGTTTGTAGAATCACCATAAAATTGGTAAAACTGCTAGTGAGATGACGGAGTTAGGATCTATGCTAAAGAGCATGAATCTCAATGTTAATTTTAGGTTAATGCTGCTTATGGATACAGAGAGGGCTAAACAAACGCTAGAAAGTTATGTTCCCATGAATAGGGAATACATCAAGTATGGGCTATGGATTCCTTATTTGGGTTCTTTGTCTACTATTTAAAGGGTTTGGAATCTATTTCCTATTTTGTTGATTCCGAGTGTGTGGTGGTTAGTTGTGGCGGTTTCTAGTTTACTGAGTTTTCGTCGATTAAGGTTCGATTTAAAGATTTTGTTTTCTATCTTTCGTCTTAGGAAATGTGGTAGTGATGGTCCCACTGAAGGTTGGTATTGTGTCTAGACTCGGTGACAGTCAAAATGGAAGTTTTTCTATAATGAGACTCTAGACAAATCTTGGAGAAGTAAGTTATTTTTTATAGAGTTTGTGAACAAGGATTTGTTGTCATCATTTCCCATGGTTGATGTAGACCCCACATTGGGTTGAGGGCACCTTCATCTTCTCAGCATTCTGGTTTTGTCAGGTCTGTGGGTACCTTTTGTAGGGCATTGGGCAGAGCAATGTGGGTGGATGCTCTTGTTGAAAGCGAGATACTCAAATTAGCTAGTCTCTTGTTAGATGAGACCGTACAAATCCTGCAGCCTTTTATGTTGGAGAAGATGTCGAAGGGGCTTACAGACGACATTGATTCTGCAGAGGTTGATGACCTTAACCGAGTAACTATGTTAAAGGTGATGAGTGTTATTTCTAAGGTGGGTTGCAAGACAAAGGAAGATGACAAGAGCGGGGTCTAAGGATTCCCTTTTTGGTTACATTCCTTAGAAGAGAAGAAGACTTATATAGACACCGAGCAGTAAGGAAGGAGATGGTGGCGATTTGTTAGTTCAATAGGAGCAATAGTGTCAATAACTGAAGATTCTCTTGCTTTTGTTGAAAGATGCCATTAGAGTAGAGAGATTAATGTAGGAACAAAAGTTGTGGTGGCTGAAAGGAGGAAGGAAGAGAGGGAGGAAATACCTAAGGATGGGGTGAGTGATGAGTGCCCCATCGCATCTCTTATTCCCGAAGAGAAGAGGGGGAACTTATTGGCTCCCATTACTAGTGTCGAGGAGGTTTATAACACAGTGGAGTTACCTCGAGCCCCCTCCTCGACTGAAAGTAAAGACATCCAGTGCCTTGTTGAAGTACATATACATCTAGAAGCTGGATCAAACAGTCCCCTTGGCTCTTATTTTGGTTCAGTCTTTCGACTGATCTAAATAGCTAAAGGAGAGGGGGATCGCCGTCGTAAACTGTGGCAATAATTATTTTTACTACTTGGACATTGTGGAAGTGAAGAGGTCCATGGATAGACTAGATTTTGGTTATGTAGAGTCAAAGTTGAATCGGCTATTAGTGGGATAGGGTGATGTCTCTATAGTTGCTCTTCTGATTCAGGTGCGTCCTTTTCAGTGGCTCTTAGGTTAATTAATTAAGGGATTTTAATGTATTACGATTTTTAGTTTATTTCTTAGCAGTCCATTGCCATGTCGGAATTTCAAAGGTTAAAGAAAGACCTATTGGTTGATCATCTAGAAGGACAGTTAGGACTACTAGAGGAGGAGATTGCTTAGCTCCAGGCCGAGAAGACACTAAAAGAAGCTAAAGATGAGGAGGTGACATCTGCCACCCTTTGTAAGAAAGAAAGATTGATAGAGATGTTAGAAGCTAACCTAGAGTATTCGTACGAGGTCACTAATATGGCCATTGCTAAATGCGAGAAGTTGAAGGATCTCCTCAATATCAATGAAGCAAATAAGTTGGTTGCGGAAGAGTTGGTACGGGAATGAGACGAGGCTATCGTTGCTTTGTAGAGGGAGAATGCTGAGTTAAGGGAGACTTACAAGCAAAATCATCAGGAGCTATCTAAAAGATTGTGGCAAGCCGAAGAAACCATCTGCCATTTAAGGGATGGTTCGACTAAGGGAGAGGATGTCAGTAGTTCCAGTCTCTCCGAATCAGGTCTAGTTAGAGCTCCTAAGAGCAGTCCTTTCAAAAGTGTAGCTACTGCAAATTCTCGTATTTCCATGCTTCGAGCTGATCTTACGAACCTATAGCGAAGACCTTCGGCTCCTTCTTCTCGATGATCTCACATCACTTTTGTTTTTCTTTTTTCTTTTTTTTGATCTTTGTATTTTGTACTAAGACTCCTTTTATAGAGATGATTCCTTGGGTTCACTTTTTCCATCCTTTATTCCTATTGTGCTATCATATTGTTCTGTTATTTAAGAATCCCTTTGAGCAGGAAGATCGAAATGCATTCTCGGGTAGGGATTTAAGTTTGTTGTCTTATGGCCTCACAATAGGCAGACTGCGGGTTGATGATATACCCAATGTTGTAGCTTAAATATAGATTATATATCTAGTGTCGTACCTTAGCCGTGGATAATGTAGCTGACATTGTACTGAGGATAGTTGGAGGCATTGAGCGTTGATGGCTGGTAGTATATCTAGCGTTATGCCAAGAATATTGGGAGGCATTACGCCTTGTTGATAGGTAATGTATCTGGCATTATATCAAGAATACTTGGAGACATTGCGCCTTGATGGCAGGTAATGTATCCGATATTGCAATGAGAAAACTTAGCGACATTGCGCCTTGATGTTAGGTAGTGTATTTGGTATTGCACCGAGAATACTAGGAGGCGTTGCGCATTGATAATAGATAGTGTATCTAGCGTTGCACTGAAGATACTTGGTTGCATTCCTCCTTGATGAATTTATCGCTTGTACTTCATAGTAACTGTTTATAATCAACGCGAGTTAGCGCCTTTCGATATCATAATAGAATACGAAAAATTAAAGAATTGTCATTAAAATACTTGCGAAAAGGAGGAACATCAAATGAAAAGAGAAGAAAACCTCTAATGGGTGGTTTAATACCACCAACAAAACAACAAAGCTATAATAAAACTTCAGGCAAAGTTTACTAGACAGAATGAATTAAAAGGTCCTAGTCACAGCTAATCGTTTTAATGTCAAGAGACATTTTAAACTTAACCTTTATATACCTCATGCTAGGTAGCACTGCCAGAGCGTTCAGGCTTGGGCGGTCTATGAAAGTGTTATATGGTGATGAAAATTTTGCCATTTTAAAAGTTGTGGCAATAGTTGAGTGGTTTGGTGGCGTTCCTAATGTCATAGGGAGAGATATGACACCTTTAAGATATAGCCACTCATTATAAAGGCCTTTTACGAGTCCAACATGAGGTTGCAAATGCATGTGATCATAGCCCATTTGTTTGAAGACATCCTAGTAAAGGATATTGTAGCTAGCTCTTTGATTGATGAAAATTCTCAAGACTGCAAATTAGCCGATCATAGCTATAATAATCAATGGGTCATCGCATCCTGGATAGACTCCCACAAGGTCTTCATCATTAAATCCTATCATCGGTCTTTCCTTCCTTTGTCCCTTTCCAGCATGAGCCAAGAGGACTTCTTTGGATGTGGATGGTTCGACCAACTGAAAAATTGGGGCCACTATCATCTCCGTTGAGCGATGGCCTGCTCCTGTTATGCTAGTTGATCAAGGAAAGGGAGAATTGTTCCTAGAGGAAGTGTTCATCAAAGGTGAATTATTAGCCCCTATGTGGAGGATTACTCTATCTACATGGCTGTCTGTAGATTTTGGGCCCCACCGATCATTTACCTCATCTTCTTGTTTCTCCACCTGTGGTTCTCGATGAGATTTGTTCTTGCAATTACAATGGATAAATCTTTGTTGTTTACCGTCTCAGGCTAGTATTTCGAGTTCATCCTTAAACTTCCATTATTCATTTATTAAGTAGTCACAATCTCAATGAAAATGGCAATACCACATTCAATCCTTCTTGGAATCATCACCTGGGAGGCGTCCCAGCCACCTAACATACGGTTTGTTCCTTATATGTAGTAGGATCTAACTCGGTGTTTCGTTCAATGGCATATAATGGTTAAATTTACAATAAGGAGGGGGTACAAGCTGATTCCTTTTAGGATAGTGTTTTTGAGGAGAGTAGCTTCGCTCTATTATATTGGAGACGGGTTTATTTTACTACTTGTCAAGTGCTTCTACCTCTTCAGTAGCTATGTACTTCTCGGCACGTAAGTAAAACTCTTGCATCATTGTCAGAGGATTCTTCATGATCGAGATCTTCACTCCCAAGGATCATAGCCCAGTTAGTATTGCTGCGAAGGTTATAAAGTGATCCAAGCCTGAAACCTTTATCATTTCAGTTTTAAATTTTTCCAAAAAACATTTTAAGGGCTCATCATCACTTTGTCATATTGAAAGGAGGGAGGTGGACTTTCTCTTGGCCCTACGACTGATTACGAAGTGGGTCTCGAATTGCTCCCTAAGCTGAGATAAGTTTTTGATACTAAGCAATGGTAGAGAATTAAACCACGATAGAGTATTCCCTTTCAGAGTTGTGAGGAGGTACTTGCACATGGCGGCATCAGACACGTCTCAATGGATCATGACCATCATGAAGTAGGAAGCGTGATCTCGAGGGTCGGTAGAACCATCGTATCTCTCCATGGGTGGGAGAACCACATCTCATGGCATTGGTTCAGTAGGTATTTTTGAGTCGAAGGGTGAAATGTTAGTCCCATATCAGACGCCTTTGTCACACCTGGCATTGGCACATTTCAGTTCAGCAGCGACAAGATCCTCTACTTGTTTCCTTAGATCATTAGGATCATACTGAGAGGTTGCTGAGTGCTCTCGATTCCCTTGTGGTAGAAGCCTGTCAAGGTGCGAGTGTGCTGATCTCTGTGGGGAGTTGACTAGCACGGTTGAGGTTTTCCAATTGTTAGCTCAAGTCTTGAAGCTTTGATTCGAGCCTCTCCATCCCAAAGCGATAGGCTCTGTCCAAGGGGGTCGGAGTAGGGTTTGGATTCGGCTAACTTTGGCATTGTGTGGTTGGTGGTGGAGTTCTTTCCTAAGGTGTTCCCACTAGCTGAATCAGGGGAATGGGAGGTTCCACCAGGTTGATTGGTGTCATTGGCTGGATATCCTCTGTCGGGGTAGACATTCATCTGTCTATCACTAATACAGCTTTGGAAGTATTTTGACTCCTTTTTGGGGGCATGATTGCCAAAAGCATGGTAGAACAATATGTGAAACGAGTTTCTTTCCAACCTGTTTCCACGGATGGCATCAATCTGTTGGAGGTTGGCTTTACTCCATAGATTGACTCTTAGGACTTGAGGATTGAAGCAAATTCAGTGTAGCTCCTCATTCAACTCACAAGAATGTACATGCAAAAAACTGCTAGAGGATAGTCTGGTGGAGAAAACTCCAACGCTTAATTTAGGGGAGTATTGGTAATGAGAGAAATCAGGCCAGAGGTGGAGAATTTGCCTTCTGTGATTGTGTGCCTTTTTGTGTAGGGTTTTATGAACATACCTCGTGGATTGCCTCCCTCATGTTTATATATTGTGTCTACAGTTGAAACCCTTATTTTCTTGTGAGGAGATTGACTTGGATATCTGAGATCATCGAGGTTGAGGTCATGGATTGATTTAATTTAAATTTAAAAGGGTTTGAAATCCCTCTAATTTAGGAAGATTTGAGCTGTGATAGAGATATCCTACCTTACTGGGAGCATTTTGTTGAGGCTCGTTTCCTTCACAGGAGGGACCTTTCTATAAGTAGGAGAGATTTGAATTTATTTAAAATCTGCTATTCTCGTCATGTAGTGGGGGCGTCTACATACTGTAAGTTGCATGCATCTAGAAACTAGGTATTTGAGGAGTTTAAAGTGATCGTGAGGGCCACGGCTTCTTAGTCAATGTTGGACCATGATGATATGTTCTTTTGGTTGTGGACCGAACTTTCGGCCATGGGCGATCGATCCATGTACCGTCACAACTGAAATTTAATAGATTAAAAATCTATTTAAATATAGTTTTTGTATTGAATCAATTAATTTTAAATAGTAAAATATTTAATTTATACTTGATTTTATATATATATATATATATAATAAGTGAAATTTTCAAATTTGATTGAATTACTATCAAAATAATTTATTCACCTCGATTATACGACTAAAAAATTGAAAACAATTACTGCTCAATCTTCATGGGAGGATAAATACAAAAAATTGTTTTTGCGCGGAGAGAGAGAGAGAGAGAGAGAGATGTCAGGGTCCGTTTTTCCACCCAACAAAAATATCAAAAGCTTCCACCCAACATAAATTTCCTCTACACATGTAATCCACATGCCCACCCAACATAAATTTCCCCCACACATGCGATCCACATGCAATCGATGGGTTATTTCAGTAAATAATGTGAAAGTGACTCAAAATCTAAAATATATAGCGGTTTTTTTTTCGGTTTTTTTTTTCTCTAAAACTAATGCAATCGATTTTCTAAAAATCGACTTCAAATAATATCCGGTCAATCTATCCATTTAAAAAAAGAAAAAAAAATCGATTTCAATGAAATCAACTTTAAGGTCGATTTCAATGAAATCGATTTCAAATACGCATGCCCGGTCGACACTCTCTCCTCTCTCCCCCACTCTCTTCTCTCTTTCTTTTTCTCCCCTCTCCCACTCTCCTCTACTTCCCTCAATAATTTGTGCAGCCCCATCACACCTCTCTCTTTCTCTCTCTCTCTCTCTCTTCTCTCTATTTAAAAACATAGAAAAGACAATAGGCGAAAAAAAAATAATTGTTCTATGATGAAACAAAGTCATTTAATTTTTATTTACAGTCACATAAAACAAGTAATACTTTAATATAAATATTAAAAATTGTAGTTGGTGCCCCTAAAATCACCGGTTAAAATATTTTATTATCTATATTTTTGTTACAAAATAAATTTTATTTTTATATTATTTATTTTAGAATATTAAGATGTGTGTATTAAAAATATTTAATTATTATCATTTTGTCAAAAATAATTTATTAAAAAATATTTTAATTCTTAGCTCTAAATAATATTATAAAGTAAAAAGACAAGTATAACTCATCCCAAGTATACACTTGTGTTGCGGCATTTCCAAGGAAGCAAACCCCCTCCCCCCTCAGGGCACCTTGACCTAAAGTTGCTAAAATATGCAAGAGAGAACAATGTGCAACTTGATAAAAGAAACCCTACCCGCACCTTGAATATATTTACATTTTTAACCAAGACACTCCAATAATTATTATTTTTATACACAAAAAATAACATATATTTTGTAATTTATTACATATTATAAAAATTATTTATATTATTTTTTATGAATAAGAATCATATAATTTCATTCTATTAAATAATTTGATGTGACATTGGGGTTGTGACCTATCTTCAAAACCGCCCGTAATTGAATGCCCACACTGTCTTGAATCTTGTTCATAAAGACCTAGAAATGGTGTAGAACTAGAAATGATATAAGAATAATTGTTTATAAAGATCTACATAAAAATATAGTGGAGATGAAAAAAAGGGAGATAGAATTTTACTTATCGATATGGTTAATGGAAAACACATAATTAATAAAGTCAATATATATGTACCCCAAGTAGGTATAGATATAATTAATAAAAAATAATTTTGAAAAAAATTGGATAAAGTTATATAGACTATACCTAATATAGAGAAATTATTTATTGGAGAAGATCTTAATGAACATGTAGGGGAGAATAACGGAGGATTTGAAACTGTACATAGAAACTTTGATTTTGGTAATAGGAATAAGGAGAGAGAAACCATTCTAGAGTTTGTTACAATATTTGATCTGATACTCATAAACAATTTTTTCAAAAAAAGAGAATCACATGTAATTACATATAGAAATTGTAACACCGGACAAATTCGAATTATAATATTTAGTTTAAAGGGACTATTAGAAAATTTTTATATTTAAAAAAATGTGGAAGAATGATTATTGTGGACAATAATGTGAATTCTTCTCATTTAGAATGGTCAGAAATTCTTTAAATACTTAGTCGATGCATTTTAAGATTTTTAAGTTACCGATTGTTAGAGTCATGATCACTAGAACCATCCGTTACTTGGGTATTCGGCAATTGGTACTTGGTGGATTTTAACCGTTCGGTACTCTGTAGAATTTTAGTGTTCGGTTGAATAGTTCTTTAGATATTGATTTCCTCATCTATAATTGAAAATGACCTTCTGTTGTTTTATAAGTGAAATCTCATCGATATCTTTACCACACTGATATGTTTAAATATTTATTTCTCATCGGTCCGTTGACTGAATAGCGTTTCCAATCTCCAATCGACATCTTCCGTTTCTCTTCAGCACTATTAGGAAATTTCTATCCGGTACCTGAAATTGGAAATTATAAATAATTCTTATTGATGCCTTCCAATTTTACTCCTTCACCCGTTCGGCATAATTTTCTTCATTTATCGGATAGTTCATTTCATTTCCCTTCGGCTATTTGCCAATCCATTCAATCATAAATTTTTTCAAATATTCCTTCGTTCGGTATTTGACCGAACGGTGCCCATTACATTTTCGTTCGACATGTACAAATCCATACCGAACAGTGCACTCCATGGAAATTTGACAATTTTCTCAAATGACCGAACAACACCCAAATACATTTTCAAAGTCCTCAATGCATATGAGAGTTTCTTTACAGTCATGAGATCCCAGTACATGGTCTTAGGCATATGAGTTCTTTCATTTTAGGGGGTTAGATACGATTCGTATCTAACCTAGCTTATCATTTCCATGGGTTCTTAAACCGATAATTTCATTCATTTTAAGGGGTTAGTTACTTCGTAACTAACGCAAATTCTTGAATCTCACCTAATGAAAATCATTCCTATGCAAAATTATGACAACTAGGTAGGGCACTAGGTTTGTACCCCTGAGCCACTTCCTGAGACGCCTAGAGTACCCAAGGATATTTCCTCGTCACGTGCGCCTCTTCCAGCACCTTCTCAGCTGGCTACTACAGCCGCGGTTCTACCACCATGACTCGAGGCATTTAGGCAGGTGTATGAGTGATACACCACACACGGGGTTCAGATGCCACCCCCACCACCACCGATGATAGTGCCAACTCCTACCGCAGTGCCTCTTCCAACGACAGCATCTTCTCCTATGGCACCGTATCCTCCACCGGTGGCCGGTTCTTCTTCAATTTCTGGTCCGAGTGACACTATGTCATCCATACTTAGACATGTCCACGAGCTGACTCAGTTAGTCAAGGAAGCTCGCCAGTTAAGATGCACGGAGTTTGCAGGACTCGGTGATGCCACTGCGGCTAAGCACTAGGTCAACAGGACCCATCGGATATTGATGGATTTGGCCTTGAACAAGGAGTATAGGCTACGGGTTACTAAGA
This sequence comes from Dillenia turbinata, assembly GCA_037126225.1. Classification (NCBI taxonomy): domain Eukaryota; kingdom Viridiplantae; phylum Streptophyta; class Magnoliopsida; order Dilleniales; family Dilleniaceae; genus Dillenia; species Dillenia turbinata. Next base: position 12,064,130 of record JBAMMX010000019.1, read on the forward strand.
GATTGTTGGATGGTGTTGCCCTCACTTGGTGGGAGGCTATTTGTGATGAGGCTACAGAGCCACTGCGGTGGGAAGACTTCCTAAGGGAGTTCGATCACAGATACTTTACGGAGTTGTAGCAGGACCGTAAGAGGACAGAGTTCCTACATCTAAGACAGGGGACTAGATCCATTGCTGAGTATGAGGCAGAGTTTAGGAGACTAGCTGCCTTTGTCCCCGATCTAGCCACACCTAGACAGATGAGATTCAAGTTTGAGGATGGCCTCAACTTGAGCATCCGGAGATATATGACCATGACACCCAGTTTCTCCCTCTCGGAGATTATTGATTTAGCCTACCGTGCAGAGGAGATTGTTCGTGTTGAGAATAGGCAGAGAGAGAGAGCAGAAAACAGCAGAAGAAGAAGAAGAGGGCTGGGACCCATTCGAGTCAAAGTTCGAAGAGAGGCAGGACTTCTGGTTTTCAGGGAGGCCCCTCTCACTTTAGGCCAGCACAGTTTGGACAGGGATCACGTCCCCAGGGGTTTAGAGTACCGACCCCTAGTGACTCTAGTTATTCCACAGTGCAGAACCGTCCTATCTGCCACAACTGTGGCCGACGTCATTTTGGAACTTGCAGAGATCCCATCAGATGCTTCCAGTATGGGAAGCCAGGGCATATCAAGAGTTCGTGCCCTAATTTAGGACTTGGAGATTAGTCGACTTCGAGTCACCCAAGTATTCAGCGTGTAGGATAGTAGGGAGCAACTGCGCATTCGAGTCATACTACTTGACGGACTGCAGCCAGGAGCAATATAGTACCAGGTCCTTCACGACAGTAGCAGAGGGCACAGGCCCGTGTGTATACGATGACTCAGGAGGACGCTCAGGCGAATCCAGATGTGATCATGGGTAACCCTCCCACAGATCCTCCTATTTATGAGCTTTTAGTACTCTTCTTTTTGGAAATCATGTATACCATGATGATTATGTACAGTCATGACTAGTTAAACCCCTAGAGACTTAACTATTTTGATATATATATATACATATACATCTATCTTTTGCGTATGCTAAATTGATTATTTTAAATTTCTCGCATCTAGATACTATGAAAATATATGGAGTCGATGCCCGTGTTCTTATAGACACTGGATCGAATTTTTCTTATGTGAGAGTTTCTTTCGCTCAACAGTCAGATAGGCTATTATCACCACTAGAAGAGGAGTTAATGATTATCACTCCTCTTGGTGAGCAGTTGGTCAGGGATTCCGTATATAGAGGGAGCGATGTCATGATTGAGGAGATAGTGTTAGAAGCAGACCTAATTCCACTTAACATGACAGACTTTGATGTCATCCTAGGGATGGATTGGCTGAGTATTCATAGGGCTTCCGTGGACTATTTCACCAAGGAAGTAGAGTTCTGGAGATCCAAAGCGCCACCACTGATATTTGCGGGTGAGAGACGGGTATTACCCCGTTGTGTAATATCAGTGATGGAGGCCAGACGGATGATACGCCTAGGCTGCACGGCATATTTCCCGATGTATTCCCCGATGAGCTACCCGGATTACCACCAGTTCAGGAATTTGATTTTGAGATCGATTTGACTCCGGGGACTACTCATATCTCTATTCCGCCATATAAAATGGCACCAGCTGAGCTGAGAGAGCTCAAGGTTCAACTGCAAGAACTGTTGGACAAAGGATTTACCCGTCCGAACACTTCACCTTGGGGTGCTCCAGTGTTATTTGTGAAGAAGAAGAAGGATGGTACTCTCAGACTTTGTGTGAATTATCGACAATTGAACAAAGTCACTATCAAGAACCGATATCTATTACCCCGTATTGATGATCTGTTTGATCAGCTTCAGGGAGCTAGGGTTTTCTCGAAGATAGATCTTTAATCGAGTTATCACCGGTTACGGATTAGGGCCGAGGATGTGCCCAAGACCTTATTTCATACCCAATATGGACATTTTGAGTTCTTGGTCATGCCGTTTGGGCTGACCAATACGCTAGCCGCATTCATGGACCTGATGAATCGGGTCTTCCATGATTATCTAGATCGGTTCGTCATCGTCTTTATTGATGACATCCTAGTTTACTTGAGGAGTGATGAGGAGCATGCTCAGCACCTTCGGGTTGTTCTATAGATTCTTTGCGGGAGACAGTTTATGCCAAATTCAACAAGTATGAATTTTGACTGCGGTAGATTGGTTTTCTAGGGCACATAGTCTCTGCGAAAGGTATCTTCGTTGATCCGTAGAAAGTAGAAGCTATATTGAGATGGGAGTAACCGCAGACCGTGACTGAAATCCGAAGTTTCCTGGGATTCTCTCAGATCGCTACTCCACTATCTAAATTGACGCGGAATGACATCAAATTCCATTAGGATGATCGTTGTGAGGCAAGCTTTCAGGAGCTCAAACAACAATTAACATCCGCACCAATATTGGCCATTCCCACTAGTAGTCGAAAGTATATGGTATACAGTGATACCATTTAACAGGGATTGGGTTGTGTACTGATACAGGATGGTCGGGTTATTATATATGCTTCTTGACAGTTGAAAAAACATGATTTGAACTACCCGACACACAATCTCGAGTTAGCCGCCATAGTCTTTGCCTTGAAGATATGACAACATTACTTATACGGGGTAACTTATAAGGTATTCACAGATCATAAAAGTCTAAAGTACTTATTCACCCAATGGGAATTGAACCTCAGGCAGAGGAGATAGTTGGAGTTATTGAAGGACTATGATCTTATCATCGATTATCATCCAGGAAAGGCAAATGTTGTGGCAGATGCCTTGAGCTAAAAGTCATCATCTTCTCCTCAGACGACATAGAGTGCGTATCTCTCTTGTTTAGTTGGACTCCATGCATTAGGAGTCAGCTTGGCTAGTGATGACCGAGGAGCACTGCTAGCTTGATTTGAGATGAGGCCAAATTTGTTCGACCGTATTAGGGAGCTTTAGGGATCTGATTGGAGATCCAGAATATTCCTGATAGGATCCGCAGAGAAGATGGTGGAGACTTTTAAGTCTGTGATAACGGACTAGTAGTATACTGAGAGCGAGTTTGCATATCTGCCGATAGCGATCTCTGGAGAGCTATTCTTGAGGAGGCTCATTTCTCCGCTTATGCTATGCATCCGGGTGGTATGAAGATGTACCAGACTTTCTGAGGTAGTTATTGGTGGTCCAGTATGAAGAGGGAGATCGAAGAGTTTGTTGCTCGATGCCTGGTTTGTCAACAGGTGAAGGCCGAGCATCAGTGACCGTCGGTACTTTACAGCCTCTTCCCATTCCCGAGTGGAAGTGAGAACAAATCAAGATAGATTTTGTGATGGGGCTACCGTGGACTTCGACACGGCATGATGCTATATGGGTGATCGTCAATAGACTCACCAAGTCTATACACTTCATCCTATTCATGGTGATTATTCCTTAAAGATGTTGGCATACCTCTACATCGACACCATTTTTAGACTTCACGGGGTACCTGTGTCGGTAGTGTCAGATAGAGACCCCAGATTTATGTCTAGATTTTGGCCCTGATTACAGGAGGCATTAGATACTAAACTGAGATTCAGCACAGCATACCACCCCTAGACCGATGGTCAGTCAGAGAGGACCATCCAGACTCTAGAGGACATGCTGAAAGCATGTGTTAGGATTTTCGGTATAGCTGGGATCGGCATCTCCCGTTGGTAGAGTTTGCATATAATAACAACTATCAAGCAAGCATAAGGATGCCTCCTTATGAGGCGTTGTATGGGAGGAAATGCCGTACTCTGTTGTGTTGGGATGAGGTAGGAGAGAGGTGACTCAATAGTGTTGAGATTGTTGAGGAGACTAAAGGAAAAGTAAGGTTCATCCGTGAGCGGCTGAAGGCCGCCCAAGACCAACAGAAGGCTTATGCCGATAGGAGGCGGCGACCACTTGAGTTCAAGGAGGGAGACATCCGGAAAGGGGTGATTCGATTTAAGCAGCGGAGTAAACTAAGCCCCAAGTATATTGGATCTTTCCGTATCCTTGAGAGGGTCGGAAATGTGGCATACAGGCTAGAGCTGTCGGATGAGCTTTCACGTATTCATGATATCTTCCACGTCTCGATACTTAGAAAATACCTGCCTGATCTATCATATATCTTAGAGCCTCCGCCAATTGAGTTGCGCAAGAACTTAAGTTTACCGGTTTAGCCCGTGGTTATCCTTGATTGACAAATTAAGAAGTTGCGGAGCAAGGAAGTTCGTTTAGTCCGAGTCTTATGGAGGAGTGACCAGGTCCAGGAGGAGACCTAGGAGCCTGAGGAGGCCATGAGGAGACAGTATCCTCAGCTTTTCTCTATATAGTTTTCCTTTAGTTTCGAGGATGAAACTTATTTTTAGGGGGTTAGAAAATATAACACCGGACAAATTCGAATTATAATGTTTAGTTTAAAGGGACTATTAGAAAATTTTTATATTTAAGAAAATATGGAAGAATGATTATTGGGGACAAGAATGTGAATTCTTCTCATTTAGAATGGTCAAAAATTCTTTAAATACTTAATCGATGGATTTTAAGATTTTTAAGTTACCGATTGTTAAAGTCCTGATCACTAGAGCCATCGGTTACTTGAGTATTCGGTAATCGGTACTTGGTGGATTTTAACCGTTCGGTACTCTGTACAATTTTAGTGTTCGGTTGAACAGTTCTTTAGATTTTGATTTCCTCATCGGTAATCGAAAATGACCTTCTGTTGTTTTATAAGTGAAACCTCATCGATATCTTTACCTCACTGATATGTTTAAATATTTATTTCTCATCGGTCTCTTAACCGAATAGCATTTCCAATCTCCAATCGACATCTTCCGTTTCTCTTCAGCACTGTTGGGAAATTTCTATTCAACACTTGAAATTTGAAATTTTAAATACTTTTTATCGGTGCCTTCCAATTTTGTTCCTGCACCCGTTCGGCATAATTTTATTCACTTACCGGATAGTCCGTTTCATTTCCCTTCAGGTATTTGCCAATCCATTCGGTCATAAATTTTCTCAAATATTCCTTCTTTCGGTATTTGACCGAATGGTGCCCATTACATTTCCGTTCAGTATTTACAAATCCATACCGAACAGTGCACTCCATGGAAATTTGACAATTTTCTCAAATGACCGAACAACACCCATCGGACAGCATATTGTTTTCTAACCTCTTCGGTAACACCCAATGATCGAACACAAATCTTCCCCAAATTTTCTTCCTCTTCGGTTGGTTTAAAAATTTGATTTTTCCACTGCCCATCGGCTGACTTGAACACTCCCAAATTCTTTTCTTTCGCCACATATACACCCATGTTCATTCACTTGTTTATTTGTTTATTTATTTCTTTTCTTTTCTTTCCATCGGTTGAACCCATCGATGTATAGTGTCCTTCACATTTCCTTCAGTCATGAAACATCCCAACATCCCTTCAGCACATGCACACACATTTTATTCATTTGTTATTTATTTATTTTTATTTTTTTTTCAAATTTTTCCACACCTTCCTTCCATCGGTTTGCACATTTGACTTTCCACTTCTTCCAATTGTCCTCACTCTCCATCGGTTAGGCACTTGTGATTCTTGTGTAAATTTTGATTTTTTTGTTCCACATGCTAATAACCCATCGGTTGTAGCCAATGTGACTTGAACCCCCAACCTTGACTTTGTCCAAAAAGAAACCATCCACCAAGCCATTCAATTATTCTAACCATAATATACATAACCTTTATTATATTTTATATTTTTGGGACTCCCACTAATGTATTCCCATGTGTGAATATAACCCATCGGTGGAATGAATTTTCCTTTCACAATGTGTTTGAACAATTGTCTACTCTTATTCGGTAACCGATGAGAATTGACACCATCCCATCACCGATCACTCTTTTATCAATAAATAAAATTTTTAATATTCAAACTCATTATATTGAGCACCCAATTTCAAAAAAGGGACATATTGGGAGTTTGGGTAAGTTTAGAGAGAAAGGGGTAACTAAATAAATTCAAGAAATGAATTTATAAGTAAAGAAAATGGGTGGGACATTAGAACTCATGAAGGCCAAACTCCATTTTTCTTTTTCTTCCTTTTCTCTCTCGGTTCACACCTTCTCTCTCTCTTTCTTCCTATTTCTTTCAAAGATCAATCAAAATACCTCTAGACCCACACTCTAAAAGTTTCAAAACTCATGACCCAATCTCTAGCAAGTTAAAGCTAGTGAGAGAGTTAGAGGTTTTTAGTGAGAGAAAATTTAGAGTTTTATCGTGATTCGGCTTAAGACAATTCAGAGACTAAAATTTAGGTAATACTTTTAATTTTAATTTGGGTTTATTTTTCCTCTTTCATGACTTTGGAGTTATGTTGAAATTTGATGAAAAAGAATTGGTGGGTTTTGAGCCACCGTACGTGAGAGAAAATTTGGGTATTCAATGTTAGGGTTTTGGGTTTTTCTTGAAAGAATTGATATTGATGATGATGGATACTTGGTTATTTCTCTTAGGAGTTGCCGAAAGCTGAATAAGGTAGGACATTCACTATAGAGACGTCCGGGAGTGACTATCGTTCCTCATACTGTGAGTGGGACTTTGATGCTATATTTTCGATTGAACAAAATCCATGTTTTACAGTTTTTCAAATAACGTTTTTTTACAGCATGAGTGCAAGCATACGATTTGTACTATGTTTTATAAATGACTACTTTTGTGATTCATTGGAGTGTCCCAAATGATTTGTTTAAAGGTTATGCATCCATGATTTGTAATGAAAAGATATCGTGTCACTCTTTGAAATCTTGATATGATTTATATACTACCATTGCATTGGCTCACTGATTTGAAATGTTTTAATGAAATACATTGGCACACGGTTTTGATATGATTTGATGAAATATGTGGGCCGGATGCCTACTTGTGATACGATGATATGATAATATGATAATATCCTTAATGGATTTCCGTAGCTACGAAGGACATTTGTAGAGGCGCCCCATGTGTGTCCGGATACGCTTCAACCGAAGGTATCTCCAAATGTCATGATTGTGATATGTATAGTTGCGATCGGATTGACCAAAATTTGAGAAGGACATGTGTTACGTCACAATCTAGCTCCAAGTGAGGTACTATACTCTAATTGTTGATTATACGCATAGACACGAACTAGCTAGTTGAACCAAATGTGGGGAGGACACGTGTTACGCCACTATCTAGCACTTAGTAAGGCCTGTGGCCAACGTTAGGTTAGAGAGCTAATTTTATATACTTGCATATAAAAACCCCCAATATGTCTATCATTAGTTGAGGTAGACCATTGTCGGGGTTATTTTCTTGGCAAGCTCTAATTGATATCGGAAATATAAATAGATACATACTTTGATACTATTATGTGTGATATGTGATCACTTGGTTTCTAGACATGACATACTCGGTTTTGATATCATATTGGTTTTGAAATGTACTTTGACACTCCATATTCACACTTATTACCTCACTCACTAAGTATTTTCCCATAATACTTACCCCTCACTTTCCTTGATTTCAGAGATAGATTGATAGGGAGACGTGTCAAGGGAGTTCGACATACTTGATTCATATTTGGAGACCTTGGACTTGGCTATGGTATCGACCATTCTTCCACAATGATGTATTTGATGATGATGTACATTTGAGATCTATAGAATGACCATTATATCATTTATTAGGATGACTAAAATTTTGTTATGTAATGTAATTGAAACTCTCACCAGTACTGTATAATTATGTATTGAAACATTGTCTTGCAGTTTACATTATTTACTTGGGAAATGATATCTTTGAGGAAAAACAGGTTTTAAATAGTTTTGTACAGGTGTTGATATTAGCTTTCGTTGCCTCGGTATGCGTGTCGAGTGGTGACAGCCCACGGGGTGACGGGTGGCTGTTCACAGCCTCGGATCGAGGATCGGGGGGTGATAGAAATGGGTTGAATGCTAGTCAAATAGATTTCTTTATAACTAAGAGGAGCGACAAAATGATTTGTAAAGACTGCAAATTTATATCAAGAAATAGTGTAACAACTCAGTATAGGCTTTTAATTATAGATGTGCGTGTGCCTAAAAGGCAAAAGGAATATCGTCTGTTGGTAGAGTCAAGAATTAAGTGATGAAAATTAAAAGAATAAAATGTAATAATCTTTAGAGAAAAATTAATGCAGTGATCAACTTAGTCAACTAATGATGATTCAAAAACTATATAGGTAAAAATATCTAATAACATTAAAAATATAGATAGGGAGGTTCTTGGTGTATCCAGAGGGCGGGTTTCAATAGGCAAGTAGTCATGGTGGTGGAATGAAGATGTCCAAACTGCTATACGAACAAAACGAGTGTTATAGAAATATTAAAAATAGGAGAAATAATGAGTCATTTGAGTTATACTAAAATACGAAGAAAAAAGTGAAAAAGATTATCCAATAATAAAAAAATAAGGTATATAATGAATTATATAAAAAGTTAGAAACCAAAAATGGAGAGAAAGAAATTTACAGAATCGCTAAATTAAGGGAAAGAAAGGAAAAAGATTTAAACAGTCTTAGGTATATCAAAAGTGAGACTAATTGTATACTTGTGAGGGATGAGAATATAAGAAAGTGTTGGAGGGATTATTTTAATAATCTGTTCAACGTGAAGGGTACAAAAGACATTGGCAATATCACGATATCTGTAGAACAAATCAAAAAGAACTTAAAAAATAAGATTTGTTCTCATGGAGTAGAGAAAGTTTTAAAGAAAATGAAGAATAATAGAGTCTTAGTACCCGATGACATCCCCATTGAGGTATAGAAATGTTTAGGAGAGGTCAAGATAACAATGTTAATAGATCTTTTTAACATAATTTGACAAATCAAGAAGATGTCCAAAGTATGGAGAGAAAGTACACTTGTAACATTATATAAAAATAAAGGGGATATACAAGACTACTCTAATTATAGGAAAATTAAACTTATGAATTATACTATGAAGTTGTAAGAAAGAGTGATAGAGTGTAGACTAAGATTGGAGATAAGTGTGTTTCAGAATCATTTTGAATTTATACCAGAAAAATCTACTATCGAAACAATCCACTTACTAAAAAATCTAATTTAGACATTTAGAGTATAGAAGAGAAACTTACATATGGTATCCATTGATCTAGAAAAAGTATATGATAGGGTGTCAAGAGATATATTGTGGTGGGTGTTGATAAAAAATAAGATTTCCATCAGATATATCAATTTTATTAAAGATATGTCTGATAGAATTGTCACCAATGTAAGAACTTGAGAGGGTAAGTGATAGTTTTTCGATAAATATTGGACTCCACCAGAAATTGGTATTAAGTCCAATTCTGTTTGCAATAGTGATAAATGAAGTCACAAAAACTATCCAAGATGAAATACAATGGTATATACTCTTTGCAGATGATATAGTGTTTGTAGATAAAATTAAAAAGGGTTTTAGTACTAAATTAGAGTTATGAAGGGACACACTAGAATTCAAAAGATTTAGATTAACCAGATCTAAAATGAAATACAAAAATACACATTCAGTTATAGCCATTAGAACGATGAAGAAATGATTTAGTTAGAAGGACATGATATACCAAAAAGTGAACATTTTAGATATCTTGGGTCCATTATTCAAAATGATGGTAATATAGATGGGGATATAAATCTTAGGATTCAACCGGGTTGGATGAGATGGAGAAGAGCATCTGGAGTTTTTTGTGATTGCATGATACCACTCTATCTGAAATGGAAGTTTTATAGAATGGTAGTAAGACTTGCATTACTCTATGACATCGAATGTTGGGCCATTAAACAAAAACAAAATCAGAAAATGCTGCAATTGAGATGAAAATATTAAGGTGGATGTGTGGTAAAACTAGAAAAAATAGGTTTAGAAATGAAAAGATATACAATAAATTAGGAGTGAACACAATTGTGGATAAAATACAAGAGTATCGCTTAAGGTGGTTTGGACATGTGTAACAAAAACCCAAAAATACACCAATTAGGAGAATCGAGAGTTTAAATATAGGAGACTTAGTAAAACGATAAGATAAACCATTAAAAATCTGGATACAATCTATTCGCAAGGATATGACAGTTAAGGGATTAACTGAAGAGATGATTTCGGATAAGAATAAATAGTGTAAAAGAATTAGAGCAACTTAAATCATCACTTTTCGTATTATAAATGTATTTGAATAGTGTGTGTGTGTGTGTGTGTGTGTTTTGATTTTTTTTAATCATTTTATATTTGTATCTCAAATAGTCAACTCCAAATTTTGGAATTAAGGATCAGGTTGTTGTTGTACCGTCTTGAATCTTGTTTGTTTTTAACTTCCCAAACTAAATGAAACCTTTCAAGAAATTTCTATTCTTGTTGTGAGGTATCAATTTATTCGCTTAAATTCAATTTTGTTTTTTGATTTTTTATTTCTTTTTGTTTCTTATTGTAATTGTTGTTTGATTTTAACTAGTGGGTTTTTTATATATTTTTTTTCATAAGGAATGTAATTTCTTTAAGTAGTGTGATGTGTTTAATTTTGGCACTATGATGTCGATTCCTCTCTCATCACACCCCAATTGCACTTGTCGTGCTGGAGTTTCTCAAAGTTTGACTATGACAGAATGCCCACATGCTGGTAGGAACTACTTTGGTTGTCGAATTAGAAAGGTAATTGATTCAAAGTCTTTACCCAATTAGAAAGATAATTGATTCAAAGTCTTCATAAATGGAAAAATGCAAGCAAAGGAGTGATGGTGTTAAAGATGATATTCACAAGATTTCTCAAGGCTATCAAACCTGCAAAAGGCGGTGGACTCGAGTCTCACAGCTACTAAGTTGGTGTCTCATCTGAAACCGAAATATGTCCTCACAACACTATTAACTTTGTAAATGGTGAAGCATGTAATACATTAATATTTAAAAAAAAAAGGGTAAAAACAAATATTAGAGTAATATTCTTTCATAGATCCCATTGTGAGGGTAACTTCAAGCAATTTATAGTTATCCAACTAAACATTGTGACAGCAATTTATTTATAAAATTTATTGATTATGTTTTCTTTTTTTATTAAAAAATTAATAATAATTTTTTATTAATTATATGTTTTCTTTTTTAATTTTAATTAATTTATTAACAATTTTTTTATTATTAATTTTTGGTTAATTTTTAATTATTGGTTAATTTTATTAATAATTTTTTATTTATTGGTTAATTTTTTATTAATTTTTTTAATTTTTTATTAAAAATTTATTAATTTATTTTTATTAATTTTCTTCTTTTTTATTAATTTTATTAATTTTTTATTAATTTTAAATTTTTTCAAAAATTAAAAAATATAGTTATTAATAATTTTTTTAATTTTATGTTTTATTAATAATAATAATTTTTTTATTAATTTTATGCTTTCTTTAAAAAAAAAAAAAAGTGAGACCGGGAATCTCACTTTCAGGAAGTGAGACCCCCAATTTCGCTTTCAAATTTTTTTCTAAGAGCTTTATTCCAGAGAAAAAAAATTAAACTCGAGGAGTCAAGATTTTCAATCTCAATTTCTCTACTTTAGGAATTAAAAAAAAAAAAAACACAATTTTGTTAATTTTTAACAAAAAGTACACTATTTTGGAAAAAAATAATAATAAAAAAAAACAGGTTTAGTTGCGTTGCAAATGGATCACAACCCCAATGTCATGTCAAATTATTTAATAGAACGAAATTATACGACTCTTATTCAAATAAAATAATATAAATAATTTTTATAATATGTAATAAATTACAAAATATATGTTATTTTTTTGTATAAAAATAATAATATTAGAGTGGTTTGGTTAAAAATGTAAATATATTCAAGGTGTAGGTCTGGTTTCTTTTATCGAGTTGCGCATTGTTCTCTCCTGCACATTTTAGCAACTTTAGGTCAAGGCGCCCCGAGGGGGGAGGGGGTTTGCTCCCTCGGAAACGCCGCGACATAAATGTGTACTTGGGATGAGTTATACTTCTTTTTTCACTTTATAATATTATTTAGAACTAAGAATTAAAATATTTGTTAATAAATTATTTTTTGACAAAATGATAATAATTAAATATTTTTAATACACACATCTTAATATTCTAAAATAAATAATATAAAAATAAATTTTATTTTATAATAAAAATATAGATAATAAAATATTTTAATCGGTGATTTCAATGGCACCAATTATAATTTGTAATATTTAAATTAAAGTATTATTTGTTTCATGTGACTGTAAATAAAAATTAAATGACTTTGTCTAGTTAGAGAACAATTTTTTTTGTCTACTTATTGTCTTTTTTATGTTTTTAAATAGAGAGAAGGGTGTGGTGGGGCCACACAAATTATCGAGGGAAGTAAAGAAGTGTGGGGGAGAGGAAAAAAAGAAAAGTTGATGATGTGGGCGGAGAGAGAGGAGAGAGTTGATCAGGTTTACGTGTGAAGTCGATTTCATTTAAATCAACTTCATTTTTTTATTTTTTTTTTTTTACTGATTGACTTGATACTGTTTTAAGTTGATTTTTAAAAAATTGATTTTAAAACTGATTTTTAAAAAATCGACATAAAAAATTACTATATTTCTAGGTTTTGATCAATTTTCATAATATTTAGGGAAATAGAAAATTATTTGTCAAGTCTCTGAACTTTACACCAATTCACAAATTAGTCCCTAAACTTCAGAATACAACGACTTAGTCCCTATCTGAGGTGGACCAGTTCTATCGGACATAGCTTCCAGCATTGAGAGAGAGTGTTGATGTGTCCGATAACAAGTCAGCATGTGACACAATATTGATTGCCACGTCAGCCAATTGCTCCACGTGGCATGACATGTCAGCTTCAACGCTCCAAGAAGGCCACTTTCTGGCACCATTTATTCCCTCCAAGGAGGTTTGTTAGTGAAAAAAAAATAAAAGTTGATTTTTGAGTGGTTTGAGAGAGCCATAGTGAACATTCATTCGAAGGGAAGGTTAGGGTTTGATCTCAAGGTGGGTTAGGGTTTGGGTTTGGGCAACATTAGGACGAAGGAGGGTTAGTTTTTATCTCAAGGTGGGTTAGGGTTTGGGTTTGGCTGACATTCAAACGTAGGAGGGCTAGGGTTTCGTGACGTCTCTCATCTATTTGTCTGCAGCAGTGATAAAATGTCATCAAGCACGGTAGAATGTTTATTGAAGTGTGGATGCAATCTTAATGCGGTGTTGGTGACTTCATGGTCAGAATGAAATCCATCGTGAAGATTCTACGGTTGCCCTAATTTTTTGGAAGGTAATGCTTACAATTTTTTTTAATGGTATGACCCACCATTCAGCCCTAAAGCAGTTGAAGTAATTCATGGTCTAAAGAAAAAAGTCGATGAGCTCAAAATGGTACGCAACTCCATAGTAGCTGACTGGACTTTGAGAATGCAGGATGCAAGAAACAAAATCGAGAGGCTGAAGGAAGAAAATGATCGACTGTTGCGATGTGTTCAAGAGTTTGAGAAAATGAATTTGACATTGAAGGAAGAGATTTTAAGCTTTGAGGAGATGAAGAGGAGTTGAAATCCTTTTGGAAAGATTGCATACGCGTGGGTGGAATATTGACAATTGGAGTTGTGATTTTTGGTCTTCTGTATAAAGTAGGGTAGGAAGTAATTTTTTTTCTATTTCTGTAATTTTTTTTTTTTTTGTAAGAAGTTATGTTATGTCAATATTATTAATGGATCTGTTTTTTTTTATTCCCAATATTGCTTTGGTGAAATAACTTGAAGCTTAACACAGAAGCTGGAAATAGACCATTTGTCACAAAACTTGAAGCAACATGAAGCATATCACAATTCAGAACACTGTTTGAAGCTTAACACAAAACCTGGAAACAACTTCAAAAACCTGAAGCAACTTGAAGCATCACCTAGCATCACAATTCAGAACACAGTTTAAAGCTTAACACAAAACTTAGAAACAACTTTAGAAACCTGAAGCATCACAATTCAGAACTTGATCCACAAAACCTGAAGCATATCACCTAACACAAGATCACCTAGCACAAGAGAACATGACCTAGCATAAGCACAAAACCTGAAGCATATCACCTAGCATTACAATTTAGAACTTGACAAGATCACCTAACACAAGAGAACATGACCTAGCATAAGCACAAAAACTGAAGCATCACAACTTGACATCACAAAACCTGATTTTGGCGCACACTTTGGGACAACAATCTGATTTCACAACTAATCCAAAACAACATTTCATATTTCTGAAGTTAAAAACATAAACATTTACTATTTGGCACATACTTCATTAACATAAAAACTTCATAACTGGAAGTTACAACTCATTTCAGAACATCATTACAATTTCACAACAAAAAAAAAAAACATCATAACAAGTTTCCACTGCATCGTTCAAGTTTACAGTTTCCACCACATTGTTTAAGTTTACAACTCATTTCAAGTTTATAACTCATGTCTTCTAGTCCAGGATAAAGGAGGCTGGGATGCTTCTGATGCAGGTTGGTTTCGGATCTACTAAGATGAAGATAGCTGGGATTATGATGCTTGTGATGCATTTGAGGTGCATGATCTTTTGTTATGTCCAGTTTGCTTGCAAAGAGTGCATTTGATGGTGGTTCCAACCCTAGAAAGTGTGTGGGGGTTCTTGGGTGGGACATCAGTGGGCTCCCTTCTCCTTTCTGTTGCTGGCCTTCCTGCTTTTCTTTTGTAGTTGGGGGGCAACAAGCTTGGGACTTGACATTTGTCCCAAACATTGGGCCCATTACAAGGATAAATAATAGACACATAACACTCCGCATAATAGGCTACACTGTAATAACTAGAGACAAATTTCTCTGGTTTTTCCCTACAAATAAAGATACAACTAATAGCATGGGCACAGGGAATGCCAAATAATTCCCAAGCCCTACATATGCAGGTCATATTCTCCAAATCTATAATAAATTTGTTGAAAAATGATGTCACTTCATATATCCTACCCCCTGCTAAAGTTGAAAACCAATGCCTACTTAGCCGCTTCTGTTTTTCTAATTTCCTTTGAATGGTAGGACAAATATCACCATTGAAAGTTGATATTTTTGCCCTATTCTCAAAGAACTTGGACATCAACCCATACCTAATAACCTCTAGCAAACTGATCACAGGCATCTCCTTTGCATCTAAACTTTTAGAATTGAAAGATTCACAAATATTGTTTACCAGCAGATCACACTTACTGTATCCTGAAAATGCAGATCGTGACCATGCTTCGGTATGCTTCTCCTTCAGCCAAGCATAGGCAGCAGCTTCTGAAATCTCAATCTTCTTTATTACTCGAATGAATTCAGCCTCATATGTAGCCCTACAAGCAGCATAGAACATGTTTTTCAACTCCAAGTCCTTGAACTTCTTGTGTAGATTATTGTAGAGATATCGGGCACATATTCTATGTTTAGAATGTGGAGACAAGGTAGAAATAACATTAATTAATCCCTACACACACAAAAAATGTGGAGACAATGCATATTAATACAATTGCATTGCATTCTTATGATTAAAAAATAATAGTTTCTTACATACCTTCTATTGGTCCGACATGAATGTCCATTTTCTCTCATATCCAATGTCCCCAAGTAAATGATCAAGGAACCGCATCCAGGAATTTGTCTCCTCCAATTAGATGCAAACGCTAAAGGAAAGATTCTATCATTTTGGTCTTTTCCAACAGTAACAAGCAACTGCCCTCTATATCTACTTTTTAGAAAATAGTCATCCAGTCCTATAAATGGCCTACAAGAAGCCACAAATCCCCTCTTACAAGCCTCCAGACAGATATACAATCTTTTGAATATTGGAGTTAGGGGATATTGGATGGATAAGGGATGCTCTTCACCTTCGGGTAAAACACTTTCTATTCGACAAGTACTTCCCTTATTGGTTTTCAAAATCTCTTCAAAATATGGTCTTAATAGGAAGAACTGCTCTTTGTCCTTAACTGTAGCAAGCTCTTTAGCCCTGACTCTTGCTCTCCACACCTTCATTCTTCCACAGCTAACCATAAACTTCTCTTTAGCCTTTTGTTGTAGAGTACGTAGCTTGATTTTAGGATCATTTTGGACACTCTTAACCCATTTCTTTGCAAGCCACTTTTCTGTTGCATGTTTGTTATTCCAAGATCTTGTATAGCTGTGTTGAGCCTTATTTGTCACTATAATTGCTGTCTTCTCATGACCATCAAGTTTTTTGGCATAAATCAGCCATTTACATCCCTCAACACACATAATCCTAACTCTCTCCTTGTCATTTTTCACAAATCTGAGGTTTCTTCAATTGTATACAGCATAATCTTTCAATACTTCTTTAAAAAATGTCAAATTTTCAAAAATCTACCCTTGTTTGAATTCAATAAATCTAGGGTTGTAATCTGTCTTGAACTCTTCATACTATAATTTTTTTTTTACTCAACCCCTTCATCTTCTCTCTTATTCTCTCTCACTGTGTACTCTAAATCCTTCTCCTCATCTGCCTTCTCCCATTCACTGAATACAGTTTTGAAGTTTAACTCTTCTTCAGAGTCTACAATGCCCTCTCCATAACCTGTGTTGGGCTCTTCAACTTCAAAAGGATCATCACTACACATTTCCTCCTCCTCCTCCCTTTCTTGTCGTGGACCATCATCATCATCACTACTCACCAAAATTTGAGTACTAAAGCCCTCACTTCTCCCACTATCTTCATCAATTTCATTAAATAAGTCAGCATCATTCTCTAATACACAAGCATCATCAACACCATGTTCTATATAAAAATCAACATTCTCATCTTTTTTCCTTTCATCCAAATAACATAACAATACTGAATCAGTTAATATTAGACTGAAACCACCTCTAGGCAAAGGTATCCATGACCTTACATAGTTTTTATAACCTAATTCAGCTACCATATGCCCTAATTTAAATACTAACATTCTATCCCTATTACAATTATCAAAATATGTTAAATCCCCACCTTCGTAACTATTTGTTCCTATAAATTTACCACCATGATGGAATGCAGCTATGAATTTGGAAGAATCCATATATCTGAGGAAAGAAAGAAATTTGAGAAATGCTGAGACAAATTCAAATTAAAAACCCTAAATTTTCACCCTAAATATATGTAATTAAGAAAGAAAGAAATTTGAGAAATGCTAAGACAGATTCAAATTTAAAAACATAAATTTTCACCCTAAATATATATAATTAGGAAAGAAAGAAATTTGAGAAATACTGAGACAGATTCAAATTAAAGCTCTAATTAAAACCCTAATTTTTCCCCAATTAAAACCCTAAATTATTTCGAACCCTAATTTTTCCCTTAATAAAACCCTAATTAAAACTCTAATTTTCCCCAATTTAAACATTAATTAAAACCCTAAATTATTTCGAACCTTAATTTTCACCCTAATTAAAACCCTAATTTTTTCCCAATTTAAATCCCAATTGAAACCCTAAATTATTTCGAACCCTAATTTTGACCCCAATTAAAACCCAATGATATAGATCTTCTAACGATATAAAGAAAATTATCAATTTTATTACATATAAAATCTTAATTAAAAACCTTAATTTAAAACCCTAGTTTTTTTTTTTTTTTTTGAAATCCAAATTTTTTTAAAACTCTAATTTTATCGAACAATAACAATAAACAGTAGCACTTCAAATTATAGCAACAGTAAATCAAAATTTAGATTTCATACCTTAATAGGACCCCACGTTGAGGAAACAACTTCAATTGATGACGGTGACGAATCTGGGACCACAAGCCTAAAAGGAATTTGTCAAGACTCCCAAGTTCAACTATTGCTTTCTCTCTCAAACAACTTTAATCCACTGAATCTTCTTTGAACTCTCTCTCAACACTTTTTTCAATCGATTTCCCTTCTGTCTCTCTCGCTCTCTCTCTCTCTCTCCCCCTCAGTTTAATCATTTTTTCTTTTTTTTTTTCATTTTTTTTTGGGTTTTGTTATTAACTTCTCAACTCCCACCACATGCTTCTTATCAAACCAATTGCTGACGTGGAGTAATTGGCTAACGTGGCAATCAATATTGGGTCACATGTTGATGTGTCATCAGACACGTCAGCACTCTCTCTCAATGCTGGAAGTCATGTTAGATAGAACCGGTGCACCTCAATGCCAACTCAGCATTTAACGGCCAATCTGGCAATGTTAGTGACGAAAAGACTAATGGCGTTACAATTTTTGAAGTTTAGGGACTAAGTCGTTGCATTCTGAAATTTAGGGACAAATTTGTGAATTAGGTGTAAAGTTCAGGGACTTGACAAGTAATTTTCTTTTTAGGGAAATAACCCTGTAATCCACTGTCACCCTTGTCCCATCATAAATTTCCTCTACACATGCAATCCACTGTCACCACTTGTCCACCCAACGGAACTATCACAAGCGCCTCCCCCCCAATTTAAGGTTGGGATCACGTGATGGACACGTGCAACCACTCATTTCATCACTAGTTTTGGTTTAAGTGAATCAATTTTGAAAACAATCCAATCAATCGATTTTGAAAAATGCTGATGCTATAATTTTTTAGAAAAAGTGATATTTGATAAAATAAATTTTTTATTAATTGACATCAGTATATTTTAATTAATTTTTAATTAAATATATATTTAAATTAATTAAAATATACTAATACTTTAATTAAAAACTAATCAACATACATTAATATCAACTATTATGTAAAATTTAGATTGTTTGATTTACAATTCATTTTTTGAATTTTCTTAATACTAAGTTATTGAATTTAAAAGCAATATATATTGCGGCATGAGGAAGCATACTTCGGCTAGGGTTATTTTTTTGTGGAGTAGATTTGAATTCTAACAACTCATTTTATTCTATAATTGTATGAAAAGATTTATCTCTATTGTATGATACTAAACACACGATTTTTCTCATAAAAAAAAGTAACATATTATAATTAGTGAGATCATTGGAACAAAAATACCAGAAATAGGTTAATAATTGAAATGCGTGACCTTTGCCCTCACAAAATCAATGCAGAAATGACCTAAAAGAAATTTTTCTACAACAAAGTTTTATTTAGTAGCTCCAATTTCGTGTTGGTGGAGTTTTCTTTTGCTTTTGATAGGACATGACCAAAATGGCCCAAATTGTATTGGACTCATGCTTGGCCTTAAACCTGTCAAATGGCTCCTGGCAGCCTAGTTGCCGACTTGATCGGAACGTCTAATCAATCGATCATTTAACTCAAAAAGTTTATCATCATAAGGCATAAAACCCTCTGAGTTGGTGGCCCAAGGGGCATATTCAATCGAAACATGTCGACAATAAGGGATTTATCTCTCAGATGGGTAGGCATAACCCACGCTCTCTCGGTACCCATCGACTAGATTCTGCTTGGTAGCTAACTGCACGTCTCAGTGCCTACTTTGTGCTCGGTAACCTCCACTTGTTCCGCCGGAGTAAATATTAACATTTCTTATGAACACGGACATAATTTTACGTGAGCAAAAAGATGACCTCCGGATGTGGAAATGAATCTCAATGGCACCTTAACCTTTTCTAATCGATAGAGATAGGAATCTTTCAAAATCTTTCGTCATAATCCCTGTAATCTCGGGATACACTCATAAGGAAACTAAAGTTTTGACGCTCCGCATACATACGACTCTCACGTACGATAGCTATATAAACTCCAATGTGTCTACTAACCAGATAAATCTTCTTGGCTCACACTAAGCACTAATAACACACAGAGCTTTCCTCTTGTAGTTTTTCTTCTTCCTTTTAAAAATCGCTCTTTAACTTAAGCATCAGAATCTCTCTGCCAGAGTGCCCTCTAACGTTCTTTTACAGATCTCATCAATCAAGACTATCATACGGTTAAGCCATCCCGTTCAAGTTAGCAGAGCTATTATCTAGGGAGTCAGACCTACCTCTAATAGATTGGTACCATCTGTGGGAATAGACTAGAGAGAAGCCTACTCCGCACTATTTTGCTCAACTTAGAAAGCATGTCTCCTTGAAGAATGACCAAAGTTGCCTCCAGAGCCACATCCCTGATAGAAGGGCACACTGGCACTCCTATAAACATCGCACAACACTCAGTGGAGATCCCAGTAAGAGTTCCCATTATTTCTGGTCTACCAGAGGTCCATTCCCCAAGCAGCTACCAAAATCATCCAGCACTGGTCATCGCTCTTGATTCCCCCGAAAGGGCCACTTAGCCCCAAGCAGAAAGGATAGAATATAGAATACAAAGCATAAGTAAGTAGTTAGAAGAATTCAGCCACACCCTCCGACCAACAACTTAATCCTCCTCCCATGGATCGGGTCATGAGCGTACACGGAGACTCGAGTCCAGAGAATATCGAGAGCCCTCAGTAACATCCCTATGCAATCCAAATGACCTAAGAAAACAGGTCGAAGAGCTCGTAGCAAATAAATTAAAGTGAGCAAACGTGAGATGAGATGAGCCTACTCAGTATCCTATCGGTCTCTCGCCATTTTACTCCAAGATTTCCTTGGAATCAAAGCCTCGAGATGTGCTTCTCCCTTCTTTGAAGAGGTATCATGGCACCATTGATCCTAGGGACCACTTCACCCACTTCATCACTGTGAGATCTCTAGAGATACGCTAGATGCCACTATGTGCAAACACTTCTCGACAACTCTAAAGGGCAACACGCTGACATGATTTAACTCGCTTCCCCCGTTTAGCGTTAAAAGTTTCTTCTAACTCTGACAACAGTTTGAGACGCATTTTGTCATTAGTAGGGGGCCAAAAGAAAATCTACATCTATTCTCTTGTTATAGCAGAGAGATGATGAGCCACTGAGAGACTTCCTTGGGAAGTTTAAGGCTAAGATAATGAAGGTCTCCGGCCTAGATCACTCTATCATGCTATCAGTGCTCCAAACAGGACTACGACTATCCAGGAGTCTATCACCAAGAATCCCCTGTCTATATTCAAGAGTTCTATGCCCGCACAAAGAAATATATCATCGCAAAAGATGCTGAAGCCTTTGATAAGCAATGCAACCGACCAGTTTAGAAAGAGCATAGCTAATCACCTTGCCGGTCCTTACTGCTGGCCCCCACAGCAGTGAAGATTTACTAGTTACACCCCTCTGAATAAGGCTCCAAGCCAAATGCTCCTCCAAATCCAGAACAAGCCGTATGTTAGATGGCCTCCTTGCCCCATAGAGTATGACCCTAAAAAGGACAAAACTCGATATTGCCACTTTTACCAAGACTATGGCTATCTCACCGATGAGTGCAAGAAACTAAGAGATGAACTCGAGTTCTTCATCCGAAGTGGTAAACTCCAAAAATTCATCAACGCAGAAAGAGAGGGTCTTCATCCTCGAAGCTCACACAGTCCAACATGAGAGAACGAACATGTCAACTAGCCAATCCCGGGAGATATTCACAACCGACCAAGTGGAGTGATCCTCCAAGTGTAGAATGGGTATAACCCCTCAAAACCTTACCTTCTGGTCTATATCTTGTGGGCGCTACACTAATGTGATTACACATGGTCAAATGGGCATGGGTATCTAGTTACCCAGATCTTTCAAAAGACAGAGCTATCTAGCTCAATATCCAAAGAAATTCTTGCCACCCATATCTGAAAAGCCACCCAAAAAAGAAGAGGCCCTTGATCAGCTTCAGTGACGACGATTTGTGGGTGTCGATCCAGATTAGCATGATTCCATTATCATCATAGCTAAGTTTAGACAGTATGAAATTCGAAAAATCTTTATCGATTAAGGGGCTAACTGTAACCTTATATGCTGGAATGCCTTCCAGTAGATGGGTTTTACCCTAGTACACTTGTAGCCTCATGCTAGATCCATTAAAGGGCTCTTGGGCGAATAGATATACCCTAAAAGTGTTATCTCACTGCTTGTGACCCTTAAAACTCCACACGATCATACGACGGCTACAACCACATTCAACGTTGTTAAGCTCCCCTCACTCTACAATGTCATCTTGGGAAAATCTAGCCTGAACACCTTGGAGGCACTACCAAGCACAATTTATGTGAAAGTCAACTTCAGGACCTCCGATGGTGTCGGAACGATATCTTGCGATCCGGAGCCCTAGATAATTTCTCCTAAGTAAACTCGAAACCCTTGTTTTTTCTTTGTGGTTGCTTTCATAGTACCCCTTGATGGGTAGCCCGTGGTACTAAGCCCACTTGAACTATTGATTATTGTCTTTTCCTTAACGATGTGTCTTCTTTCTCTTTACGAACTAATTACATTGAGCATATGCCATAGGGCCCCACTCATCGAATGAACGAAGTCTATCATTAGGGATCCATCTTCTCAATGGGCCAATGTCACCCTGTCCTATCATTAGAGATCTATCTCTCTGAACGGGCCAACATGGCTATATCCTATCATTAGGGATCTATCTCCCCGAATGGGCCAACGTCACCCTATCCTATCGTTAGGGTTAGTATTTCTTTGCCTTTTCTCTTAATGAACAAGATTGTGTTAATCATGCCTCTCTAAAATTTATTCTCTATTAAGAATGAGCTGAGTTTTTCATACCAAGCTCGTGAAGGTTGCTTGAGATCATACAGTATTATGGACAATTTAAACACATGATCTAGGTATTTCAAATCCTAGGGTTGCTCTACATTGACACGCGATTTTTATATCACGATTTCAGAGAAGTATATTCGAGTCGAGTGTTATGTATAATGTGAATAAGTGTTGTTCTCATGAGAATATTTTGTATTATCAACTATAAACTACCCTAAATCAAGATTACGAAAATATTAAAACTACAAAAATATTAACCAAAAATCTATGGATAAGAAAAACTCTAGGACTTTAACTTTATCTTATTTTTAATCTTTTACACAACCTAATCTTTTAAAATCTCTTAAGTTTACTAACTAATGAACAATTATTGATAATGACAGATTTTTTCAAAATTAGATCACACCCAATGGTCATGCAATTAAATCCCTAATTCAATTGATCAAAACTCAATGGTCATGTAATTTTGATTAAATCGAATTGCATTAAGTTTTGTGAAAAAACTGTAATATAGGGTTTCTCTTAAATCCCTACACACGAAATTAATATTCGGTTGATCTCATAACTTCATATGGATTTTATTATCACGGACTAATATCATATAAATATATTGGTCAATCACGCAATCAAATCTCAAATCATACAAAATGTAGACATAAATATTTTGAAGCATTACAATCAATAATAAAATCTCATCATACAATAGTCATCAATAAATCTTACGAGAAAAAAATAAATCAAATCATGTAATTAATCAAAAATAGAATCTATCAAGTTCTAAAAACAAGAAAATTAGCTAGACTTATTAAAGAAAACCAAAAAAAGAAAATAAAAGAGTTATGTTTTGAGAAAAATCGTTTCCTCTGCCCTCAAGGTGTTTCTTATTTATAGGACTAAAACCCTAAATCAAAAAGTAATGAGTTCTTGGAAACTTAGTTTTTGTCTTTGACTTCGAAACTTACTTTTGTGATAATAGATATTATCTTCTTACCTTTTCAAAATTTGGAAACGTATCTTTCTCCTTGATTTTGAAAACTCTTGGAGTTTTAAGCAACTTTAATCCAAAAAACACCCATCAGATAAGCTCAACTTGTTTCCCTCTTCCATAAGGGCTTGACTTTCAACACTTTAGCAATTTTTTCCAATTTTTGGATAACTTTTGGCCTGAATTACCTACTAGACTCTTTACAAGATTTGTAGGCCTTGAAGTCTAGTTTCCAACATAATAAGAATAAGCTTAATCGGATATCGGAATATAGAGATAAGTCCGCCTACTATATATCCAATCTGAATTTCCTTAAATAAGCGCAAAATTTTCTAAATCAAAATTCACGAATTTAATCAGTAAAATATCACAAAATAAAGTTTAAAACAGTCCTAAATTTCATAAATAAGGACTAAAATAATATAATTCAAATACATAAAATTATTGCTATCATACATAAACTATCTCCTCAATGTCTCAATTCAAAAGCACTCTTAACTATTTCTAATCTAGCCACTAGTGCATAGGTTTCATCATAACTTATTCCTTCAACCACTGATCTTGCTTTGTTCCTAGTGATGGTCTCATGCTTATTCAATTTATTTCTATAGACCCACTTAGTTTCCATTATTGATTGATCATAGACTCTACGAACTAAGTTATGCACTTTATTTCTCTTGGATTAATTTAGTTCTCATGATATGAGCCCCTTAAACTTCAAACTCTGACAATATTTTAATTTTGAAATTTTATAATATTGTTTTGACCATCTACTTTTTCGTTAGAATTAACGTTTCACACTTTAATTTTTTACCATTTCTACCGTTAGACTTTAAAATTAACAAATTACTTCTCCTTTCAATAGAAATATAACCAAAAAAAAAGTCATACGCAACAGTAGAAATAAAATAATAAATAATAAATAAGAAAAATGTAAGAGATTTTCAAAGAAAAAAAAATAAATGGGTTGAACCATGTCCTTACCATTAATCAATGCCAACGAGAAGATTTATCATATAATTTGAAGTTGAGTCTATTTATTTGTATCAAAAAATGGTGGCAATTTATATTTTTTAAAACAATAATTTCATTCTCTAATTCTTAACACGTGCGAGAATTTTTTTTTTCCACTGTATCCATTTATCATTATTTGACGAATAAAAATATATGATATTCAACATCTACAAATAAAAGGGTCAAATATTGAAATATGAACAGAAATTTTAACACCACTCTTTCCATTTCAAAATTTGCATCTTTTATTCTTTTATGGGTTGTAAAATAAGAGAACTGATAAGAAGAGAGAAAAGGGGGAAAATACCAATGGTAAATTGTTATATAAAAAGAATTAGTACTGATCATAAATCTATTGATTTCCCATATGGGTTGGTTGTAGAGGAAAAGTTCAATCTCATAGTTTTACTATTTTTTATTTTTAATATTTTTATTTTTTATGTTATCGCCGGTGATGCAATTTTTTACAATATTAGTGATATATTTTTCATTAAATGGCGGATAAAACGACTAGTGTTGTTAAAATTTAAAATGCAATGGAAGAAATCGTAAAAGATTAAGATACAAGAAGTTAATTTAAAAAAAAAAAAATGGACAAGGAACCATCTTTCCTAAATCTTAAATTTCGTTGAGGACAATGTCAAATTTTAAGGTTCCAATCTATTTGACAATGACCCACTGTTTAGAAATATTTTTGGATTTTACCTTTTTTTCTCTGGTTTGGAAATCTAGCAGTCTCTCTCTCTCGGAGCCGATGCTCAACCCAGCAAATGTTTCTTTTTCTGCTACTTAGGCCCGGCCCAAACCCAACTCAACCCATGATTAGGCCTATTAAAAGGGTAGCTACAAGGTTTTTCTCCTCCACTTTTATCAGGGTAATAGAAATGGGAATAGGTCCCCATTCTCCTAGAAGTGTTACCGCAAAGTACTACAGTAGTAAAAATACTATATGAAAATACCGCAAGAATTGTATGAGTGATTTTTCAGTAGTACAAAATTAGTGACATACAGTTAAATTGTTAAAAAATTTTACGTTTTTCCCACCGAATAAGATTCAAATAGATCTCTCTTACTGGGAAACAAAACTGTTTCCTAGCTTCACCCTCACTGAGTTTCAGTATTTCACCGGTTTGACTCTTGAGGCCTAATGCCTACGTATATATCACCGAATACAACGACGAACCAAGTGGTTCAAGAAACTCGAGGGTAGGAATTCATTAACAAAACTACAGCCATTTACAACCAGAAGCGCATAAATCTGGAGTTTAGGATTGAGTACACTAATGGCACCTGTACTATTTCAAGATAAGGTTGACATGAAACCATTGTGGCAGATCTTAGTTCGCATCTGCAGCTACATGAGAGTATCCAAGAGACAACTAGCATTTGCTGCTCTATTACTACTTGAGGTTAATACAGAGCCCCCATTGCTAACATGATTGGTAATCCTAGATAGTGTCATTACCAAAATATAAATCCAAAAGATTAGGCCCAATCAATATTTGCCGCGCAAACCATTTGCTTCGCTTCCTGTCAAAGCAATGCAGTCTTTCCTGGCCATATCAAGGATTTTGGGCATGGAAATGCTCAATGATCAAAATGACCACATATCAAAAGGCCCTGCTCAAAAAGGTACCACCTTAGTGATACAACCGATTCTGATGGAGGCTGAAGAATCAGTGGCCAGGTAGGCCATCAACGAGAAAACCCATCAACCTCTCCCAGACAGGCTAAGGAGGTGAGTCAGGAAGAGTTGAACAAAATATATGGAGAGGAGAGACAGCAAATACAGTAAATCAATAGCATAGAAATCCTTAGTATTTGTAATGTAGGAGTGGACAGTCGTTCTATTGGGATAGGGTATTAGATAACTAAGTTTTAAATTTGAAAATTGAGAATGGAAAAAAATATACTTGGAAAACTGCTCCCTAAATAAGGGCCCACAAAAAGAACCAAATTATTCAGACTATGACTCCAGATACCGGTTGTGGGAACCCAAAAGTAATCGTTGTAATTCCCACCATGATAAAAAAAAAAAAAAAAAATTAAAAAAAAAAATAAAAAAAGAACACCACCACCACCATAGAGGTGCACTAACAGAAAATACAAATATTTTTCTTAGGAACAGCAAAAAGTAAGATCCATGCAAGGAATTTAGAACTTTGTAAGATGAGATCAGCTATTTCAAGAGAATCAAGGTAAATGTATTTATACTAGCCTTTTCTGCAGCCTAATAATACAGATACTTCCCACAGTTACCCACTGCAAGCCCCCTAAAGCCTGTGCAAGCGCATGGCATCAGTTGCAAAAGGACAGATCTCAAGAACCATTAGCCACTCGAAGCTCACAATATGCTTTAACATCCAAGGAACCAACCAGCCTACATTCTAACAACAAAATTTCTTGACGTTTCTCTATGATAGGATTTATACAGCGCAAGATTACCTGAAGAGCCAGATAGGCAATCTATTCGCACTTAATGGAACGATATATGTGCCGAACAAAGAGCAGTGAAGCACGGAAACCAACTGTCCCAAGCATGAGAAAGAAACCATAGCAGATGCAAGCCATGTAACCAAAGAAGAATGATGTTTGCATGAATCCAGACATATCAGATCGCGCATAGTAATAGTACAAACAGTATGCGTAGATAAACAAGCCAGTTGATCCACCGCAAAGAAATGACCTGTTCCAAATAATCACCAAAGTTAGTCCCACATAATTACGTGAGCGAACCATCAAGGCTCTCATATGGGATTCCTTATCTGCATGTTTTTTCAGACTGCACTTATGCGAATGTGTGTGTGGGTGTGTGGGTGAGAAAGAGAGAGAGAGAGAGAGAGAGAGATAGATGACAAACTAGAAATATGTACTTGCCCACTCCGATAATAAAAACCGGATGCTCAACACAAAGATAAAAGTACATGGGCTTTCTTTGTTTGCCGACGGCAAATATACAGAGAGGAGGAAAATCAGTGTACATAGATTGGGCCAAGGGATGGAAGCCTAAGTGCTCAATCCAAAAAAAATAAGAATTTATGCTCTCCAAAGATATTTTATTTGCTCGTTATTCTTAGTTTTAGTCAAAACAGAACTTAATTGGTTAAAGAATGTTTTGTTATGAACTATTTGGGGGGTCTAATTTGGTAGTTTCTTATTTATCTAGCATACTCAGCAATTTCCTCATGAACTAAGATTCTGCTATAAATTACCTGTAAAGCCCTGGGATACTCCATTATTGCTTGAAAAAGTTTCATATTCAATGAAGTTATTACACCTACAAGTTTGAAGTGGGAGTGTTCTAGAGACATTCAAAGAACATATCATAATTTTAGCCAGTTCTATGTTGTGCCAGGGTGGGACCAAAACTGATAGGCAAAAGAAGAAATGGTCAATCATGACAAAGCTGCAATCATCCAAACCAAGAAGGAATATCAAGGGTCGTAGACCCTCTATTTATATTTAACCAACAGGCAGCAATTAAAACTACGAACCAACAAGTGGAATAGTTATATGAAGTCCGCAAGAAGATCAATTGGGTTGTTATGTTGAATGGCAACAAAGAAAGGAATCCCAATAATTGTTTTCTAGGGGATTCTGCCTAAGCACATCTTGTTGAAAGACTGGCCCTCGTGAATTGGCATATGTGGTTGAAGAAGAGGACAAAGTTGATCAGTTCATAGAGCATGTCATGCACAAAATGGTACTTGACAGACATAGGGTGAATCTTGGGAGTTATGGAAATTGTAGAGCAAAACAGCAATGGAATTTAAACACCAGATATACGATGAATGATGGCTATAGTGGCTACAAACTATATTGAAAATGGTGGTGGAACATGGAGGGGAATTTTGGTTGATGATAAACATCCCTACCTTCTCCAAAACTCTGGATATCAAATCCATAGTTTCTGGCCTGGATTGCAGAAGAAGACTTACTGATTACTTAAATGTCACCAGCTATAAGGCTTCTTCCAGGCTGGATCAAGTGTGGAAGGAGCAGGAGAAATAGAGTTCATTACCAGTCTTGTCATGGTATTCGATAAAGCAGATGTTGCAGAAGCAGACCTAGTTACTTTAGAACCAGAGATGCAACAAGGCTCAAAACCTGGTTCTAAAATCGAAAATTATAATGCATGAGCAGGGTAATTTTGAAAACTGACAGAGTTGCTCTAAATCATTTTAACAAACAACATAGAAGAGCTCTTTGTTGGACATAACAAGTTGTGCAGAATAACCGAAATAGGTAATGCTAGAATTTTAGAAATCAAAGTATCGGTCCCTTTCTTTTGGGATAAGATTGTCTTTTATACTTCTCTATGGGCTCATGCCTCAAGTGTTCATAAAATTATGGTCCAGAGGAGATGAAGAGGAATTGGAGAGCAGTCATGTACTAGTCTGTCTCGTGCTTTTTCTGATCACTTCTGAGGATTTCTCATCCTAGTTTTTGTATGTTCTCTAATACATCTAATACAATTCTTTTCCTAACAAGAAAGGGGGACAGCAACAGATAGGGCAGTTTGCAAGAAAGAGATGGAGTCCAAGTACCCAAAAACTCAACTCCATATACCAAGCCTATACTTTTCATGTGTTTTATAAGTGCAATCAGCTGGTCAACAAGCCTAATGACTGCCTGCAGAGAAGGCAGATTAATACTGCAGAGCATGTCAAAGATAAGGTAAATTTGTTGAAGATGAGGAAGTTTAGGATATGAGAGGTCAGTCTTGGTAATTAGGAGAGTAATGTTATCTCCAAAATAAGAGAGTCAAATGCAGCGATGCAGGCTAATCCAAGAAAGGTGCATAATAAACAACTTTTTATTCCAACTCATTATAGTGAGGCCATCAGAAGCAACAATTGCTGGCGGAGCCTCATGCAGCGCCACAAAAAATTAGGTGGATCAAAGTAGTTGGACCAAATATGGGAACTGAACAACATAGAGTTCCTTTTCCATAAGTGAACATTAGGACAAGGGATAAGAGCTATTTTGATGTGGATGACATAGTTGCATGTAAGTTGATCTCAGGGTAGTCATGTCAGAACAATATTCACGCCAACCATGATGCTTGACTGCATAAAAATTTAGAATAAAGGGGTCTGTTTCACTTATTGCCAATGTGATGGAATCCTAACTTAAGGCTTCTATTATAGAAGGGTGAGCTTTCCTAACCATTACCCATATCTGGTTATGACTCTAAGTTGGACTTTTGAGAAACAGACAAAGTGCACATATTGATTGTGAAAAATGTGTTCTCTCTAGAGACAAAAGCAACAGCAATAACAGAGGTTGCAGTGATGGGCATAGTGAAACCTCTGTTGGCACCAGAATTCAATGAGAACATTCCTGGTAAGAGCAGCACCACATTGACCTGATACCTGGTGCTAGCCACCAAAATCTTGACACTCTGATGAGTTTGAAAGAATGCAAATTTCCAGGGGAGAAGATTGAGGCGTTATCATAGAAAGGTTATAGAAGATAAATTATGAGGTGGCACACCAATAAAGGATGGGTATTGGAGAGGCATTGCCAGCAGCAAAGAAGGCAATCAACAAGAGCAGATTGCTGTGGGATATAAGTTTTCAATTCTCATTGGATGACATGTTGAATCAGTTGCATGGGCAGTGATATTCTCCTAATTGACTTAATTGTGGCCACCATGAGATCCAAATGAAGCCTTAGAAGATAGGTTTCAGGAAAAAAGGTGAACCATACGAATGGCTGGTATGTCCTTTGAATTGCCAATTGTGCCCCATATATCTGTGCTTAAACCCTTCATAGCAAATTCTATAGTTGTGCATTCTGATGATATTATGATCTATAGTACATCTCAGGAGGAAACATCGAGCACTTACATGAAGTACCAACTGTTTTGCACGAGCTAATTGTAAGTATGGCTTACTAACAGGATAAGCAGATTTTTTTTTTTTTTTTTGGTTTTTTTTTTTTGGGGGCGGGGGGTAATAGTAAGTTCGGAGGTCAATTTGATAAGGAGAATATAGGTGCCATTAGGGGTGGCCCACTTCAAAACTCTCATAAGCGCATAGCATTCATAGTCAGGAAACCTTTAATAAGAAGTAGATCAGGCAAGGCGCTTTAGAAGCACAACAGACCCAACCACAGGATGTCCAAAGAGAGGAAAGTTTGACTGTGAATGAGCACCGAGATGGCTTCATCTTAATCAAAGAAAAGTAATCCATGGTGTCAATGCTAATCTTCCAAATTTAGAGAAGCTATATCAAGTAGAATGTGGCATTAGGAGGGTTTGTACAGAGAGTTTCGTCATAAGAGAGGCCACCAGCACCTTTATCAATGTAACGCCTGATAATGTTAAATGAAAGAGGTCAACCTACAACACATTCTATTCCATTGCATAAACTAACCTAGTTTGAAATATGTTCATCCTTTATTCAACTAGCTTTATTTCCCACAGAAATTCCCAAGGCCAGTACACAAATCCAATGCTCAGATCAGATGAGGAAAGCAGATGCACTCATTAGACATGTGGCAACTCTGGTGACAGTGAGCAGAAAGAATGTAAGGTTTGAAGTTCTAAAGGAATTGTACAAGGGCAAAAATAATTTAGACATTTAGCAAAAATGTTATGACAAACAACCATCTACGGATTTTCACCTCAATGACAAATTCCTTATATAATGTACTCAGCTCTACGGAAGAAGGTAATTCAAGACTTTCATGGAGGGGACTGACAGGCTATTAGAGCACAGAGAAAATTCTCATAGTGGTGATAGATAAGTATTACTAGCTGCAGAAGCGAATAATGTTAATAAATGGGTAAAAACATTCTACCCATGTCAAACAGCTACAGAACAGGTCTCCACATGGCCTTACCAGTGCTAGGAACATTTGGAAAATCAATCCAGACTTTACCGTGCACCTACCCCAAATTCAGTACAGAAACTCCAGAGGATATGAAAATCCTCCTTAGAAAGAAAAAGAACCTACAAACTAAGGAACAACTGCTCTTCAATCCCTTCTCAACTCTTCCAAGTTATAATCCATATAAACCAATGAGGCATGGGCCCAGAGAAAACTATAAAAAAACAATCTTATCCCTCAGAAAATAAGTGTCCATAGTCTATTTTTTAGATTCTGGCATTTCATTCTCCCAAAAGATAACAAGGAATATACATAAACATTCTATCCTCAAAATCTCTAAATTTCGTGATAAACAAATAACGAAGGCTCCTAAGAAAAACAGAGTCAGTGACACAGACAGCAAATGGACAAGTCCACATCTCCCACACAACATGGCAATGTAAAAGTAAGTGATCACTACTCTATAAATCATTATAACACATGACATAGACATCCGGGGAGATAATAAGGTCTACTCTTTTGAAGTAGATAATCACTATTAACTTATTAAACACAATGAATCAAGAAAAAGCCTTAACGTTGGCAGGAACTTCTGCCTTCCAAAAAAAAATTATTTAAGTGAAATGGAGAATCATGGCGAAAACTAATTAGAAGATAGAAGAGAGATTTACAAGAAAAAGGGGAAGGCGCCAGGAGTGTCAAGACTCCAAATCATAATGTCAGGAGCATTGTTAGAAGGTTAGTTCATTTCCCTGTAAGCAGGAAATTAAGGAAAAAAACTCAACAAATTCTCTATCATTAAGATTTTGAAAGAAGTGAAAAACCCAAAAGATCAAATGTCCCATCCATTTATTTTTTAAAAAAAAATAAATACTTTAGTAGGAGTGGAATAGAGCCTAGAAAATCCATAAAGCCTAGGGAAAGAATGGCCAAGCGCATGAAGATAGGGCACTTTCTTTCTTGTAAAAGGATAAGTGACATTGTCAAAATTATTCTTTAGAGAGGTCATTCACATTAATGGAGTCTCCAAACTGTCACCTGTGACATGATTAAAATTTTTTTGTTCATTGTCTGCTCACCCCTAGAAACTATTCAATTTGTTCACTTAGTTTTGGCAGCATAAATTACTTGGCAATAATTAGTAGATTGAGTTCCTGAACAAGCTATTGGGAAACATGATCCAGAGAATCTGTGAAAATAAGCTGAGACAATGCCAGTTTACTTGAGATCAAGCCAAGTTTATCTACAACCTTACAATCCATGGCCCCACTTAGCGATCTAATCAAACTCTATAAGATTCTTTAATTATAGCAGACCAAGTTCAAGGAATCTAGTGAAATGTTAAACAGATGAGCAGGCCGCAAAGATAAATGGGTTGTAGACAAAAATTGGCAGCAGAGGATGTATTAGGTTCCGGATGACATCATGACCTTCTCAAGGATGAAGAGTTGCTTACTAGAAATATGTTGTAAATTCCAACCAATAAAGTTTGGACCTTACCAAGTGGGTCGGCCACATAGCATGCAGATATCGAAGACATTCAATATGGTGAATATCTTCCCTATTTATCCCAATGATGGGCAAATTCGAACTGATTTCCTAGATAACACGGGTTAGTTTTTTCCAAGCCTGGTGGGGACTGGATGTAGTGTACAATGGAATTGAATCGAGTGAGAGAAGCCCACACTCAGCAGTTCATGCTCTCCAAAGTTATTCCCCTTTCATACTATAATTAGTTTTACTTAAAATAGAAATTAATTGAAATGACTCTAATTATTTAGGAGTCATAATTCAGTTGGTGTATCACAGAACTTGGTGTTTTTTCTTTTTAATTCCACCAAGGACTCTTCTATTAATCCCTTCTGTCTTAGAGCTACTCAATTGCTGTTTTGAGAATTTAAAAATCATTATGTTATTGTTCTTCTTACAGCTTTAACCTTTAAGTTGTTGGAGATTTGTCAAAGAACCAACCGTCATTTTCTTCAATCATGGGCTGGGCCAGACAAGAAGCTGTTATTGTACTCAATTTTTCAACCTAACAAATCTTAGATGTATAGATCTAGTTATTTCTTCCTACAAAATATGACCCACATGCATATGTCCATGAATTTGCAGATTCGAAACATATATTCCTTCTGGCCGAATTGCCATGTCCAACAGTCCATCTTGCTGGTGAGTGGCAGCATAGACAATGTTAACTCTAGAAATTGATAGATTTCATTACAACTTATTATAACTATCTTACATAAAAGAACTAAATCAAACACCAAGCACCAGCAGAGTCCACATGGCGTCAAGGACATCAAACAGTCACATTGATAAGAAAACTTTGTTTCCTGCCACCATCCTACAAAATATGACCCACATGCATATGTCCATGCATTTGCAGATTCGAAACCTATCTTCGTTCTGGCCGAATTGCCATGTCCAACAGTCCATCTTGCTGGTTAGTGGCAGCATAGACAATGTTAACTCTAGAGATTGATAGATTTCATTACAACTTATTATAACTATCTTACATAAAAAAAAAAAGAACTAAATCAAACACCAAGCACCAGCAGAGTCCACAAGGCGTCAAGGACATCAAACAGTCACATTGATAAGAAAACTTTGTTTCCTGCCACCATTGAACCCAAAAATAAGTATCTTGCTATAGCTACCCCTCGTATCCTTTCTTTATTATATCTACCTCTATCAGAAGGACTTGGGCATCAAGGTGGGTGATCTTATGACAATATAAAGAGCTGCTTTAAGATAGTAGATCCGCAGCATATCCAAACAAAGTGTATCTTTTCTTTTTAATTCAAACAAATTAAATCACCTATCTTGTCATTTTAAGTTTCTATAGATAATGTTTTTTATCTTCTCTATTTTTGTTTTAAAATTTTAACTATATATATATTTTTTCATCTCTCATGTAATTGTCTCTCAAGTTGTTACCTTTTAATTCAAAAATGCATAGCATCGTTATATCAAACTACTGCAAACCAAGAATGATTTGTCTCCTAAACATGGCTCAAATAAGGCTTTCCTCCGGACAGATACAAGATAATTATCAGAGAGAGAAGTAGGTTAGAAGAGGAGGATGATGGGCAAATAGTGCTGAATATCATCAAACTGAAAGTAAATCAATGTAGAAGGGGAAAAAAAAAAAAAAAAAAGGATTATCTGAAAACTAAACAAAGTTGAGCAAGAAAAGACACATACCTCCACCACCATTCATGATCCTCAGCAGCAAGCTGAAAGTATGTTAAAGCCACAGTAATAAAAGCTGTAACAATCAGAAGGATGATGAACACAATGAAAAGAATGCTGTATATTGTGTAGATCCTGTGACCCCAAACACTGGCAAATATGTAGTAAAGTTCGATGTAGATAGCACTAAAAGGAAGAAATCCTGCCATGGCCATCTGGGGAATGGTACTTCTGTACCAAGGCAGTGGTGGAATCTCACGTGGATACTTTGTAGTACGACATGGAGCTTGAAATTCAGCCTTACTATTCTTCCCAGCAATCCCACCCAACACAAGCAATGGTGATGTTACTAGTGTCCATATAAGAACTATTACTACAATGGTGCCAAATGGTAGCGCTGCAGTTGCACTATAAGCAATTGCAACCGTATTGAGAAAACAGAAGGTGAGAAATAGAGGTCCACAAAAGAGACATCCTGTCAGCAACAGATTCCTCACCTGTCAGATCAGCAGAAGGGAAAAAAATTGATGAATAAAACAGCCTCTATCTTTTAAAGCAACAATAGCAGCACTTAAAAGGATTTCCAAAAATTATCCATAGCAGTACCCAATTTGTTCCTTCAAGCTGACAATAGAAAGAGGCAGCAGTATATCCAGCAATGCCAGAAGTGAGTGCATATATGACCACCAGTGCAGTGAACAGTGCACCTCGGTTGTACGGATAAAACACCCCCACTAGTGCAAGAATAAAGATGAATACTGTACTGGAAATGCATAAACAAATAAACAGTTATAAACAGTACTATAAGTTTTCATAAACAGCAAACAAGCTCGCTCCATCAGATGCTTACAGGGTAAACAGCTGAGTTCCGGAACCAAGGGCGGCAGCAAAAAGAGACTTGAAGGCAGGGAACCGAAATACATCACCATGAATGTACTTCCAACCAGTCTCTTCTTGATCATCAGCAGCCTCCTCATCATGTGCATACCTTTAAGGCATTCATTAATAAAGGAAATAGGATAGATTATTGTGATATAAAGATATACATTGCTGTGCAAAATCAACTATACTTTCAAATATATTTCTTACTTAATAAAGTCATTCTTAAGCACCCGCATAAGAATTGTGGCAAGAAAGCCGGTTAAAAGCAGAACAGTCACACATGAATTAATAATTGAGAACCAATGAATCTCCAAGTGATGTGGCAGCGATGAGGACTGTGAATACTTCTCCATCCTCTTTTCAAATGGTTTGTCTGTTTCCTTCCATTTCACAGTGTACATAAATTCAGCATCAACTTCTTTGTCCTCTGTCAGATCCACCAGGGAATGAGGATCTGTTCGAGCACTGATCTCAATCACGCGGTCCTTATTGTATAGGATGTCAAAATGCATATGTTTGTAGAGAAAATATTTGTACTGGCTGGGGTCAGATTTCCCTTCCTTGTCTACCTTTCCTATGAAACCCCAGATGGGCAAATCGTCATAGTACATTTGGAAGTAATAGTCCTTTTTGACAGCAGACCTAAATTGAGCAACGTCTTCTTTTGTTAAACTCGTCTTACAAGCAACTTCAGAGTCTCTCTCTGCCAGAAAGTCAAGCTTATATGGAGCACTAACAAGACGATCTCCATTTAAAACCTCTCCTAGATCTTCCTTTTTCTCTTTCATATCACCTGTCATTGTCTAGAGGCTTAGCATGTTGAAAAAGCAAGTACACAGTCTCACCAATAAGTGGGAAATAAATAATAAGAAGATTATCATCCTCTTATAATGTGAGGTTGTTACATTTCTTTCAATTCGTAATCATGAAATTTGATATAACAGCCATCAAAATATTCATTTTATAAGAATGAAGACAAATACATCTCAAAGCTTTAACATTTTTAATTTTCTAGGGGAAAAGCACAAAAGAGCAAATAGAAATAATCTATAACTTTCACAGTCGTAATACAAGTAAAAACCAAGAACAAAGAGAGAAAAGATACCCCAAGACACAAAGGTATCTGATGTGTTCCACATCAATTTCCACAGTTTTTTTCAAGATACAGCAACAGCATGACAGATGACTATATAACACATTCATAAATTGCTTTTCATCATAAATAAGTTCTTCAATGGAAAACTTAGCCAAGTAGAAAAAGTTACAAATTAGTAATTCCCATTATGTTAGTGCTAGTCATTATTAGCTAAGATTGGTAATTAATTAGGTGATAGAAATGTACTTCGAACAAAAAAGATAATTGGACAAAATTACGTAGATTCTTATCAGAAAATAGAAGCAGCTTAGGAAGCACAACCATCATCAATCATCACATCAAGCACTATTGGTCACCAAAATTGCACCATCGATGGAATCAAAACACCATACCAAAATGCTCAAAGAAGGGTCTTTTAAACCAAAACCCTAACCCAAAATCAACCCTAGAATCTCCATGGCTAAATCCATTTTCTTTTGAATTCTCAGTAACCAAATCCATTCAGCACAAAATTACTAATGAGAACGGCGAAGCATCAGAAGAGGTTAAGAAAATAACCTGATGAACAGAAGGGCAGATCGAAAAATCGATACGTTTCACTGAAAAATCAGACAATGGGCGAATCAGAAATGCAAAGAAAAAAATAAAATAAAAGAAGGGAAGCCCTCAAAAATTCAAATTCAAAGAAACATCCAAAATTACAGAACAAAACAGATCAACAGTTTCAGAGAGAGGGAGAGAGTGTGTGTGTGTACCTAGGGTTGTGGAAAGGACCGACCTTGTTGGCGTAGAGAGGGACGGGGTCACCTGATTTGTAACGTTGATTGGATGCGTCTGATCTCACTTGGGTGCACAGGAAGCATAATACCATCATGGCGACCACGACGAGACTCGCCTTTGATTTCTCCATTTTCGTCCCGGTGAAAGCAAAGACGGAGAGAGAGAGCAGGCGAAGTGCAATTGTATTGGTTTTATTCTGATTTGCAATTCATCAGAAGGCGGGGCGATTGACCGCTTTGGTAATAAGATTTTGCACCGGCCATCCCCCCTTTCACTTTTACGGTTTTACCCTCCGCCCCCAAAAATATCGAAGGTTTTCAAGTGTGGCTCAATGAGTAAGTTTCGGAATTTTGATTCGTTATATTTACATAACATTTACTTCTATTTCTCCTTTTTTATTTTTTGTTTTCAAGAAATCAAAAGTTATTTAAAATCTAAATATACCAAATATTATTATTATTTTTAAATGACTAAAAAAATATATGCATTTTGAATTTTAAAGTTCATAACATAAATATATAAAATGAATAAAAATAGATTGGTATATAATTTAAATTCAATCATAAAATATTAAAAAATATAAATATGATTAAATCCAACAAAAGTAGAAGGAAAACATGATTGTATGATACAATTAGGAAATTTATGTATATGGCAACTATTAAATAGTAGTTTTACGCTGTAACGTGGAACATTAGCCATTTGATGAAGTTGGCTTAGGTTAAGATTAACCTAAATCGGTGAGTTAATGGAAATCTAGAAATTTTGCTTAATTTTTTTTTTTTTTTTTTTTTTTTTGCCACTAACTCTATTTTGTATTGGAGTCAAAGCATTAGGTATTGCAAATTGAATGTGATCTTCACATTTTTCAACAAATAGTTCCAAAACTATTTGATGTTTTAGCTTTCTTGCTTGAATGGGTATCACTTCATCTTCATTTGAATTCTTAGATCTTTCATCATTATTATTTGATTACTCCACAATAGAAGAACTCTAGTTGTGGTATTATCTTGATAAAGGGTGCACAAATTATCATAATCTTTGCATCTTTTTTTTCCCCTAACTCTTATTGCTTGCTTATAGCTAAACCTATTAAATTTTATTATTTTTAACCTTAAAATTTTATCCTTTTAAAAAAATTATTTTCAAAATAATAGTAGAAAAGTAAGAAAGGTGGGTAGTGATATTTGTTCCTCAAAAAAAAGATTTGTATTAGTTCATTACTTATGTCTAGAGCACTTGGGATTCAACCCAGCATGCCAACATTTCCCTGCGGAGCTTTTCAAAACCTAAATCGACCAAGAACACAAACACATAGAAAGGGGGCTGAACGAACACCAAAATCCAATCTAACAAGTCTCAAGCTTTTCAAAAATATAATCATCCTTCATATAATATATTTGAATTGAATTGATATTTTTTCGATCCTATACTCAACTTGGGCTTCAACCCTCCTCGCCAATGCGCCTCCCCACCCTACTTTCCAAACTTTTCAAAAACAAATTTGCCTTTATCTTTTAGTTTCCATATGTCACAAGATATTATTAGCATTTGGTAGGTCAGAACTAAAGGTGAGGCAAGTGATTTTCATTCTTTTTTATGTGTTTATATTTTTATTTATTTCTTATATTGTATTTGAGATTCATGACTCGTGACCGTAAAAATCTATTTTTAAATTTTTACATTTAATTTAAAATAGAATATCAAACTCGACAAATTGAGGAAAAGAGAACCCTAACCTAACTCGTTTGCATGTATCCAATTTCTATAGGCCTAATTAAGAAGGAAAAATATACAGTCTAAGGAAATTCGACCTTAATACCCTATTTGGCTTTAATCTAAAATCATAGGACTAACTTGGAAAACAATTCTACATACATATTTTGCTTGATTGCAAATAAACATTTAAACAACGTGGTATAAATCATAGAGAATTTGAGTGAATTTTTAATATATGGAAGGTGAACACTTTAGAAAAATACACATGATGCCAATATTGTTATTAGTATCAATTTTTTATATATGTCAAGTTATGTTACTCTGTTGGAAATGGGTGTGCATCCACCCATGTGAGTAGACCCAAAATCCAAATCTATCATATTTAAATTCAAATTTGAATTTAGAAATGGGAGAGAATGGGGGTGGTTTATTAGGAAAACCAACCCCAACTCCCTCGTCTCTCTCCCTCTCTCTCATGTTAACCACCCAACAAAAGAAAAGCATATTTTTTTTTTCCCAACACAAATAGAATACATGAATGATGTGAAGCATATTTAAGAGAGAATAGAAAATGAAAGAAAATTGTGAGAAAGGTTTTGAAGAAGTTTGAATATTTATTCACCAAAAGGCGTTTGGATTATAAATAATAAAAGGTGATCCGATTTTGTGATATTTTCTTGATCTATAATATCTTACCGTCAAAAGAGATAAATGATTCTAATTCGTTAAAAATTCTAAAATTTTTGACATGAATATTTAAATTTGTTGATTTGTTTTAAATTTTCAATGGCATCAGAGTCTGATTGGGTGTTTTCTGTCTCTTTGTTGGATATTAAAAATGAAAAATACCTAAAATAATGTATAAGCTTTGTTAATGGCAACTCAAAAAAATGATTAATGAATTTCTCTCAATTTTATATGATAGCATGCTCATAACATAAGAATTAAATATGCAAAATTTGGCCTACATCTGATGAATACATTATGAAATATTTCAAAACTTAGACAAATTTTATGTACTCATATCTTTTAAAATATCGTATTCCGTGATTTAAAATTTATATGGTTAGAATTCTCTAAAATAAAATTCAACCATATAAAGAATGCAAAAAAATAGTTAAGAATTGAGAGTGATATGACTATTAAAAAATTGGGTCAAGTTGAAAAAAATGAAAAAAGTAGGAAAAAGATGAACAGTAACCTTATGGCCTTTCACACTCTCGACACGAGTGCATAAAACCCAAATAACATGCTAGAAATGTCTAATCTAAAATCTGAGACCATTATTAAACTCAGAAATATCGGAAATGAGAGGTTTGCCAAAATTTCAGGGTTATGTGTAGCTGGGAAGGCAACGCTTGTACGACACACGTCGGCCTAGGATAGAAGGCACATGTCCATTTCTAAGCAGCCCCTCCTAACGGCGCGTGGGGGCACTTGCGACATCCATTTTGGCTGAAATTTTCACCAGAATAAATATTTTATTTATTTAGATTTTTTTGTAATTTTTAATTTATTTTTTCAAGTTGAAAGATATTTTTTATTAATTTAAAAATCAATAAATTATTAAAAAATTATAGAAAAATAATTTTTTAGTCCAAAAAATTTTGAAAATTTTTTTATGGGTCTAGAAAATTATTTCCTTAATTTAACTACCTAATTGGAAATTATTTACCCCCTTTTTGCTTTTATGCTCATTTTTTACGTATGAAAAAATTTTTAACATACAATTAATTGAAAACTGAGGATATTATTTCAAACAAATATTTTAAAGATTTATAATAATATTATGATTGACTGTATGTCTGACCTAATATTGTTCTCATTTTTTAGAAAAATATTGAGAATCAAGCGTCATCATACACCTCTCCGGGGGAGAGTTAGAGGATTAAGAAATATAAAGTGTATGATGAAATTGGGTCAAATTTTGATTTATAAAATGGATCCTTCTTATACGTTGCCAGATCACTTGAAAATCATGGAAGAAAAACGTCAGGAACTTCTTGAGCTAGACCATGTCTTTTGGGGGTGATACATATACATTTTGAGGAATTTTCTGACTCCTTAATTGGGTTAGCATTCTTGATGAGTTGATTGCCCAGAGAAGAAGCATGACTCTTAGCCATATGAGATCAATATTAATAAAAATGCAGAACGTCAAGAATTTATAGATCCAAATAAAGAAAAAACTATCTCAAAGCATAAATAGTTCTTCACGTATAATAAGGAGATTTTCTCCTACGGATAGATTGTTTAAGGGAATGATAAATATGTTATGTCGAATGATATGTTTTGATATAAAATAATATATTTACATGTTTTTCTTTTGTATTATGGTTTTCTGCTAAGAGCATGATCATGTAATAGAGAAATATTTTTAGATTTAATATAAAGTTTCTTTTGAATATATATTGATTATGTTTATTGAATTGTATGATCATGTATGCAAAATAAAACTAGGTTTTTTATTTAAATAAAAATTTTGGATCAATAGAATTTGAGTAATTTTCATCTAGAATTATAATATTATTTAAATACTTTGTATATCTAAGTATTAGTTTTTTTTTTTTTTTTTTTGTTAGAAGAATTTGAGTAATTTTCATTTAAAACTTATTGAATTTTGTAATTTTAAATTAAATTTGTAATAGTGATACATTAGAACTATATATGATTATTGTGAACCTAGTGGATTTTTGATTCTATACCTAATGTTGACCTGTCATAAAAGTTAATTTTTTAAATACAAAATTATGTGTATGATATAAGTATTAGTACTTGTATCTACCCTCTCAAAATCCAAATTATAACAATGAACTGTATTATTATGGATTTGAATAGAAGTGACAAACTGAATGACGACAAATATGAGATATGTCACCACAAAATATAGTATATGTTGAGAGAACAAGATGCCTTGAAAGGTATCAAACATGTCATATAAGACTCCCAGTGTGGGTAGAACTATCCGACAGAGGAGAGAACAAGGTACTTGCCAGGCATAGAAAAGTATAGATTCCATTACTTGACCGATCCTAGTTAGCTCTGTGATTAATGTCGTGATCCTCAAATGTGAGCAATATTAGATTGCTCATGTCATTTGAGTATATCTCAAAAAGAAATATGGAGAGACCAGTGACTCATTTTAGATAAATGATCATAAAATTTGATACCGAATAAAAGAAAAATGACCAAAGTCTCAAATAGTATTTAAAGGTTATATCTAACATGATTAGAGAGTGGCAATTAGCTACTCATGTCCTCTCTGATAAACTAAAATTTTAAATTTAGATCCGATCCTTTCCTGTCAAGTGAGAGTACTCGAAAGTCAGTTTAATCCATGGGTCATGGGTAATAGCGTGGTATCATCGGATTTATGAAATTCGTTTGAGATCCGAACTTTAAATTTTTGCCCTATACATTTTTCATCCCAAAAGATTTCGATTTTTTTTTTTTAATAAATCTAAACATACTGTGATACCAATATTAGATTTATTGTCAATATGCATAAATATGTAAAATCACAAAAATAAATAGATCAAAATTTTGGAATAAATATCTCAATGTGTAGCTTTTCAAAAATTCGGACTGCGAACCCTCGAACAAATCGCTCGACTAGGATAGTAATCACAAAATCGAATCACCACCATAATATCATGACTTCTTAATCCTAAATCCAATAATTTAAATAACAAGAAAAAAATTTTTTACTAAAAATTTTTCGATACTCTCACAGTCTCTCTCAATTTCTTTATATGAATCAATGTTTTTTCAATATTTTTGTTCTAAGGAACTCACACATTAATTGTCTACTTCTCTTCATCAATTCATGTAGGAAAGAGATCTACTAATATAGGAGAGAGGGAGAGAGTTTTAGGGGAGTTAGGAGATCATCGGAGTTATCCCAAATTCAAATTTAAATAATTTGAATTATCTTCTAATTAACCAACAGTTTCAGCGAATGTTTTT
The DNA here is from genome assembly GCA_037126225.1 of Dillenia turbinata. Classification (NCBI taxonomy): domain Eukaryota; kingdom Viridiplantae; phylum Streptophyta; class Magnoliopsida; order Dilleniales; family Dilleniaceae; genus Dillenia; species Dillenia turbinata. The sequence goes on from JBAMMX010000019.1 coordinate 12,107,204, forward strand.
CATCAAGACCTTCTACAGCATGAGCCTGCTTTGGTCAGAAGAAGTTGCGAGTCTTATTGTTGTTACATCGTATGTGTTCCAGCTATTTCCACCACCATTTATAGTTGTTTATTTTCAGTAAATCTTTGGGGATGTCTAGCTTTTCTCTATATTTTTGTTCGTCTCATTGCTGTTCTTATGCTCTATCCTGCCCTAGTGTAATTTGGCCATGAAAGCTGTTATTCTTATTTCGTCTGGTCTGCGAGGAGCTGTAGGATAGGCACTTTCACTGTCAGTCAACGTGGGACATTGTTCTGATCTCATTCTAGGATTCTAAAAACCTGATCATTATTGTAGAGGAGTGTTGGAAGTTAAAACAAGGAAAAACTTTTTGATTCTGCTTAGAAAGTTTAAACATATGCTAGTGAAATCTTCACGAGCATGCGGAGTTTGCCAAACTATATCAACAGTATTGTTGGTGGTGTGTGAAAATATCCAATGAACAAGACTTCTGCTCAGATTTGCAGAGGGTCAAATTAGCATTGCCGGGGGTATGTGACGGTGAAGGTTGGGGGGACAAGTAGTAGTTTGTCTAGGTATTAGAAATTAAATTATGCGAAACGAGTTGGTTAAATATAAACAAAAAAAAAATTTAAAGCTAATCTCCAAATTAATATATTTAATACATGAATCTGGGCTTTCAAATTAATTTATATTACCCAAAAAAAAAAAGATCTACAGTTTTATAATTTTATTAATGTAATTCTACCAAAATAAAGAAAACAAATTAAATTCTTGAATCTAAAACTTATATTTGAGATAACACGAAGTGGGATAAGATAATTTTGTGCTCATAAGCAATTCCTGAAAAATTAATCATAAAATATTTGACCAAAAGTATGCATAATTTTCAAGATTGAAAAGAAATTCTATAAGGAGAAAGAGAAATGTATAAAGACACTAAAGATAAGAAATCCTTAGAAAAGAAAATGAAAAGATCCCTCGACTACAGACCACAAAGACAAAAAGAGTACAATCTAAATCCACAGAAGAAAAAATTAGAAAAACCCAGAATATAATGTGTATACTATAAGACAATAAAGAAAGTCTAATAGGAAAGGACCTTGCCACGAATGATTGAGTGCATTTTTACTTTGATATAGAGAGAGAGAGAAAAATTGTTTATTTGTACAAATGAAAAAAAATGAGTATATTGTAGTGGCATCAAAATAAATTATTTTTTGGTATAGGCATACTTGGCATTTTATCCCCAAAAAAAAAAGTAAAATAAAAGAAGGAATAAAACAAGAATGAAGCATATTGTTGGCTAGAGAGAGAGAGAGAGATTTCACAAATCTTTGTCGAAGGGGCCACTTTGAAGTAGAAAATATCACTATTGATTTTTTATTGTAAAGGACTCACTCGTGCACAAAATATTCTTTGACTTAGTGTGAGGGTAGGGGGAGTACGCAAACTTCTTATATTTTTATAAATAGACTATTTCTATATCTCGAACCGTAAGTTTAAGATCATCAAATAAGTAATTCTACCGTTGCATCAAGGTGTACCTCATTCTTGATTTTTCACTATGTACATATATTAGTTTACCAAAATATTTAAAATTTAGACAATTTAAGCTGAAGGCAAAGCATATTTCAAGAAATTACTGTTAACTTCTCCATGTTTTTAGCTCTGCAATTCCAATTCTAAGGATCAACTTAGACTTCGAGAAGAATTTGTCTATTTATTTACTCTTCTTTTATAGCCAAAGAATGATTTTTATTATTATTATAATTATTTTTTACAATCTAGGAAGACAAAGAGTAAAATCAGATCACACTCGTCCATTCAAAGTTGGTTATGCCTCTAACACGATCACCCAGTCGTTGACATGTATTTTTGCCCTACACATGCATTCAGTATTACTTATTTCTATTGCTTGGCATGCTCATATAGAACAATTAGTGTAGAGTTGTCTAAAATTCCAAGAACGATGAGTAAAGATTATGGAATAAGATTGTAGAATGGGTATTTGAAGATAATGTTAGTGAAATTTAAGATGTGATATGTGGTTGAAAGAACATTGAAGATTTATAGATCTAGAGAAGATTTGGGTGTTGAAATTTAAGAGAAAGTTGTCAGATGCTTTGGACAGCATGAGCACAAAGAAGTACGAAGAAGAGGAAGATCTAGGGAACTTGCCTTTCAGTAGTAATTAATAATAAACTCTATTTCGGCATTCAACTCACTCTACATTTTCATTCATTACATCAATAAGACTTATTTACGGATGCAAAACAAACCTGATGGCATTCGTAAACCTTCTAAAGATTGTCTCGTTCAATGTAATAACAGAATAGGACATAAATGTTACCAAACTTAGATGTTTAAAAGCTTTTAGAACCCAAAAGACTCTTGTTTAGCTCTGACCGGAGTTCAGCTCAGAATAAAAGTAAAGATCAGCCCCAAAAAAAAACTTCTAAAATGCTCAAAATTTCAGCAATTTATTCCTACTCTCAAATGACTACTAAATATATATTAAAAGATTAACATTACTACCTAGGACTCCCCATTTTCCTCTGAAAAGATCTTTTCTTCATGATGAGACTTTTACTTTTCACTCTTAATCACTAAAGAGATATTTTGTTAAATTTCGTGACTCTATCACGCAGCGGAAGCAATAATAAATAAATTTTCAGAATCGTTAAAAATAAGTTCGCGATATATCTCAATTGGTGATGTCGAAATCTTCAAAAATCGCAAATTCTGAACACGAACCACTCATAGTCGGAATGATAGCCACAAAATTCGAACTATCAACACGATATCACAACGTACCAACCCTTAACCCAGTGATTTCACGTCGATCAAAAAATCCTCAAGAATAATTGTTCTTCTTAACAATTAATTCTCTCTCTTAGAAAATGATCTCTATTCTCTGCGTAAAATAGTTATCTCTCATCAATGCAATACCCAATTGTTAATGTATATAAAAATTGTAACTCCCGTAGGAGTCTTTTGAGAGAATATAGGAGGGAGTGGGTTATGGGTTTAACCAACCCAATTTGAATTTCAAAATTTCAACTTTTGACCTTTGGTAAAACTGCCCCATCGTGGGCATTTTTCAATATCTTCCACTTGCACACGAGAACATTTTACTTCCGTCATAAGATCACAACTCATGCGATCCATCATATCACCCTATTGAATTTTCATACAGGGTTGGACGTCGCGCGATTAGCGAGTACACCTGCAAACAAAGACTTCTCGACACACCTGTTAGGATGATCGAGTAGTCACCGTTAGTATCAAAAGAAAGCTCGCTGTACCCCGAATCTAAAACTAATTACATCCATCGAGCTACTTTCCTCATCGAAAGTAATCCCCAAATATTACTCGACTATGTATCCACTATTATGTTCAAATTCCTACATGGATGAACATAAAAGATCGATCGGTAAATACTACACAATGATGCAATGTTAATTGGTCTTCCTTTCCCAAACTCGAATCTATCGGTTTCAACTCAGCTGCTTTCCTAGACCTGTCCCTCAGACCTCAATTTATCTTCCGGGCTATCGGTAAACAAACTAAAGTAGCAAATACTGAATCAAAACTTCAAAAAACAATCGAAAGTAATAAGGGCACAAGAGATCCCACCCAATGAATCTCGGGTCTCACACAGTGGGGTTTGGGGATAAATTTCAATTTATTGTCTCAAGTTATATAGCTCCCACTATCCCAAGTCGTCTTTAACACACGCGGTATGAAACACGTACCACAGTGTTATTCCTCAATCTCTCAAAAGGGCATATGTCAGATTTCTCTAACACTATACAGGTATAGAGACTCAGTCTACACATAAAACTTTACCCAGAGATCTCAGAGAGAGTATCTCAGAGAAAATATCACAAATCACAGGTGATATCCGAGATCTCAAACCTGACTACTCACAGACAACATGGATGTGGGTATGTCTATATCGGTCATATCGCATATGACCTCATCCTGAACACGTATCATGGCGATTTATGTTCTAGTAGGGCAACTCTCAAAATCTCTTACAGCTAGAAGTCATCTCATCCTCGCTCACTCAAAGCTGGGGTGGTCACTCGTGTGAGAGAGTCGACCTCGCCTGCCTGACATATCTATTATCACATCACAGAATATATATATGATAATAAAACAAGTGCATTAAATGAAAAAAATATAACACAAAAGTGACTGAATAATGCACTATAATCATATATATAGCAAAATCAATAAGCATCAATGTCATCAATTAGTACAAACTGAGAAATGTCAGAATATACCCAAACCCAATGACTCTCTATGCCCTAGAAAGGAGTCTCTAGTAATAGATTTGGTGAAGGGGTCAGCCACCATGCTATGTGTCGAAATGTATTTGACAGTCACTTCACCCTTCTCGATAATGTCTCTAACGTAATGGTATCTGGTATCAATGTGTTTGGTCCTACTATGAAACTTAGGGTCTCAAGTGTAAACGATAGCGGCCTGATTATCATAATAAATCATTACTGGCCTCCCACTATCCGCTACAATCCCTAAGTTATCCAGTAGTCTCCGAAGCCAAACACTCTCCTAAACTGTAACTGAGCATGGCACGAACTCAGCCTCTATCATAGATAGAGTAACACAGGTTTGTTTCTTACTGCTCCAAGAGATGACCCCACCATTGAGCAAGAAAACAATACCTGATATCGATTTACGCTTATCCAAATCGTCTCTCCAATTGGCGTCTGAATAGCCCACAAGGCGCAAATCACCTCCTCCGAAACATAAGGAGAAGTTTGCAGTTCCCTTTAGATATCAGAAAATCATTTTCATTGCTCTCCAGTGACCCCTTCTAGGATTTGTCTGATATCTGCTCACCAGACCAACTGCATAACAAATGTCCGGTCTAGTACATAACATTATGTACATTAAACTACCCACTGCACTGGAGTAAGATACTTTACTCATTTCCCTTACTTCTTCCTGAGTTTTCAGACACATTTCCAAACTTAGGCCGTCACCTTTGGTGATCGGAGTATCTTTGGGATTACAATCACTTATCTCAAAACGCTCGAGAATTTTATTAATATAGGTCTCTTGTGAAAGAGCCAACGTTTTTCTCGAGTGATCCCTCTGAATCTGAACTCGGAGGATGAACTCAATTTCACCCACGTCTTTCATGTCGAAGCTGGATGACAACCACGCTTTGATGGTCATTAAATATTGAATGTTGTTCCTAGCCAACATTATGTCATCCATATACAACGACAGGATCACAAAAGAATTATCTGACCGAATCAGATAGACACAATGATCCTCCTCGACCATTGTAAAATCGTAAGATATCACCTCCTCGTGAAATCTTAGATACCATCGCCTGGATGACTGCTTTAGGGTGTATATCGACTTCTGAAGTCGACAGACCTTATCCTCCTGACCTATTAGAACGAACCCTGAGGGCTGTTCCATGTAGATCTCCTCATCCAGGCTCTCGTTAAGGAAGGCGGTCTTAACGTCCATCTGGTGTAACTCTAGATCTAAACTACCGACAATCACCAAAAGTAAACGGATTGAAATAAACTTGACTACTGGGGAGAAAGTCTCCTCGTAGTTAATGCCCTTAGTCTGCGTGTAACCCTTGGCTACTAGACGGGCCTTATACTTCTCGATCGATCCTTCGGTCTTTCTTTTAATTTTAAGAACTCATTTGTTCCCAATGACATTTCTATTCTCAGGTAAGTCAACTAGCTCCCAGACCTCGTTGACTCTCATTGATTCCATTTCCTCCTGTATGGCCTTTAACCATTGGTCCTTTGCTGAACCCTCAAGAGCCTCCTGTATAGTCCTCGACTCTTCATCGTTCTCGGGAGTCACAATGAAGATCTCATCCTCAATTGAAAAATGACGACGAGGCACTTGTCCCCGACTACTCCTACGAAGAGAGAGAATCTCCACACCTTCAGATGGACCACTCCCACTAGGACCAAGATTCGTAATCAGCTCTTGAGTGCCGCCACTGGACTCGGCTGAGCCACTAGGCTCATCCATCTCACAGAAGGTGAAGTCTCGATCGATTTCTCCTCTCTTAGGGAAATCACTCTCGAGAAAAGTGGCATCACGAGACTCTATCTCAGTGACAGTGTCATCCGTATATTCTCCTAGAAACACATATCCCTTGGAGTGTTCAGAGTATCTAACGAAGATACACTTCTTTCCTCGCGGGCCTAACTTGCCGTACTAATGCGAGAAATCATGAACATACGCGACGCAACCCCATGGCCTCAAATGGCTAAGGTCAGGCTGCCTCTCTATCCAAAGCTTGTATGGGGTGCTGATTACGGACTTCGTAGGAACACGGTTGAGGACGTAAGCGGCAGTCAATAACGCATCCCCCCAATGGGAGATAGGTAAATTGGTCTGCGCCATCATTGACCTCACCATCTCCAACAGAGTCCTATTCCTTCTATTGGCTACTCCGTTCTGCTGAGGAGTAGCAGAAATAGTCAACTGTCTAGTAATGCCTCTATCGAAACAGAACTCTTAAAACTGCTCAGACAGATACTCGTGCCTCCGATCGGTTCTGAGAGTTTTCACCCTCAAGTCTAGCTGATTTTCAACCTCGCTAATAAATCTCCTGAAGTACTCTAGTGCCTCAGACTTGTGCGACATCAGGTAGACGTAACTGAAACGTGTGTAGTCGTCTATAAACGTAATAAAATACGTGGCTCCGTTTCGGGTTCTCATATTCATGGGTCCGTAAATATCGGAATAGACCAATTGCAATGGAGTCCAGCTCTCATTGCTTTCCCAAACGGTTTTCTAGTGGTTTTGCCCGCAAGGCAAAATTCACACAAGGGCAACTCGACCTTGGTTAGCGGGCCTAACAAGCCACTCGCAGCTAACCGGCCCATCCTCTTTTACCCTATATGGCCAAGTCTACTATACCATACATTCATATCATCCACTACACTATCAGATGCAAAAGCAATAGTAGAAAAAGAATAAATCTCATAAAAAGAAATCATATCCAGTACATAAAGTCCCTCATGGACTAAACCGGAATATATCAAAGAACTGTCATATGTAATGGAAACTCTAGAGTTTCCCAACAAAACAGAATATCCTAATAGGTGTCACGCCTCGAACCAGGATCGTGAACAGCCGCCCGTTGCCCTGGAAGCCCGTTGTATTTTTACACAAAATCGGGCAGAACCTCCCCATAAATCGGAGGTCTCCCATGTACAATTAAACCTGTTTAAACCTGTAATATTAAAAATCATCCTGTAAATAAAATAAATGGGTCATCCCGACCTCACAACAACCCACCAACCACAGCAGACATCCATAACAACGCCAGGCTAAATAAACTATCAGCAATCCTAGCCACAGACTTCTAATGTCATGCCCAATTAGAGCATGAGCAGCTGCCACACTGACGGTCCTAAGTTTTGATTAATATACAATAATTTCCCAAATAGAGAGTTTAAATGTTTACAAACGTCTCAATGCAAGTATAATAGGAGAGTTTCACAACAATATCCATAATTATTGCAGTCATCCCATAAAAATGTACACGGTCAACTACGGACCTCAATATCAAGACCTCGCAGGATCGAAATAAAGTGAGTAATTTGTATTTCAAATTAAATTTAAGTCTCACCGTTAAGAAGAACCAAACCCGCCAATGATCAACCGAAACCTCTAGAGTCTGAAACGTCGCTCTAGCACAATGATCTTGTCTAAGGGAGGAAAGAAGAGGGGTGAGTATCTATGGGAGAATACTCAGTGAGTGAGGGGATTAATCTCAAGTACTAATAGTGTAGGTGAACATTGGAGTGTCAAATAATATCATTCATAACCAATAATTCGAATTTTTCAACAAATCATGATATGTTCGCTAAAATGAACTCATTTAATCATTCACACGATATCATACATATATGCATCCATTTAAAATCGAATAGATCATAGAGCTAGCCGAAAAGATCCTGGTAAAGGTCAACCATGACCAAGGACAGACGCATCGGGGATTTTATTATGCAAAGTGTTTCAAAAGTAGCTCTCTACCCCGACGTTGGCCGTGGGCTTAGCCCTTGCTTACCCAGACTCATCAATAGGTCACCGCCCAGTACTATACGGTGGCATCACACATATCCTCCCCCGATAAGGGTTCAACCATTCGTGCCTACGAAATATATAAACAGGCTCATCAATAGATCATCGTCCGGTGCTAGACGGTGGAGTCACACACGTCCTCCCCCAATGTGGGTTCAACCGTTTGTGCCTATGAACATATATACATGACGTTTGTGGATACCTCCTGCAGAAGCGTATCCGGACAACCCGTGTCTCTACAAAAGCCCTTCGTAGCTACGGAATCAATCAAATAATGTCATATCATCATATCATCTCAAGCTAGCAAGCATCCAACCCGCATAGCCAAATCGTCTCATCATACCGTCAAAACAAATTCAAATCCGTATGCCAATACATTTCATCAAAATCGTTTCAATTCAACAAACCAATGTAATGACAGAATAGAAAACTCATCAAATTTTCAATTAATGGCACAATTTCGTTTCATTTCAAATATAGATGCATAGTCATGGAAAATATAAGTTTAAGACACTCCAATAATCACAAAACAGATTTGAGATTTAATATTACACGTCGAATCAATGCATATCAAAGCATGTTTTGTTTAAAAACACGGTAAAATCATATTTTCACTATTTCATGCAAGAGATTAGGGTCTCACTCATATTCTAAAGAGGGTAATCACTCCCTATTTTCAAAATAAATCCGAATTGACTCCTCGAGTCTCCAAAAAGATCAACCTAACCAATCAAAGTCGGAAATACGCTTAAAGTAAATAAGTTTCATACGAAATGGAAAAATCTTTGAAAAATCATACACTTTTCAATTCTCATCCGATTTTTTCAAACCATATGTCATTTTAAAGGTATTGAAACCTATTTTCATATTACGGGAATTGTATTTTGATTTCCTATATGCAAGACAACTTATAATGAAAAGACTACATCAATCCTTAAACTCAAATTTCAAATTCATATTATTTTCATGCATATGTCAAATTAAACTCTAAGGGAACCAATTCAGATCAATTCAACTCAATTCTATTATCCTTTAACATGCTTCTTTAGTATCAGGCAGTCTAGTTTCCTGAAAAATCTAGATAACACCCTAGAATTCACATACCAAATTTCAAGAAAAACACACTCTCCTCAACTTCCACCTATTACAAGACATATATAAAATTCTTATTCTAAATTCAACCTAATCTCATTCATCTATTGAAGGAACCAGAATTTTTACCTCACATAGGGTTTTCGCAGTCTACAACCCCTCGTCTGTGCACCTACAACTCAGTCCAAGACCTGCAAAGCTTCCAATTCGAAGCAAACTCCATTGGTTAGTCTAAATTACCAAAATAAATCAAACCCTAGTGCTACTGTTCAAAGGAATGGCTCTTACCTGTGCACTGGATGAAATCGCAGGTCGCGGTCTAGGGCTTTCAAGGGTTGATTGACGACTGCCGGTTGGGACTTCTGCGAGGGTTGCAGAATAGTGTTGTAGCGGCGAGGAGCACCACGCGCGAACGGGCGAGGGAGCAGCGCCGCGCGCGAACAAAGAAGAGAGGGGTAGTGGGACTGTCGCGCACGCGGGGAGAGAGAACTCGATCGAGAGACAGTGTGAAATAGAGAGAGAGAGAGAGAGTGAGATCGAGAGGCAGAGAGTGAGAAACAGAGAGAGAGCGAGCGAGTCGCGGCGGAGAGATAGAGAGGAGGGAGTTCGATTGAGAGAGAAATAGAGGGAGAGTGAAACAGAGGTGGTGGTGGCGACAGTGGCGGAGGACGACGGTGGAGATAGAGAGTGCGGGAGAGATCGCGAGAGGAAGAGAGAATCGCGAGAGATAGAGAGAGAAAGGGAGCAGAGAGAGAGAACCGAGAGGGAGGTAGAGAGAGAACGGTGGCTGAGGTGGTGGCGGAAAGGAGAGCGGCGGCGGCGACAATGGCGGAGAAAGTGAGAGATCGAGAGAAAGTGAGAGAGCGACGGGAGAGAGATGAAGGAGGGAGAAGGAAGGAGAATTAAGGCTATTGGCCCTAATTCGATTTTTTTTTTATTTTTATTTTGATTTTGATTTTGATTATTATTATTATTATTATTATTATTATTATTATTATTATTATTATTATTATTATTATATATTATAAGCATAGATTTATAAATAAATAAATGAGGGAATAGATAATTTAATAAATGAAATTTATTTATTATTATTATTATTATTTTTATACTTGCTTCACATTTCGAATCGGAAATACGATTACTTTTGAATATACTAAAAATTTGAATTAAAAACCCCAAAATCGAAAATCAATATAAATAAAAATTTTTCTCTCTATATAAATATACTGAGCAATATTTCATTAAATTTAGGAACGGGAGTACAAAAGTACGGCACCGCAGAGTCGGCGTTACAATAGGTCCAAACATCGGACAGATATAAGATTTCATCTAATCTCAAGAGCATACAAAGCATCATGAAGATATAAGACATGGTCACTTCGCAGCAATAGCTTGCAAATGCCAATCCCTTTCACTTCTATAAATACTCCGTTCCCCACGTATAACCTCCTCGCCTGGGGACTCAAACAGCGGAACTCCACGTATGCGCTCCTGTCGCGAGCTACATGGTTTGTGGCTCCTGAGTCTACAATCCACAAAAGAGAAGAGTTAGCAAGCATCACACTAGATGACACGTAACTCAAACCATGTAACAAAGAATGACATACCTTTCGCTCGCCACACTCACGTGCGAAATACCCAAACTTGCCACAAACATAGCATTGGACTTTGCTCTTGTCAAGCTCATTCTTCTTGTGCTTCTGTCCTTTGTCGTCAGTCTTGACAGGTTACTTCTTCTTGTCTTGGCCCTTGGCCTTCTTCTCATGCTTGCGCCACTTGTGCTTTACACCCCTGGAGCCCTTACTCGACTCCGCGATATTAGCATGAGCAGAAGAAGACCGAGCCACCTCCTGACGCTCTTCCTCGAGCTCACAGTGCCTAATCACGTCCATGAAAGTATGAATACTCTCAGTGTGTGTGAGATAGGTCTTAACCACATCCCAGGAGTCAGGCAAGGACTGGATCACACCCAGTACCTGAAACTCATCATACATTGGCTCCCCTATATTCTTCAGAGAGGCGATCATACTCGACATGTGCATTAAATGTTGATTCATAGTATGATCGGGTCTCTTCTTATAAGTGATAAACTTATAGGTCAGCATCCTCAACTTAGGAGCTGACGAGGCGCCATAGTGCTCTCTCAGAGCATGCTAGATCGACTGTGTAATAGGATACTGCTCGTAGATCACCCTCACTTGGCCATCCTTCTTTTTCTAAGCACGATACACCTGCTGATCCCGTCGTACTTGTGCCGTGGTACCCTCCCCGAGGTCCACCATCTCATTCTTAAGAACTTCCCTGAGCTCTTGTTCCTCGAAGATAAACTGAACCTTCCGGTGCCAAATATCATAGTTGTCACCGTTCAACTTGTCTCCCTTCACGAGATCTAGAACGATAGTCTTCGTTGCAGCCATGTCTCTGTCGTACAGAAAAAGAGACATTAGTGACAATTAATGCTTAAATTCATAATTTTATATACCCTACAAATCACCAAGACCAAAATGACTCGAGTACAGACCCCAAGATAAGCATATAAGTCAACGGACACCATACACCACAATCTGGGATTGCATCTCACCATTTGGATTAGGATTCGGTACATAAAAATCCACAAATAATCACTTTTTATCACAAAACCCTCAAAAAATTAGAAAAATCCAATTTATGGACAGCCTACGCGTCGCCAGGAGGGTTCATGCACCGCCAAACTCCCGGCAGAGCGTCCCACGCACTCTCACACGCCGGGGAGGAACCGGGTGCCTGCAGGACGTGCAGCGCATCAGGCACGCGCCTACATACGCGCGGCCCATGTCCCGAGTCGGATCCGGACACAGGCGAGGGTCGGAACCCGGATGTAACACCGACACTGCGGTGTCTGTACTAATGTACTGTTCATGAAATATATATAAAATATTTCTCAGTTTATACAAGTAGAGAAAAATTTTTATTTATATTGATTTTCAATTTTGGAGTATTAAATTGAAATTTTTGGTATATTTAGGATATCCGTGTTTCCGATTCGGAGTACAATCTATTTTAGTGATAAATTTAGATTTTTAATAAAAATGCAGGAATAAATATTTATTTATTTATTTAATTATTTATTTATTTATTCAGTTAAAAAGAGAGAGAGAGAGAGAGAGAGAGGAGATGCTGCGTTTTGGCCAAAATGCAGCATCCCCCTCTCCCAAAATTCGATTAGGGCTAAAAGCCCTAATCTCACTCCCATCCCTCTCTCTCTCTACTCCCTCTCTCCCGCGGCTCTCTCACTCCCTCCGCCACCCTCTCCGCCACCGCACACCACCCACCGCCGTGCCAACCGCTGATCGCCGCCACTTTCTCCCTCTCTGTTTCTCCCTCATTCGCTCTCTCTCTCTTCGTCTCTCACTCTTTTGCGAATCTCTTCACGTTCTCCGCCTCTTTCTCCTCTGCTGTTAAGCGCCACCGCCGCTCTCTTCCGCCGCTAAGCTCCACCGTCAACACCACCGCGGCCACCGCGAACTACCGCAAGTCGCCACCTCTCAGTCTCGCGCCATCTCTCTGTCTATCTCTCCCTCACAGTCTCTCGGTCTCTCTCTCTCTCTCCCTATCGCAATCTCTCCATCTCTCGCTCTCTCTCACAATCATCTCTCAGTCCCTCTCTTCCGTGCATGAACGAATGATTTTTCCTTCCTCTCCCGCGCGCGAAGAGCTCACCCTCCTCCCTGCTCGCGCGGTCTCCTGCGAGCAGCTTCTTCTGCCATCTTGTAGGAGCCCCAAACTGACAGCATCAGGATCTCAAAAACCCTAGGCTGCCTACAAACTCCATTCTCTACAGGTAAGGGCTGAGTTTTGATTATAGCTCTAGGGTTTCGAATTTCCTTGGTAATTAGGTTTAATTGCTAAAATTTGCTTCAATTTGGAAGCATTGCAGGTCATGCAATGAATTGAATGGCGCACGAACGCTAGAGCTGCGAATGAGAAAACCCTTGGTGAGGTAAAATGCTGATTTCTTCGATAAATTGAGTGAATCTAGGATGGAGAGATCTTTATATGTTTATGATATATTTAGATTTGATTTGAATGCATTTCTGAAGATCTATAATTAAATGTTAGGATTAAGTTTAGGCATTTACGTAAATTAGGCCGTTTGATACGAAAGAAGCATGCTAAGGAATAATATAATCGAATTGAGTTGATTTGAATGGTTTCTCTAGAGTTTAATTCGAAATATGCATGAAAGTATTTGGATTTAGGGTTGGAGCTAAAGGATTGATACATTCTTTTACATTATAGGTTGTTTTACATATAGGTAATTCAAATATGATCTTCGTATTTTGAAACTAGACTTTTATACATTGAAAATGATATATAGGTTGAGACATTTGGATGAGAATCGGAAAGTTTATGATTTTTCATAGAATTTCTATTTTGGGAGAAAATTTATTATTTTATGGTTATTTCCGATCTTGAATGATCTTTAGGATTGCATTAGACTTGACTTTCAATGTGTTACTTATTTATAAATGAAATGCAATTGATGACAGTAGAGTGTATTCATGAATTAAAGAATTGAGATTTGAACAAAAATTAGAGAAAATGGAAATTTACGATGTAATTGCGATTGTGTATAAGGAAAGATTAATTGAGGATCGAGTAAGATTTCATTTGATTGAATTGTGAGTATATGCAAGTGTATATGGGCTGAAAAGTGTGGTGTTGTTGGTTGAGCATAATGAAATGTTATTGTGTGCTAAAATCACCTTAAAGGCCAAGGAGAATGGTAGAAAGTGTGCATAATTTTTGTGATGCTGTGAATGTACATGGATAGTGCATAATTTTTGTGATGCTGTGAATGTACATGGATATATAATTGAGGTCAAGGTGTGAGGAATATATGTATGTGTATGTATGATCAAGGTATGTGTATTATATTTGTATGTTGAAGGAGAAAATTTAATAAAGAATTATGAATGAGGGTATGTGTATATGCATTGACCGAGAGTATTAATGAGATTTGGAAATGAGTGACAATGTAAATTTTAAGATATATTTTGATATACCAAAGTGTTATGAAAAATATGAAATGGAAGGGAATGTGTAAGGACATGTGTACCTTTGGAAATTTTGAAGTGATTGAAGTAGTTTTGGTGATTTAAAATGGGGATGGTGTATATAAGTCATTGGGAGCCTAGTTGAGATACCCTAGACTTTAATCCTAAGTGAAGAATTTGTTAAAAAAAAATAATAATGTAATATTGAATTTGTCAAAGGCATGATACTTACATATATATATATATATATATATATATATATATATATATATATATATATATTACATTTTTGTCATTGTAGTGATACATTGATTGACTAAACGAGGAGAACTCTTTCTGCTTGTCGTGGAGCATTTTAGGGAGTGACGTACCCTCCCGTATAGGTGAGTGGGATTTATTTCAATGTTTTTGTTTAATATGTAAACCCTGTTTTACAACATTTTGATAAATGAGCATGATTTATTGTGTGTTTGAAATGTTTTGACTGGTTTTGGAACTGACTTTTTGTGAACCGATGGAGTGTCCAAAAATTGGTTGAATTATGAAAATATGCATCCATGTGGTTGAAATGTAGAATGTGCCATTTTATACTATATGTTGTATTTGGATTGTGAACCTGATTTACGGCACATGTTTGATACGATATTGATTTTGGTCTTGAAGGCTTTGATATGTATTGTTCCGTAACTATGAAGGACACCGTGAGAGGCGCTTAGGTGGCATCCGGATATGCCTAGGCCTGGGGTATCCCACGAGTTGTCGTGATTATATTTACGACACGGTACTAGCCAGGTTGAACCCGAAAGTGGGAGCATTTGGATACTCTCTCCAAGTCTAACACCTGGACGAGGTCTGTCGCCAACGCTGGGGTAGAGAGCACTTTAAATAAATTTGCATATAACACCCCCGGTGCGCCTGTCATAGGTCGAGGTAGACCTCTGCCAGGACACTTTCGGCTGGCAACTCTATGATTTTAATGACAGTGCTTTGGATGCATATTTGATTTGATAATGCGTGCTAATGATATATTGTTGAAATGAAAAGCATGATGATTTGAAATATGATTTGTATACTTATGTTTTGACACTCCAGTTTTACACCCCATATTAGACGATTACATTGACTCACTCACTTACTGAGTATTCTTCCCTGAGTACTCACCCCTCCTCTTTCCCTCCCCAGACAGGATGATTTTAAATTATACAGGTATACAGGTTTATTTATACATGGGAGACCTCCGATTTATGGGGAGATTCTGCCCGATTTTCTGTAAAAATACAGTCGGCATCCAGGGCAACGGGTGGCTATTCACGATTCCCGGTTCGGAGCGTGACACCGGAACCCAGTCCAGATCCCGAGGGTGCGGGTTGGGTCTGAACCCGGGTCAGTCCAGACCCGGTCTGGAATCTCATGCGCCTTCGCACGAGTGAGATGCACGCACCCCACGCCCTATGCACAAACGCGTCTCCTCGCACGTGTTGTAATGCACCTCACTGTTGGGCTTCATCTTCGCCAGAATCGCTCTGCAACTAGGTTTTTCGACCCGTTTCCGGAAACCTCACATTCCGGTATCAACAACATGCAATATATATATATATCAAAATGTAGATCTAGCAAAGACAAACACGGATCTACCAATTTCACGCACTGATTTGACCTAAAACTATCTAAATCTGGGGTTAAAGGGTTCGGTCACTATTCACGGCCGAATGCTTCAACCGGAATTTTCTTAGTTTAAACGTGCTCAGAAAATTATGAAAAAACTATTTTCGTGTTCTACGTGAGTTGGGTAACACAGTGGTATAATTGGATTCACGAAACTCATCCGTGATCCAGACCCTAAATTTTATACCCTATATATTTATACCCAAATTTAATTCTGAAAAATTATTTAAAATGTATCTAACATGCTCTGATACCAATGTTAGATTTCGTGACTCTATCACGCAGTGGAAGCAATAATAAATAAATTTTCAGAATCGTTAAAAATGAGTTCGCGATATATCTCAATTGATGATGCCGAAATCTTCAGCAACCACAAACTCTGAATACGAACCACTCGTAGTGGAGATGATAGCCACGAAATTTGAACTATCAACACGATACCACAACGTACGAACCCTTAACCCGATGATTTCACGTCGATCAGAAAACCCTCAAGAATAATTATTTTTCTCAATAATTAATTCTTTGCCTCATAAAATGATCTTTATTCTCTCCGTAGAATAGTTATCTCTCATCAATGCAATACCCAATTATTAATGTATATAAAAATTGTAACTCCCGTAGGAATCTTTTGAGAGAATATAGGAGGGAGTGGGTTATGGGTTTAACCAACCCAATTTGAATTTCAAAAATTCAACTTTTGACCTTTGGTAAAACTGCATCGTGGGCATTTTCCAATATATTTCTTCTCCAACCATTCAATGGCTGCATATCACATAAGTTGCACAGCATTTCATTGTTCTATTATTGCCCATTTTAAAATTTTTAACCATGATTGTCTTTTAAAAATATGTATTTGGTTCATTCAGCGGATGATGTTAAGTTTCAAAAGGTTGTATAACCATGTTTGGAGACATCATTCCTTTCCATGTCAAGTTGGAAAGAGGTTTTTCTATTTGTTATTTTTCTTGCTTTTCTTCTCTTACTCTTCTCAACTTTTCTTCTCTCCTTATTAGTTTTCTTTCTCATCCACGAAAAGAGAAAAACTCGTCCTACTTGGAGGATTTGTTGACAATTTGCTTCTCTAGCGGTCTTTCCTTTTTAGGTGATACCAAAAAACCACATGTTAAATTCTTAAAAATTTCATTTATTTGAGCTTTCATTTGAGGCTAATTCTCCCCTATCTTTTTGATCTTATTGATTTAAATCAACTCAAAAAATAGGGTGTCTCATGGTGTTTTGGCAAAACTCTAAATTGAAAATGTTTATGTGGTTTTGTTTTTTACGGCTAATGTATTTTTATTTTACCTTATTTTCGTGATATTAGGTTGGGCTTTCGAGTTTGGGGAGGATTTGTGATAATTTGAGGAGTTTTGGAGGGCTTCATGTGATTTCTCATAGGATAAAGAGAACCAAGATGGATAGGAATTAGAGTGAAAGAAATCTAGAGGGGGTGAATAGGCTTATTTGAATAATTATGGCACTAACTTTGGATTTTGAAATAACTTCAAAGTTTTGATCAAATAGAGTAACCAAAACACATTTGTAGAGAAATGTAAAACAAATGACACAAAATTTTTATAGTGGTTTTACCAAACTTGGTGTATGTCCACTCCCAGACACCTTACTAGGTTTTCCACTATTTCTCAGATAGTACAGTCCACTTGTTTCACCGGTACAAGTGAAATCTTTATAAGTGTTTTCTCACAACTATATTCCAACCTCATAGATTGTTTCTCACTCTAAATCTCAGACCCAGAGAACACACTCTGGTCTTTATACTTTTTGTACAAAAAAAGAATAAATGTTACAATGAATAAAACTCAAACTTCAGATGTAACGAATTTAAAACTCAAATGGAGAATTTACAGAAGACTTAAAAAACAAAGTATGTTTTCGCTCAGTACAAAAAGTAAATGCTTAACTTGCTTGTCTCTACTTCTCTCTTCTCTTCTGTACCAAGTATTTAGTTCTTGAGTGCCAAGAACCATTGGGGTAGCTTGAAATTTGAATCTCTTCATTAAATGTTTTATCTACCGCATTTACTGTCTTGAATGCTCTCATTAAATGCATTTGACCATTCGAACGAATTCAAACATTGTTTTGCAGAGCCAATGAAAAACATTTCTTTTGCGTTTTTTGCAAAATCTGAACGATAGCTCACAAATATTGAAATAATTTATTAACACGTGTTTAGATTATTTGAGTGTGCTAAGATGTTTGAAGTTGTGTTCTAAGACTTAAGTGTCGACTGTTTTGCAATTTGATCAGCCATGTTTAATCCTTAAACATGTACCAAATTGTAAGTTTTTGCATGTAATTATCAGATAGGTGAAGGCTTATGTAATTTTTGCATGTTGCCAGAAACATTCATAAGTTTCATGAGGATAAAACTATGCACAACAAGGTTTAAATTGTAATACCAAAAATTCAGTGTTAGAAAAATTTTTATTTAATTCCTTGAAAAATATAGGAAAAAATTAAATTGTAATTGACTTTCGGACTTGGAGTGTAGTACCGAAAAATTCTGCATTTAAATTTTTAATTTTCGTTTTTCGTATAATTTTGGAAAAAATGATAACTAGTTTATAAATATATTATTATTCTATATGAAATCAAAGATGTTGGAATGGCTTAGTGGTAAAATTCCTTTTGAAGGAAGGTGAGTGCATGGGATCAAATCCAAGCAAATGTAATTGTTGCTCTGGAGACAAGTCGATCCATTCACAAAAGAAGCAAATCAATTTATGTGAAGAAAATGAGGAATTGAATCAATATATATATATATATATATATATATATATATATATATATATATATATATATATATATATATAAAGAGGAGTGGAAATCGACTTGTGGATTTGTGAGTCGATTTGGTTATTGTTCAAAGAGAGGTTTTGAGGCTTGAACTCCATAAGTCGATTCAAGTAAGAGGGAAATCGACTTAGCCAATGAAATGAAGAAGACAAATCGATTTGTTTAAGGAACAAATTGATTTGTATGAGAGGAAACAAAGGCGCAAATCGATTTGTGGGAGCCATGAGTCGATTTGCTTATTCTTCAGAAAGAGATTCTGAGAGTTGAGAGCAATAAATCGATTCATGCCTCGATTTAGATTTCAAATGGTGAGTCGATTTTCTTAAGCCACAAGTCGATTTGCTTAATATCTTAGAAGAGTTTCTGAGACTTGTCACACATGAATCGATTTGCACAAATTGATTCGGTTTTGAATGGTGAGTCGATTCACCATGTTATAAATCGATCTATGAGTCTTACAGAGGAAGGGGACTGGGGCTGCACCTACACAAATCAATTTGTATTTTGGGCAAGTCGATTTAGCTTGTATTTGTGAGTCGATTTGCTTATAATGTAAATTGACTTGACCCTTCAACACACACATACATGAATCGACTTGGGAAGCCGCGAATCGACTCGTACAAATAGAAATAAGGGAAAATGACTGAAATGCCCTCCAAACTTAATTGACACATAAAATATTTGAGGGGTAAAATGATAATTTTGTCTTCCGTAATTAATAAAGATCGAATAACCCACTTCATTTATTCCTCTTCATCTTCTCACACTCACTCTCGAACACTCTCTTTTCCCACTGTATGCATTCTCACTCTCTCTCCCTCATTCTTAATTTTCTCTCTAGAAATTTATTACACCTTCATTAAATCACTTCATTAGACTTCCAAATTCTGAAGCAAACTTGTAATGGAAGAAATTTTGGGAGAAGTCTAGGGTTTGATCTAAAAAGGGGAAAGACCCTAGGGTTGTTGTAACTCAACGTTTGAGGCTTCAATCAACTATCAAATTAAGGTAATTTCTCCTCCTTAATCTTAGATTTAGCATCTTTGTTACTATGTTGAAATTTAGTGTTGAGATTTGGAGAAATTGGTTAGAAATCAAAACCCTAGGGTTGATAAATTGTTTGAAATTGGAAAAAATTGAGGAAAATTGTGAATGAAAGTTTTATAGTGATGCAAATGACATCTAATTGACAGAATGAGAACATAGATTCGTGAATGTGCGAAATTAGGGTTTGTGTTAAATCAGGAAAAAAAATTTGTAAACCCTCAAATTGAACACAATTTAATGATAAATTGTGATTATTGGTTTAGGATAAGCCATCGGAGACTTAAAAAGAGTTACATTGGATCAAATGGTGGAATTGGGAGACTGATATCGTAAATTGAGATGTCTGAAAAGAGAATTTGAATTACATATATGTCCATTGTATTTACAAATGAATGTGTGCTATATGTTGTTGGATATTTGATTTATAAATGCTATGGTACAGTTGGTAATTGTTTATTAAAATCATGGTACATGAAATATGATTTGGATATTTGTGAAGGAATGGTACATGTGGTAAATGGCTATAGTAATTCCCTCCACGGAATGATCTGACAGGGTGGTGTGATTGGATTTATTTACGGGGGAGGTAGATGTGGCTTTTTCTCTGCCACATCGTACTATATCTGGTTATACCCCGGTAAGATACGAGTCAACACCAAGGAAGGGGGATATAGTGTTATGAAACGAATGGATTGAAAACCCTTTGACGAGTTTCTATCCGGATTTGGCCAAACTTTGGACAGAAGTGATTTCTTAGGAAGACCGTATGATCTTTGAATTACTGGAAAGTATGGATGTATTTCTTTTAAATTACTGTGATTGCTAAAACTATTTTATATTCAATGAATCGTTTGTGACATATACTTTGACTCCCCCATACTCATTCCTCATTTATTGTCATAGTCATGCCATTACACTCTAGTCACCAAGTATATTTTTATACTCACCCTTATTTTATCATTTTTCATAAGAAGGTTAAGTATTGGAGGTTTAGCTATCTTTAGTGCCAGATTCCACCAAGCTCTAGTATTGCGAAACTTCTCATTACGATATCAGTCCTTCTCTAGTTATGATTTTTGAGGAAATTAGATTTGACCCATATGGAGGGTATTCTTTTGAATTATAATTAAAATTTCATTTTTGTCAGTCCAATTGAAATTTCAAACTCTTAATTGTATATAAATTTACATTTTTCCTTTCATTGAGCTTATGGAGAATCTTGGTGTGATTCCGAATGGTCGGGTTGACCAAGTAAAGGATCTGAGATAGGAACGCGTCGAGATGATCCTTTGAATGTTGTTGAGATGTTGAATGAGTTGAAAGTCTTTCACTATCTCGGTATATAGGTAGGTCATGCTCGTATGCCTAGATGACGCGGCAGTTAACGCGTGCTCGACTCGAGGGTTGGGGCGTGATAACTTTATTGGTATTAGAGCACAAATTCGATTTTAAATATTTTGAAAGTTTGTAGAATTTTCAAAAGATTGTTCATTGATTTTCAAAAGTTATTTTCAAATGGTTTTAAACAGCTCCTATGGGTCCTAGGACATAGACACACCTCTAGATATAGGTGCTTGGCGTCATCTTAGAATAGTAAACTGAAGATAGCTCTTTTATTGTAGATTAATCATGCCTTCACGTAGAAAGATGAGGAATGTAAGCGAAATTCCTCCTTAAGAGCATGAGAATAAGTTGTCCTGGCATGCTCTACCTCCTTCAGTATCTACACACCCGGCTCCTTCAATCGGGATTCCCGCTCCTCCTATAGCCACCCTCCAGCAAGTGATAGAGTGGTAGAGCACAATTCCAAACTCCGCACCCAACTTCAGCTCCTCCACCGATTCCTCCTCCAATGTCAGCAGTTACACCAAGTGTTCCAGTAGTACCTACTCATCCAGTTGTTACATCAACCGATTATCCTACTGTCGAGTTATCAAAGCTAATCAAAGAGGCAAGACAACTCAGATGTGAGACTTTCTCAGGCACGTGTGATGTCTCGGTGGCTAAGGAGTGGATTGACCGAATTTAGGAGACTGTCACCGACAGGAGGTTAGATGACGAGATGAAATTATGGGTGACAGTAAAATTATTGGATAAGAGTGCTTGAACATGGTAGGAAAACGTGAAGGCTAGAACGACTACCCACCAACTTGAGGAGAATTCCTTAGAGTTTTCGAGAAAAAGTACTATACACGATTCTATAGGGACCAAAAGAGAGGATTTCTTCAAGCTTACTCAAGGGAACAGGACAGTGTTGAGTTTGAGACAGAGCTTAAGGAGCTTGCTACTTATGTTCCAAAGTTTGTGAACTCGGAGGAGTCCCTGTGCGAAGTTTGAATCGGGACTAAACTTGAGCATAAAGGAAAAGATATCAATCATTAAAGGGTATACATTCCAAGATGTCTTGGAATTGGCCTTGAGGGTCGAGAAAATGGTGCTGGAGAGAGGTAAGGTTAGAGAGCACCATGGAAAGAAGAAGAGATCCGGTGGATTCATACCGGGTCAAAGGTTCAAGAAGAGTAGAAACACGGGCTCTTATAGTGGCGGATCCGTCTTAGAATCGGTTGGCTCTCTCCAAAGCCAATCAACTTTCAAGGCAAATGCTCTTAATAGAAATGTTGGTTCGGGAGTAGGATCGAGAGGTGGTCGGGGAAAACCCTACCCAAATTGTAAGGGGCATCACTCGGGTCTGTGTAGAGGACCCAAAAGATGTTATCATTGTGGAAATGAGGGTCACCTTCGATACTCTTATCTGGATTAAATGTAGAAGGGTAAGGAAATCAACAAGTTTAGGATCCCCGAGTGGCTCCAAGAGAGACCCGACTACTACTTCAGCACCTTCCACTAGTGCAACTCCTAGGATGGGCATAGGAAGTAATACTATAGCCGCTCCTACTCAACGTCCCCAACCAAGAACTCAAAGAGAATTATGCTATAACCAATAAAAAGGCCCAAGCCAATCCGAACGTAGTTATAGGTAAATCATCTTGAAACTTGAATTAGATAATTTAAAAATATGATATAGATAGGTTATGATTATGATTTAAAGAATGTCGATGATATGATTTTGTTTATGATCTATACTGATAGGTATAACGAAAATCTTTGGTATTGATGCTCATGTGCTAATAGATACTAGGTCTAATAATTCATTTGTGAATGCGGGATTTGCTAAGCATTTTGATAGGCCTTTAACTCCGCTTGTTGAAGGGCTATTTGTTGTCATACCTTTGGGGGAACAACTGATTAAGGATACGGTGTATAGGAATTGTGAGATGAAGGTTGATGAGATAACTCTCAAAGCGAACTTGATTCCGTTGGAGATGAGAGATTTCGATACCATACTAGGTATGGATTGGCTACATCTTCATCGAGATTCAGTGAACTACTTCACCAAGGAACTGAAATTCCGTAGGCTAGGACATCCTCTACTCGTATTCACCGGTGAACAGTGAGTCTTGCCGAGCTGTGTCATTTTACCTCTTGAAACACAGAGATTAGTGCAAAAAGTGTATGAAGCTTATTTAGCTCACATTATTGACACCACAATGGGAAGTCCTAATCTGGATGTTATTCCTATGGTGAATAAGTTTCCGGATGTTTTTTTGGAAGAGTTACCTGGGTTGTCACCAGTTCGGGAGTTTGATTTTACCATAGATTTGGTTCTCGGCACCGCATCAATTTCTATCCCTCCATATCGATTGGCACCCACAAAGTTAAAGGAGTTGAAGGTTTAGCTTCAAGAATTGTTGGATAAGGGGTTCATCCGACCGAGTACCTCGCCTTAGAGTGCTCCAGTTTTGCTTGTGACGAAGAAGGACAAAACCTTCCGGTTATGTATTGACTATCAATAACTCAATAAGGCAACAATAAAAAACAAATATCCTCTCCCAAGGATTGACGATCTTTTTGATCAACTTCAAAGGGTTAGTATGTTCTCAAAGATAGATTTAAGATCGGGTTATTATCAACTGAGGATCAAGGGTGATGACATTCACAAAACCACATTTAGGATGCGGCATGGACACTATGAATTTCTCGTAATGCCATTTGGGTTAACGAATGCTCCTGTAGCCTTCATGGATCTCACGAATCGAGTGTTTCACCCCTATCTCGATAAATTTATTATAGTTTTCATTGATAACATCTTGGTGCATTCCAAGAATGATGAAGAGCATCCTAAACATCTCCAGATTGTACTGCAAATTCTTAGGGAGAATAAGTTGTATGCCAAATTCTCCAAGTGCGAGTTTCGACTAAGAGAAATTGGTTTCTTGGGGCATGTTGTCTCGAGAGATGGAATTTTCATAAATCCAAAGAAGGTACAAACTGTTCTGAAGTGGGACCAGCCTAAGAATGTTACCGAGGTAACAAGTTTTCTCGAATTAGTAAGGTATTATTGGAGATTCGTAGAAGAATTTTTGAAAATAGCAGCTCTAATGTCTAATTTGACTCGGAAGAGAGTCAAGTTCGAATGGGACGAAAAGTATAAAGGTAGTTTCCAAGAGTTTAAGAGAAGTTTGACATCCGCTCCCATCCTTGCTCTCCCTACTAGGCGGCGGTGGTGATTTTGTGATATATAGTGACGCCAGCAAGCAAAGGCTAGGGTGGGTATTGATGCAAGGCGATAGGGTGATTGCTTACGCTTCTTGCCAGCTTAAGAAGCATGAAGTGAACTACCCTATTCATGACTTGAAGCTAGCTACCATTGTCTTTGTCTTAAAGATTTGGCGGCATTACCTATATGGGGTCACATGCAAGATTTTTACCGATCACAAAAGTCTGAAATATTTACTCACTCAGAAAGAGCTAAACTTAAGGCAACGGAGGTGGCTGGAACTGATCAAGGATTATGATCTGGTGATTGATTACCACCCCAGAA
The DNA here is from genome assembly GCA_037126225.1 of Dillenia turbinata. Taxonomy (NCBI): domain Eukaryota; kingdom Viridiplantae; phylum Streptophyta; class Magnoliopsida; order Dilleniales; family Dilleniaceae; genus Dillenia; species Dillenia turbinata. The sequence continues at coordinate 12,131,858 of JBAMMX010000019.1, forward strand.
AGGTGAATGTAGTTACGGATGTCTTAAGTCGCAAATCCTCATCTTCAGCATCCCAAGGGAGTTCTTACCTCTCTTGTTTAGTTGGACTCCAAGCATTTGGAGTCAAGTTAGCTAAGGATGATCATGGTGCACCATTGGCTAAGTTTATGGTGAGACCTACATTGGTGGACCGCATTTAGGAGCTTCAAGCAACCAATGAGAAATTGAAGAGCATAGTAGAGAAAATACATAAAGGGAAAGGTGGTGAGTTCTATATTCGGAAAGATAGGATTGTAACCTATGGGAGACGCATATGTCCCGAAGGATGATTTTTTAAAACCCATACTTGAAAAGGCACATTCCTCGGCCTATACCATGTATCCGGGGAGTACCAAGATATATCAAACCATCAAGAAGTCATATTGGTGGTCCGAGTTGAAGAGAGAGATAGCCAAGTTTGTTGCCAGGTGTCTAATGTGCCAGCAAGTCAAAGCTGAATACCAAAGGCCGGCCAGTGTCCTCCAACACTACTGATTCCCAAATAAAAGTGGGAGTACATCACTATGGATTTTGTGGTGGGATTACTATGTACTCTAAACCATCATGATATCATTTAGGTGATTGTGGACCGTCTCACCAAATCGGCTCACTTTTTGCCAATCCAGAACACTTACTCTTTGGAGAGATTGGCCAAACTATACATTGACGAGGTCGTGAGGTTTCGCGGAGTTCTAATATCCGTTGTGCCAGACCGTAATCCTCGATTTACTTCACGATTTTGGCTGAAACTACAAGAGTCCTTAGGGACTAAGCTGAAATTCAGTACTATTTTTTATCCTCAAACCGATAGACAATTGGAGCGTACAATTCAGATCTTAGAGGGCATGCTAAGGGCATGCGTCCTGGACTTCTAGGGAAGTTGAGATGGGCACCTTCTGTTAGTCGAATTTGCATATAATAACAACTATCATGCTAGTATAGGGATGCCTCCTTATGAAGCTCTTTACGAAAGGAAGCACCAGACTCTATTATATTGGGATGAGGTTGGAGAGAGGAAAATTGAAAGTGTAGAACTGATTGAGATCACTAAGGAAATGGTGAAGTTGATTTGGAAAAGAATGAAAGCGGTTCAAGATTGACAAAAGAGCTATGCTGACAAGAGAAGAAAACCCTTGGAATTCGAAGTAGAAGATATGGTGTTTCTGAAAATATCTCCTTGGAAGGGTATAATCCGATTTCAGAAATAAGGAAAGTTAAACTCTCGTTATATCAGTCCCTTCAAGATCCTTGAAAGGATCGAAAAAGTGGAAAACCGGCCGAAGTTATAGAAGATCCACAATGTTTTTCACATTTTAACATTAAAGAAATACTTGCCGGATCCCTCACATATATTGGAAGCTCCTCCGGTAGAGTTGAGTGAAAATTTGAGTTTCAAGATAAACCTGTAAAGATAATTGATCGACAGACCAAGCAATTGAGGAGTAAACAAATTCCTATAGTCAAGGTATTGTGGAGAAGTAACTAAGTTACGGAAGAGACTTGAGAACCAAGGGTATGATGCAGAAACAATACCCCAGTTATTTAATGTATGAGTTTTATTTTAAATTTCGAGAATGAAATTTATTTTATGGGGTTAAATATTGTAACATCGAAAATTCGGTGTTAAAAAAATTTTATTTAATTCCTTGAAAAATATAGGAAAAAATCGAATTATAATTGACTTTCGGACTTGGAGTGTAGCACAAAAAAATTTGATGTTTAAATTTTAAATTTTCGTTTTTCATTTAATTTTGGAAAGAATGATAACTAGTTTACAAATATATCATTATTTTATATAAAATCAAGAATGTTGAAATGGCTAAGTGGTAAAATTCTTTTTGGAGGAAGGTGAGTGCAAGGGATCAAATCAAAGCAAATGCAATTGGTGTTCTAGAGACAAGTTGATTGATGCACATGGAAACTGAATTGTGGACATTGCAAGTTGAAGCAAGAATGTGAGATGTGAATTGATTCACAAATGAAGCAAATCAATTTATGTGAAGAAAATGAGGAATTGATAAACAAAGGAGTGGAAATCGACTTATGGATTTGTGAGTCGATTTGGTTATTGTTCAGAGAGAGGTTATGAGGCTTAAACTCTATAAGTCGATTCAGGTAAGTGAGAAATCGTCTTAGCCAATGAAATGAAGAAGACAAATCGATTTGTTCAAGGAACAAATCGATATGTATGAGAGGAAACAAAGGCGCAAATCAATTTGTGGGAGGCATGAGTCGATTTGCTTATTGTTCAGAAAGAGATTCTAAGAGTTGAGAACAATTAATCGATTCATGTCTTGCATGAATCGATTTAGATTACAAATGGTGAGTCGATTTCCCTAGGCCACAAGTCGATTTGCTTAATGTTTCATAAGAGTTTCTGAGACTTGTCACACATGAATCGATTTGCACAAATCGATCCGGTTTTGAATGGTGAGTTGATTCACCATGTTACAAATCGATCTATGAGTCTTACAGAGGAAGGGGTCTGAGGCTTCACCCACACAAATCAATTTGAGCTTTGGGAAAGTCTATTCATCTTGTATTTGTGATTCGATCTGCTTATAATACAAATCGACTTGACCCTTTAACACACACACACATGAATCGACTTGGGAAGCCGCGAATCGACTCGTACAAATGGAAATGAAGGGAAATGACTGAAATGCCCTCCAAACTCAATTGACACCTAAAATATTTGAGGGTTAAAATGGTAATTTTGCCTTCCACAATTAATAGAGATCGAATAACCCATTTCATTTGTTCCTCTTCATCTTCTCACACTCACTTTCGAACACTCTCTTTTCCCACTCTCTGCATTCTCACCCTCTCTCCCTCATTCTTAATTTCTCTCTCTAGAAATTTATTACACGTTTATTAAATCACTCCATTAGCCTTCCAAATCGTCAAGCAAACTTGTGATGGAAGAAATTTTGGGAGAAGTTTAGGGTTTGATCTAAAAAGAGGGAAGAACCTAGGGTTGTTATAACTCAATGATTGAGGCTTCAACCAACTATCAAATTAAGGTAATTTCTCCTCTTTAATCTTAGATTGAGCATCTTTGTTATTATGTTGAAATTTAGTGTTGAGATTTGGAGAAATTGGTTAGAAATCAAAACCCTAGGGTTGATAAATTGTTTGAAATTAGGAAAAATCGAGGAAAATTGTGAATGGAAGTTTTATAGTGATGCAAATGACATCTAATTAACAGAATGAGAACATAGATTCATGAATGTGCGAAATTAGGGTTTGTGTTAAATTAGGAAAAAAAAATTTGTAAACCCTCAAATTGAGCACAATTTAATAATAAATTATGATTATTAGTTTAGAATAAATCATTTGAGACTTGAAAAGAGTTACATTGGATCAAATGGTGGAATTGGGAGTGTTCACCCTCCAAAGAGGTGAGTGAATGGTCCGTTGTGTTATAAATGAGTAAAATTATTTCAAATTCTTTTACAAATGATTTTGAATGATTTTATACGTTTTGTATAAATTTTTGTGATTGTGGGATGTCTAAAAAGAGAATTTGAATTACATATGCATCCATTGTATTTACAAATGAATGTGTGCTATATGTTGTTGGATATTTGATTCATGAATGCTATTGTATAATTTGGTAATTGTTTATTGAAATCGTGGCACATGAAATGTGATTTGGATATTTGTGAAAGAATGGTGCATGTGGTAAATGGTTATAGTCATTCCCTCCACGGAGTGACCCGACACGGTGGCGTGGTTGGGTTTATTTACGAGGGAGATAGACGCGGTCTTTTCTCTGCCACGTCGTACTATATCTGGTTGCACCCCGGTAAGGTATAAGTCAACGCTAAAGAAATGAGATGTAGTACTGCGAAACGAATGGATTGAAAGCCCCTTGGCAGGATTTCACTTGGGAATGGCCAAATCTTGGACGGATATGATTTCTTAGAAAAACCCCATGATCTTTGAAATACCTGAAAGTATGGATACATTTCTTTTAAATTACTATGATTGCTAGAACAATTTTATATTCAATGAATCGTTTGTGACATATGTTTTGACTCCCCCGCACTCATCCCTGATTTATTGTCCAGCCATGTCATTGCACTCCACTCATTGAGTATGTTTTTATACTCACATTTCTTTTATCATTTTTCAGATGAAGCTTAAGTGTTGGAGGATTAGTTGTCTTTACTATCGGATTCCGCCAAACTCTAGTTTTGCGAAGCTTCTTATTATGGTTTGAATCCTTCTTTTGTTATGATTTTTAAGGAAATTAGATTTGACCCATATGGAGGGTACTCTTTTGAATTGTAATTAAAATTTTATTTTTGTCAGTGCAGTGAAAATTTCATACTCTTAATTGTTTTTAAATTTACATTTTTCTTTTCATTGAGCTTGTGGAGACTCATGGTGTGATTCTTAATGGTCGGGTTGACCAAGTAAAAGATTTGAGATAGGAACGGGCTGAGATGGTTCTTTTAATGTTGTTGAGATATCTTTGAAATAGGTTGAATGAGTTGAATACCTTGCGCTATCCTAGTATATGGGTCGGTCATGCCCGTATGCAAAGTTGACGCAGCGATTGTCACGTACTTGAATCGAGGGTCGGGGTGTGACATAAATTGATTTGGTCATTTAATACAAGCTCAGAGTATTTTCAATGAAAGCCAAATGTTCTCACGTGGTCATTTGATTAAAAAAATATGTATGTTTGTGCAGTGAGTTCTAAGTACATAGGACAATCGACTGACTTTAATTTTTCAGTTGGTCGAGACCTCTCTCGGTTGGCTCTGACCATTCTCGGTTGGCCGATTTAGATAAGATGGTTGGCTGATTTTTAAATTCGATTAGCTGAATCAATTTTTCAGTTGGACGAATTACCAAGAATCTTGCTTGGTTAGCTAAATTGCCAATAGCCTTGCTTGGTTGGCCAAATTACTGAGACCCTTGATTTCTATATCTCTCAGTTTCCTATTTTGTCACGATTCTCTATATCTCTCGATTGGTTGTTTTCTGTATCTCTCAGGTGCAACTCTCGGTGGTCATCACTATCAATTATAACTCTCGATTAATTTTAATCTCTCGTCTAATTTTAATCTCTCATCCGTTTCTCTCTCGATCTTGCTTGGATGGTCAAGACCCTACTCGGCTATCTAAGACTCTTGCTCTACTGACTGAGATACTTGTTCAATCGAACCGAGACACTGCTCGCTTAGACCCTTGTCTATTGTACCCTTATCGATTGAATCATTCTCGATTGAACCCTTCTCGATTTGTCGAGAGAGTTACTTTTGTTCTATTTTGCCAATTTGTCAGATTTTTTTTTTTTTTTGAGTAGTGCTAAGTTTATTTGGTCCATAATGAATCAACTGATTTCTTTCAATTTAAGTTTCAAATTTACAAATTAATTTCTTTGATTTTTCTTATCATCAAAATCTAAACATGTCAAGAATCTTCCCTTTTTGATGATGACAAAACACATAAGATTTTAAAACTATTTCTCCCCCCTAATGTATGCTTCTATGCTCCCCCTTAATCTATACTCCATTGTTTTCATTTTTCTCCCTTTATTTCATATATTATTCCTTTTCATTCCTATATTTCTCCTCCTTTTCATCATCAATAAAAGAGTTAAGACTAAAAGGGCAAAAAAAACAGGCCAAGTTTAAGGTCATTAATCTATTTTTAGGGGGATTTGAACCTAAATATAAAAATGATCAAAAGTATAGAACTCTCGATATGACCTTTATCTCTTTCTCCTTTGTATATGTTTTGAATAAGCAATTCTTAATTTTATTGTTTATACAAGCTCGTTCATCCTTCTTAGATTCTATGGTTGTAAAATAGTCGAACTATCTTATCATAGATTTTCTTTTTTGGTAAAAAAATCTCAATCTATGGGACGACCTATGCTTAAAATGAAATATTTTTCGAAATGCTTACTTTTGGTTATAGAAGGAAAGGAAGTCACATTATATTTTGTTGGGAATTTTGTTTTGAGCACCATTGTGATTAATCCTACTTGATCTTATCTGAGGAATGCTTGCAATTTGCAGAGAGTTTTGAAATGGAGTGGGAGAGAGGATTCGAAAGAGGAAGAAGAAGAAGAGTTTTGAAGAGTGTGTCACTATTTGCAAATTTTAAAGATGACATAAATGGGTTCATAGTGAGAGAATGTTAGAGTGAGAAGTTAGAGAAGGGGTAATAACACATGGCATTAAGACGTGAAGAGAGAGATTGCTACCTCTCGATTAAAATAGAGGTCAACTCCCGGTGATAACATATGGTTAAATGCTTGTAGGAATGTTTTAGAGTGAGAGAGAGAATTGTTTTTCAGAATGGGCATCTCTCGGTTGTGTGTGAAAGCTGGTGTGTGACATATGGTAATGAGGGATAAATGGGTGTCTCTCGGTCAACCGAAGTGAAAGAACTCTTGGTAAAAAAAAATGTGTTTGAATAAGAAGGTTTTAGAGAGAGAGAATAGTGTTTACGATTATGAAGAGAGAGGCATCTCTCAGTAAATATATATATTAGAGAGAGAGAGGAACTTATGAAACAAATGGCAAATGGGTAAATATGCATAGTGTGCTTCCAAGAGGTGACCATGAAATATGTTTATATATATATATATGTGTGTGTGTGTGTGTGTGTGTGTGTGTGTGATGGTGGGTAAAGCTCATGGTTGGAATGGATGTTGTTTCTCAGTTATGTAGCTCCCAATTATGATTTGGAAAGAGTGTGGGTTTGAGATGGTTGAGAGAGAGTGGGATTGGGAGAAGTCAATAGTGTTTAGAGAGAAGGAGAGTATGAGTCTTTAGTTTATTTTGATGCCCACATGGAGAGTTTATTTTGATGCCCACATGGAGCGAGAGAGAGAGATAATGTGAGGTGATTTAGGAAGAGAGTGGGTTTGGAGTGAGAGAGGTTGTTTTTAGGGAAAAAGAGGGATGGCACATGGTGTGAGATTGGTCATAGAGAAAGATATAGTAAGTGTTTAAGACTTGTGAAGTGAATGGGTCTTAGACAGAGTGGCACGTAGGCTATGAATTTGAGAGAGAGAAAAGAAAACAAAAATGGTTACTTAGCCAGTTGCCTCTTGGGCACGGTTGGCTGCATGGTCTGGTCTACCGTGTCCTGTGTACAGTTGACTGCATGGCTTGGTCGGTCGTGTCTAGCGCACGGTCAACCGGCTTGTGCGGTGGACAACACTTAGTATGTGGTCCACTACTTAATGTTATTGAGAGAGAGATGATGGGTTTAAAATGAGATTTTATTTTGAAGACGACATGTGGCAGAGAGAGAGTATGTGTTGTGAAGAATAAACTAGAAAAAATCGGTCAACTACATTTTGGATGTAGTTGGCCGCATGGACCGGTTGGCTATGTCTAGTGCACGATTGACCGTAGGATCTGGTCGACTATGGCTAACACATGGTCGATTGCTACATGTGGTCGATTGCTTTTATTGAGTAGTCGACTGCCTAATTCTCAGTTGACTGCATTTTTGAATTAGTTGACCATTAATTAACAGTTGGTCAATTGACTGGTTTAATTGGTCAATCAAAATCAACATATTTTGTTTTATGTTATTATCTGATTGTTCAAATTGTGTTTAACTTACATCAATCAATCCTAATTCTTTTCTTAGTTCAAAAAATCTATTTTTATCCAAAGGTTTTGTTAATATATTTGTAATTTGTTTTTCAGTATCAATATATTTCAAAATCATATTATTTTTCAGAACATGATTTCAGATGAAATGGTGTATCATTTCTATGTGTTTTGCTTTTGAGTGATGCATCAAATTTTTTGTTAAATTAATTGCACTGATATTATCACATTTAATTGGGATACAATCTAATTCTTTGATGTTTTATCTACAAAATTTGAGCACAACAATGTCCAGTTACTACATACTCAGTTTCTGTGGTTGAGATTATCACACTGTTTTATTTCTTAGAAAACCATGATACCAGCATGCTTGTAAAGAATTGGCAAATATCATTAGTACTTTTCCTATTTAGTCTACAGCCTATAAAGTCTGCATCCGATAAACCATGTAGTTGAAAATTAAAATTTCTATCATACCAAAATCCTAAGTTCATTGTCTCTTTTAGGTACCTAAACATTCTCTTGACAACAACTAAATGTGACTCCTTCAGCTCTGATTAGAATCTTGCACAGAGACATATATTGAATTGTATGTTTGGTCGTGAGGCTGTGAAATATAAAAGTGATCCTATCATACTTCTATATATTTTCTGGCATACTAATTTCCCATTTTCATCCTTATCTAATTTTATTCTAGTGCTCATTGTAGTTGCATTTCTTTCACAATCTCCAAATCCAAATTTCTTGATTAATTCCTTGATAAATTTGGATTGGTTTATGAATATTCCTTTTTCTATGTGCTTAATTTGTAACCCAAGGAAATAGTTTAGTTTACCCATCATACTCATATCAAATTTAGTTTGTATGCTCTTGACAAATTCATGGCAAAGATTTTCACTTGTTCCTCCAAAAACTATGTCATTAACACATACTTGCACTATTAAAATATCTCTGTTATCTTTCTTCGTGAACAATGTTGTGTCAACCTTGCCTCTGTTAAATCCATTTTCAATAAGGAAATTGCTAAGTCTCTCATACTAAACTCTGTGAACTTATTTGAGACCATACAGAGCTTTTGACAATTTAAATATATGATCTGGAAATTTTTTATTTTTAAATCCTGAGGGTTGTTCTACATATACTCTCTCATTTATAAATCTATTTAGAAAAGTACTTTTAATATCCATTTGATAAAATTTGAAGTTTATAAAGTAAGAGAAGGCTAGTAATATCCCGATTGTTTCTAATCTAGCCACCAGAGCATAAGTCTCATCAAAATCTATGTCTTCCTCTTGGCTGTAAACTTTAGCCACTAGTCTTGCTTTATTTCTCGTTATCGTTCCATTCTTATCAAACTTATTTCTAAACACCCATTTTGCTCCTATCAGTGGTTGATCTTTAGGTCCAAAAAATAAATTCTAGACTTCATTTCTTTCAAATTGATTCAACTCTTCCTACATTGTTAAAATCCAATTTTCATCTGCCAGAAATTCATTTATACTTTTAGACTCTATTTAAGAAATGAATGTTGCATATTTACATTGATTTGAAAAGCTAATCTGGTCCTAACTCCAGACTCTATATTTTTTATTACATTCTCTACATTCACACTTTTTCTTACTATAGGAAATTTTGTTTCTTGTTTATTGTTGCTCTAAGGGATGGGTGGAGGAAGAATATATTCTATAATTTCATTCTTATTTTCCTCATCTTGAGTATTTTCTATAGCTATTTCATCATCAATAATCATTATTTCTCTCTTAGAGTCCTAGACTCATCAAATCTCAAATGAATAAATTCCTCAACCATCATTGTTCTTTCATTGTAAATCCTATAAACTTTCGTATTGGTTAAGTAACTTAAGAAGATACCTTTGGCACTCTTGGTATTAAATTTTCCTAACTGCTCTTTTCCATTATTTAGAATATGGCATCAACATCCAAACACATGGACGTAACCTATGTTTGGTTTTCTATCCTTATATAGTTCATAAGGAGTTTTCTAAAGAATTTGTCTAATTAAAACTCTATTTAATATATAACAAGCTGTATTTATAGGTTCTATCCAAAAATATTTAGAAGTGTTATATTCACAGAGCATCACTCTCGTCATTTCTTCTAAACTTCTATTTTTTTTCCTACAATTCCATTATATTTTGGAGTTCTAGGGGCAGAGAAACTGTGGTTAATTCCATTTTCTTCACAATATTCTTCTAATTGATTATTTTTAAGTTTCCTACCGTGATCACTTCTTATTTTGGAAATCATGTAGTATTTATCATTTTGAAGTTTTCTATAGAGTTTTATAAACTCTTAACAAACTTCTTTCCTAACTAAGAAGAAAACCCATGTGTATCTTGAATAGTTATCGACTATTACAAAGTCATAGTATTTTCCTCCTAAACTTTGGATTCTTGTTGTACCAAATAGGTCTATATGAAGTAGCTCTAAGGGCCTAGAGGATGAGATTTTGTCTTTAGGCGTAACAGAGTTTTTTTTTTTTTTTTTTTTGCTTCCCTTTCGTGCAAGCATAAAAAATTCTATCTTTTTCAAATTTCAAATCTGGGATACCTCTTACTAAGTTTCTCTTTGTTAATCTTTTAATTAGATCCATATTTACACAATCTAGCCACCTATGCCAAATCCTAGAGTTATTTTTATCTATGGCCATTAAGTTTGATTCATTTATGGTCTCCATTTTGTCTAAATCAATTATATATATGTTTTATTTTCTAATTCTAGTGAATTTTGTTTCATTTGATGCTTTGCAGACAATTGACAGATATCGAAATCAAAAGTCACCATATAACCTTTATCACAAAGTTGGCTAACACTAAGTAAACTAAATTTTAAATCAGAAATAAACAAAACATTCTGAATTTGAGTTTCAGTGGACTTACCTCTTATGTTGCCCATTCTGATGATCTTCCCTTTGGAGTTATCTCCAAAAACCACATTTCCTCCTGTCTTTTTTCTTCAACGATGAGAATCTCCATTCATGTGTCTCGTCTACGCACCACAAGGAGGGTTCAGGAGATTCTTTCAATTTTAGACATACATAAGGAATGAATCAATTACATTTTTACCTTTGGTACTCACATTTCTTAAGTCCGGTTGGATTAGTTCTAATATGACTTTTAGGTACCCATTTCACATTTATTAAAAAAGGATTTTTATGCCAACTTTTATTAGATGAGTGTCTAATCTTTGTGCAGTAAGTGTATCTAGATTTATTAGATCTTTTGTTTTTTAATGTATCTGTATAGCTCTTCTTTAGTCTACATTGCTGAGATATATACCCAATTATCATGCATGTGTTGCACCTATATTGTTTGACATTTTAGAGCCTCGTACAAAGAATTTATACAACTTTTTCTGGGTTTGATTTGGATTATATGCTAGACTAGTTTTGTCAAAAACTACCCTTTGAGCTCTTAGGATGGCCTTTAGGGTTTTTTTTTTTTTTTTTTTGGTTCTTGTATAAATTTCATTAAGATACCACTTTACCTAATGTTCTTTTCTTTCTATTCTGTTAGTTCTTTTTTTAATTTTTCATTTTCGTCATCGAAGTTGATTTTGATTTCATCATGCTCTATTTTATTTTATAGTTGCGGACATTAATTCTTTTCATTATTCAGATCTTCATTTAGTTTATTAATCTTTCCTTTTTTAATTTTAATTTCTTCAACAAGCTCGATGTTCTTGAATTCAAGATTAGAATTTTTAGTTTTTAACTCATTATTCTCAATCCTAAGTTTATCCAAATCTTTTTCAGGTTCAAATATATTTTTCTCTAAAGAATTATTTTTCCTCTTCATTTTCTTTAATTCTTTAAGTGTTTCAAGCAAAGCCTCATGTAATTCATTAACTGAAAAGCTATTTTCATCAGAATCCAAACAAGAAGAGTAAGAAGTGGAGTTATCTCATTGTTAGAAGACTGCTCAATGGCGACCAAGCATAAGTTGGCTTGTTCCTCCATAACTTCATCATCATTAGAGATTGAGCCTTCGTTGCTCCAAGTAGCAAGCACCTTCTTCTTTTTCTTCTCTTTTCTTTCTTTATTATCTTTCTTCTCGACCTTCTTCAACTGAGGACAATCAACTCTGATATGTCCAAGCTTCTTACACTCGTAGCATCTGACCTCTATTTTCTTCTCTGGCCTCTTAAAGTTTGGTTTTCTTATGTTCTTTCTTCACATCATGAACTTTTGAACCCTTGGCCATTAGAGTATCATCTTCTCCAGTGTCCTCATTTTCCAAATCGGAAGAGCTTTCATCACTCTCAACTTTGAAAGCTATTCATTTTCCTTTCTCTTCCTTGACTGAACCTTTAACTTTTAACTTCATTTGATGTGATATTAACAAATCCATGAGCTCATCCATCGTTAAAGTTTCAAGGTTCTTAGATTCCTTGATTGTAGTAACTTTGGGCTCCCAAGACTTTGATAGACATCTCAGAACCTTGTCCACTATGTCTTCCTAAAGAATACCTTTCTCAAGCAACCTTAGTTTATTTGTGATCTTGTTAAAGTATGTCATCATTTCACTAATAGTTTCTCATTCCTTTATCTTGAAAGCTTCATATTCTTGCTTTAATAATCTGATCTAGCTCTTGCAAATTTGATCAGTACTTTCATAGGTGGCTTTAAGTCTCTCCCAAATTTCTTTTGCTGTGAAGCACAATGAGACCCGGTTGTACTCGTTGATACTTAGGGCAAGGTGAAGGAGGTTGACAACTTTGCAGTTGGCGCGATAGGACTTCTTCTGTTCTGGTGTCATATTCTTCATTTTCATTGGTACATAAACATTATCGACCAGTAGGGAACTTGATCTCTTCTTCAATGATTTCCCAAGCATTTTCATCTTGGGTTATGATAAAATCTCTCACTCGTTGTTTCCAGTAACTATAATTATTTTCATTAAAGAAAAGGGCTCTATTTGTGGAATAGGCTTCAAATAGAATGGAGTCTTTATTTAGTTCCATTTAAGGAATTTCTAAAAATAGAACAAGAATCTTTGGCTTAAGGTTGTGAGACCTAAAGCAAAATACTTGTTGTGATACCAATTGGAAAGAAACCTAGAGGGGGAGTGAATAGGTTTATTTGAATAATTATGGCACTAACTTTGGATTTTGAAATAACTTCAAAGTTTTTGATAAAATAGAGTAACCAAAACACAAGTTGCACAAAAATTTAAAACAAAGGATATGAGATTTTTATAGTGGTTCTACCAAACTTGGTGTATATCCACTCCCAAGCAGCCTCTTGGATTTTCCACTATTTCTTAAATAGTACAACCCACTTGCCTCACCGGTGTAAATAAAACCTTTACAAGTGTTTCCTCAAAAACACTTCCCAACCTCACAGATTGTTTCTCTCTCTAAACCCCAGATCCAGAGAACACACTCTGGTCTTTATACATTTGTGCAAGAGAATAATAAATGTTACAATGAATGAATTTCAAACTTCAAATGTAACAAATTTAATGCTTAGAGGGAGAATTTATAGAAAATTTGAAAAACAAAGTATGTTTTCATTGAGTACAAAGAATAAATGCTTAACTTGCTTGCCTCTACTTCTTTCTTCTCTTCTGAACTGAGTATTTATTTCTTGAGTGCTGCAAGCCATTAGGGTAGATTGAAATTTGAATCTCTACATTAAATGTTTTAACTACCGCATTTAATGTCTTCAACACTTTCATTAAATGCATTTCACCATTTGAACAAATTCAAACATTGTTTTGCAGAGCCAATGAAAACGTTCCTTTTGCTTATCTGCCCACAAATATCGAAATAATTTACTAACATGTGTTTGGATTATTTGAGTGTGCTATGATGTTTGAAGTTGTGTTTTGAGATTTAAATGTCAACTGTTTTGCTATTTTCTCAACCATATTTAATCCTTAAACATGTCCTGAACTTTAATGGAATTTTGGTTGACTAAATCAAGTTTCAATAATTCAAATAATGAAATTTAATGTTTGTACATGCATATATGCATATGCAATTATCAGACAGGTGAAGGTTTATATGATTTTTGCATGTTGCCTGAAGCATTCATAAGTTTCATGAGGATAAACCTATGAATAGCAAGGTTCAAATTGATTTGGTCATTTAATGCAAGCTTAGGGCATTTTCAATGAAAGTCAAATGTTCTCACGTGGTCATTTGATTAAAAAATATGTATGCATGTGCAGTGTGTTCTAAGTACCTAGGACAGTTGACTAACTTTAATTTTGTGTTGACTGAGACCTCTCTCGGTTGGCTGTGAGCACACCAAGTTGGCCGAGTTATATAAGATGGTCAATTAAGTTTTAAATTCGGTCGACCGAATCAACTTTTCAATTGACCAAATTACCAACAATCTTGGTCGGTTAGCTAAATTGTCGAGAGCCTTGCTCGATTGGCTAAATTACCATGACCCTAGATTTCTATATCTCTTGGTTTCCTAGTTTGCTGAGATTCTCTATATCTCTCAGTTGCTTGTTTTTTGTATCTCTTATGTGTAACTTTTGGTGGTAATCACTATCGGTTGTAACTCTCAGTTAATTTTAGTCTTTCGTCTACTTTTAATCTCTCATCTGTTTCCCTTTAAGTCCTGCTTGTTTGGTCAAGACCCTGCTTGGCTATTTGAGACTCTTGCTCTACTAACCAAGATACTCATTTAGTCAAAATAAGACACTCCTTGGTTGGACCCTTCTCAATTAAACCCTTCTTGGTTTTCCAAGAGAGTTACTTTTGTTCTATTTTGCCAATTTGTTTAATTTTTCCAAGCAGTGCTAAGTTCATTTGATCCATAGTGAGTTAACTAATTTCTTTAATTTTGCTCATCATCAAAATCTAAACATGCCAACAGAGAGTTTGGACGTAAAGGGTCTATTGGTAGGTGGGTTTTGACTCCACAGATTTTGGCTTCTTTCAACCCGAATGGTTGCTTCCTTGAATGATTTGATACCTGTAAAAAACCATCAGATGGTATTCTGACAAGGGAGGCTCTAATACTCAAATCAGAAAGAGCGATTTTCAGTAGGAATGAAGCAGGCCAAGACCAAGAGAGAAAGAGAGATAGAGAGCAGGTCTCCTTGTGACTTGTGTGTCAAGTATTGAGTCTTAGCAAGTGTACCTAAGCCTTAGTAATACGAAGGCCTTTATACATGGGTGTTGTAAGAGCCGTATGTGTCAGGGGTGTTACAACCCTAGTTTTCTTACGAGGAGATTCAAAAATTTTGGAGTTTTATAGTCAAATATTCCTGAAAGATTCTTAATCGCTATCATGTAGGAAGTTTACCAATATTGAGAGATTCCTTCCCTTATCGATTGGATTTCAAAAGTTTCCTTCTTTGTCTGGAAAGTATACACAGAGCTTTTTACCGATAGGAATTGTGTTCGACCTCTTACCAACGTAATAGGAGCAAGGTTGTCTTTTGAACATAGGAGACCACTGGAGGTCACAAACTAGTTGGCTTGATGCCGATAGCAATCATGTGGTGTGTCAGGCCATGTCCACCTTTCAGAGAGATTGATTCCTGTCTGTTGAGATGTCTAAGTGCAATGAGCCTCTCTAGATTATGGGTTCTGCGGTACTGAGCATTCTCTACTACAGGCCTTTTGAACACGTTCCATCATTTACCCCTGACTCATGGTGCCATCTTGTGAGAAAGGGCACCATGAGTAGTGATCATCGAAAAGATGCAAAACTTTTTACATGACACGTGTTGCTTCACATTTTACGAATCGACTCGAGTGTTCTTTATAAGGTCTATCGTTAGAGAGGATTAGGTACCCTCTCTCTTTGCTTTCATTTTGTTTTCCTTTGAGCTGCTGTTATGTAAAGGAGATCTTTCTTGAGAAAAATGGCAAGAGTTTCTGCTTTTCAAATTCATGTAGGTATTGAAGATATTAGAAGCATCATGACGATGAAAGAGTTTCAACAAATTCAAATTGGCATGTTGATAGGTGACAATTATACTCTAGTGTCGGTTACAGATGTGGACAGAGCCAACAGTGCACATGAGGGATGTGTTCCAATATACAAACAGTCGGTAAAATGTGGCCTGAAGATGCTAGATACTGGCCTATTTGCAGAGGTGTTGTATCGTTGGAATATATTTCTGACTCTATTGATTCCCAGCGCCTGGCGTTTAGTTGTTGCCATGATATCCTTGTTAGGGTTTTGTCATCTCCATTTTGATTTTAAGATTCTAACGGCTATTTTTTCTCTGGTGAGATGTGGGAGTGACAGCTCGACGTGAGGCTGGTATAAGTTACAAACCCGACCTAATTCCGATTGGTGATTTTATTACAAGGAGTCCATCGATAAGGGTTGGATACATTAATATTTCTTTGTTGAGTTTAAGGAAAAGGACCTCATGCCAAAGCTCTCTAGGGCCGTTGAGAAGCCTTTGCTTGGTTTGAAGTCTTCGACTCCTTCCCACCATTTTTGTTTTTTGTGGTCAGTCGATAGCTACTGTAAATCTACTCGAAGGACCATCTGTGTCGAGTCCTTGGTGGACGATCAAATACTATCCTTGGTAGGCCTGCTGATAAGAGAGAAAAGAAAAATTGATAAGCCTCTTCAGTTAAACGGAGGGATATTGATTTGGTCAATACTCTAGATTTCCTAGATGATACTCTGTTAAAAGAGGTTACGACTGCTAAGAGGGTGAGTCTCAATGCCAAGCAATAACCGAAAGGGACTAACAGGGCATCTGAGGCCCCACCAAGGCACACGTCTCCCTCAACCAACAGGAGAAAAATTATACTGTCTGAGTCTTCAGCGGAAGGAGGGCATAAAAGAACAGAGGGGAATAGAGGGCATGCATCCTTCGCTACGTCAAGGCAATCTGAGCTTATGGATGCCAAACCAAGAGGGGTCGATCATTCATCATCAATTGATGATGAAAGTGTTACCATGCTGAAGGTACCCGAAATGAGCAGACTTAAGAATGCTCCTTCGCCTAGCTTGGAGGCGATGCCATCGAGAGGAATGGAGGTCTCTATTATTGTGTTGGAGGAAATGTTTGGACCATCATGCACTACTCGATTGTGGCCTTCATGCGAAGGGAAACATAAGGTGCCGATGGTACTACCATTCCTCCTTCTATCCCCATTCGGTCTTTTCATGGTGATAAGGGTTTAAAGGAGAGGGGAACGGTTTCTATCAGTGCAGGAGACAAGCAGTACAGCTATATGGACCTAGCCAAGGCAGAAAGAATAGTTGATCGGCTCGATTTTCATCGTTGCGACCTGGAGTTGTATGATGTCCCTGGAACAAGTCGGTAGGGCTCTTAAAACTCTTGGCTTGATGGTATTATTCTCCTTGGGCTCATCTCATTTTACTTGTTCTTTATTATTGGTTGATTTAGTTCCTTTTAATAGATAATGGCCCTGGCAGAGTTTTAGGAACGACGAAAGAAATAGACGATCAAGCATTTGGAGGAGCGTGCCGATCGGCTAGGCATTTAGGTTTTAACACTGCAAGATACTCTTGATTAGAGAGGATGAGGTACGGGAGCGGAGGAGATGCTTAGGGTCTCACTCAATGAGAAGGAGGAGGAGATAAAGAGCCTACGGCTGGATTTGGTCCTGTGCTGAGAGCATTGTAAGAAGTTGGAGAACGAAGCGAAAGTTTGTGAGGCACACCTTCGATCTGCTGAGACATTGGTTCATTTACGTGAAGAGTCTCTCCGTGTGGTAAAACAGGAAGTGGCTGAATCCGAGGAATCTTTGACTAAGAGTACTGCAGCCTTTAAGGATTCCCAACGTAAATTGACCGAGAGGTTGAAGTGTGCTGAGAAGATAATCCATCGGTTTGGCTAAGAAAGAGCTTTGCCCCTAAGTGAGGGAGTTGCCAGCCAAGAAGTGATAGGCCAAGGCATGGCTTCTGTTGATCCGATCGGGGTTTCTACTGAACCTGTAACAGTTGTGGTGGTGGAGTCTTCTCCTCGAGAGATTCTGGCACTATCCCCTATCCCCCCTGATTCCTTGTAACCTTTGTACTATTAGCTCCCAGAATTTTGTACTGTATTGAATTTTAATGGAAAATTTCTCCGTATTCCTGCATCTGTAATGTGTTGACATCGGGGGACATTTCCATAATCGTTTGAATAGTAAGGGTAGATTCGTTAATAGTGCTTCATCGATCCAAATTTCTTGGAAAAATAATGGCCCGTCTAGGGGCACATTGTCTCCGTTAGGAGGCCCACCGTTAGACTCGAATGTGTTAGTCTGTGAAGAAACTCTGTCTTTCTGATAGGTTACATCTATTAAAATTTAGCTGAAAGAACAAGATAGAGATGCCCTTTGGGAGAGTCTTTTATCGATAAGGTATATTGTTCGTTAGGAACCAAGCGGTGGGATAGGCAGTGCCTGCCCGTTCAGGGAGTTACATTCTGTACAGACGATACATCTCGATCGATAGGGAGCAACCAATTAGAGGGGCCATGCCTACTTGCTCGGGGAGTTACATACCTTATTGATGACACACTTCGTTCGATAGGAAACAACCAATTGGTGGGGTCATACCTATCCGTTTAGAGAGTTATATCCATTTTTAACGACACGCTTTGTTCGATAGGAAACAAGCGGAAAGAATGGGTCGTGCTACCCATTTGGGGAATTATATCCGTTATTGACGACACGCTTCATTCGATAGAAAACAAGCGGAAGGAATGGGTCGTGTCTACCGTTCGGGAAGTTACATCCTTTATTGATGACACGTTTCGTTCGATAGGAAACAAGCAGAAGGAATGGGACGTCTCTACCCGTTCGGGGAGTTACATCCCTCATTGACGACATGCTTCTTTCGATAAGAAACAAGCGGAAGGAATAGGCCATGTCTACTCATTCGGGGAGTTACATCCCTCATTAACAACACATTTCGTTTGATAAGAAACAAGCAGAAGGAATAGGCCGTATCTACCCGTTCGGGAAGTTGCATCCTTTATTGACGACACGCTTCGTTTGATAGGAAACAAGCGGAAGGAATGGGTCGTGTCTACCCATTCGGGGAGTTACATTCCTTATTGATAACATATTTCGCTCGATAGGAAACAAACAGAAGGAACAGTACAATAGGATGCAAACAATGAGGAATAAGGTAATGATGTATATTAGCCACTGAATGGAAAAATATTACCGTAATAATACGAAATCTTAAAATAAGACAATTGGAGCATACTTGATTAGTTATTTGGGTGTAGCTGCCAAGGGTTTCGGATCGCAAGACAACGGTCTAATTCCATGTGGGGTTCTGAATTTGATCTTCATATGTTTGGTGCTGGATAGGGCTTCCAGGGCGTTCAAACCTGGTCTGCCTAAAATAGCATTGTAAAGTGAAGGAAGCTCGACAACATTGAATGTTGTGGTAGCCATCATGTGGTTTGGTGGTGAGCCGAAAGTGACAGGAAGCAAAATGATACCCTCAGGATATATTCATTCGCTAGAGAGTCCTTTGGCCGGACCTACGTGAGGTTGGAGGTGCGTGGGTGCAAGGCCCATTCAATGGAAAGTATCCCAGTAAAGGAGGATGTATCCGGCTCTTTGGTCAATAAAGATCCTTCTGACCTCGTATTAGCCGATTTTAGCAGTGATAACAAGTAGATTGTGACGATTTGGGTCAACCACCACCAAGTCTTTGTCGGTAAAGCCAATGATCAGTCACTTTCTCTTTGATTGGTCATCGACATCAGTTCTCAATATCTCTTATAGAGCAGGGAGAGGCGTTTTGGGCAAGTAAAAGATAGGTGTAATTAGGCATTCCGCTTTACCCCTTCATGAATATTCTAAGGGGCCCAAGTCATCGATAAGGAAAACATTAGGTGGGACATAAGCCTCATGGAGGGTTCGTTTGTCATGGATTTAGAGGATTAATCCGTCCTGTCGATTAGCTAGTGGCTGAGCGATCGGAGGGTTGTTCTGTTCATTTTCCCATGGCGAAACGTGCCAGTCTGGGGAGGGTGTATTCCTCCCTTCCATATGAATGAACCTTTATAGCCTGCTACTCCAAATGAGGAATTCCAACTCGTCCTTGAGCTTCCAACAGTTGTCATTCATATGGCCATAATCACGGGTGGAAGTGATAATATTTGGTCCTATCTTTTTTAAGATCGTGCTCCATTGGTTGGGGAGGCTATCTAGCATATGGCTTGTCTCTGATCTGTAGTAAGACTTGACTAGAACCTCATTCAGGAGAGTGTATGTATTAAACCTTCACTGAGATAAAGGACCTGATCGGTTCTTCTTTGGCAAAGGCTACCGAGGAGATCGGTTACGTTCCCTTTGGGATGGTCAATTTTTCCGTCTATCGAATGCTTTTGCATCTTCGGGCATGTATTTCTCGGCACGGGCATAGAATTCCTGAATGGAGGAAGGGGGTTCTTTGTAATCGTGGTTTTCATGCCCAAAGGCCGTAACCTAGTAAGCAACGTGACCAGCGCGATAAAATGGTCCAAAGCTGGGACCTTGATCATCTCGATTTGGAACTTTTCCAAAAGGTCCCTTAAGGGCTCATCGCCCCTTTACCATAACGATAGTAGAGAGGTGGACTTTCTTTTAGCTCCTCGGCTGATCACAAAATGAGTCTTGAACTGCTGCCAAAGTTAGGCGAAACTCTTGATACTGAGCAGTGGGAGTGAATTGAACCACGTCAGTGCATTACCCTTGAGGGTAGTAAGGAAGTGTTTGCACATAGTGGTATATGTCATGTCTCTTGAGATCATCACCATTACAAAGTGGGACGTATGGTCGCAAGGATTAGCCGTACCATCGTATCTTTCCACAAGAGACAAGAGCACATCACGGGATATCAGTTTTGAGAAGACTTTCGGATCAAAGGACGATACATTGGTGGGATAAAGGGGGCCTGATTCTCCCACATATTAGCTAGTTAGAGCTCATCAGCAACAAATTGATCGACTTGTCTCTTCAAGTCCTTGGGATTGTGGTGAGAAATCACCGAGGGCTCGTAGTTTAACGGGGGTACTTGCGTCGAGGGCATATATGTCTAGATCCTCCGAGGAAGATTGACCTTCAGGTCTAATGGCGTGGCTAAGTCCTTCCAATTGCTTGCACATGTTCTGAATTCTGGACTTCAGTCTGTCCATTTGAGGTCGGTTAACTCGTTCTGGGGATACAAGCACATGGGGTACGACTGGATGTTCTTGAGACACAAGTTGCGGAACCTGCTCCAAGCGAGAAAGCTGAGAATGAATGGCATGATTGTCGGTATAGTGAGTGGGTGCCACTAGGAGAGCAACATTAGTCGGGGCAGTAATGTGCCCTTCTGTAGCGGATGCAGCCTTCGAGATGGTTCTGGTTCTCATTTTTTGAGGCATGGTCTTTTGGCAATCCGAGGGGTCTATCGGGATTGATCTAATTTGTTCCCACAGATTGCGCCAATCTATTGGGGGTAGATTTTGCCTCCACAGATTCCGCTTCTTTTGATCTGAATGGTTGCTTCCTGGAATGATTTGATACCTGCAAAAGACTACTGAAGGGTGGTCTAGCGGAGGAGGTTTCGACACTTAAATCAAAAAGAGCGGTTTTCGGTAAGAATGAAGTAGACTGAGAGCAAGAGAGAAAGAAAGATAGAGAGCAGGTCTCTTTGTGACTTATGTGTCAAGTGTTGAGTCTTAGCGAGCGTCCCCGAACCTCTATGATACGAAGACCTTTATACATGGGTGTCGTAAGAGCCGTACGTGTCCAGAGTGTTACAACCCTAGTTTCCTTACGAGGAGATATGAAAATTTCAGAATTCTATAGTCAAATATTTTTGAAAGATTCTCAATCGCTACACTTAGGAAGTTTACCAATACTAGGAGATTCTTTCCCTTATCGATTGGATTTTAAAAGTTTCCTTCCTTATCCAAAAAGTATACACAAAGCTTTTTATTGATAGGAATTGCGTTTGGCCTCTTACCAACGTGGCAGGAGCAAAGTTGTCTTTTGGAACATAGGAGACCACTGGAGCTCACAAACCGGTTAGTTTGTTGTTGATGGCAATCATTTGGTATGTTGCGCTGTATCCACCCTTTCAAGAGATTGATCCATGTCTGTCGGTACATCTAGGCATAACGGGCCTCTCTAAATCATGGGTTCTACGGTACTAAGTGTTCTCTACTACAGGTGTTTTGAACACTTCCCATCAGTAGATCTAGCCAGGAGCATCACTTTTAGGGAGCTCTTTAAGTTGACCTATATTGTCATCTACAATTTCTTGGACTTTTCACCTCTTCTTTTGATTCAAGTGGCTTTAAGGACCTGCTAAAGTTTAAAATGAGTTTTAAAGACAGATTTTCATGTCATAAGAGTATCATTGGAACAAATCTTGCATTACATTTCATGGGCAATTGGGGTTTCTTTTTATATTCTCGGTTTCCTATATGCGACATTTGGGTATTGAATCACTATCAAGATCTGCCTCTGGAGCCTCCTCCACCCCATTCGAGCTTCTTAGGTGAGTTGGAGTTTCAGCTTCTAAACTGGGAAAGGTAAAAGAAAATCTGTTTTATAAAAGTTGTTTGTACAATTGTGGTTTGAATATTTTTATGATTTAAATAATTGACACAGATAAACAATTGTAGTTTGAATATAGGTCCCAAGGGTTCACTAGTACGGTCAGTTTACGTTATCTTTTGGGTGCTTGGTAGATGCCTTTACCGATGATGGTTTACGTACAGATTATATTAGCTAACTACAGTGGGCAAAGTGAGGCCTAAGAATAAGGTTAGTATAGTCATATAATTTATATATAAGGGCAGAATTGTAATTTTAATATACAATTCATGTATATATGTGTATGCCCATCTTTAATTATAATAATCCTAATATTAGAAAAAAAAAGCCTTTATATTATTTTTAGAAAGTATAAAAAATGCTAGTGTTGATTGTTTCTAAAATGTTTAAAAATAGAGATGATATTTTAAAATTTTTTAAGAAAATCTTAGCAGGTATTTTGAGTAGAAATTTAATTTGCATAATATATTTTGAAAATTAAATAGTTTTGAAAATACGAAATGATTTTGATCGTTGATTTAAAATGAAAAACCGGGTTTCGATCTTTGTCGTTCGTTCAATACACCAACCAACCAAAGTATAACACAAGTCTTGATTTTAATCCTGAAAATGTCACTCCCTTTGATCATGTAACATCACTTACTTGAACAAATGGAGAGTTTGATAACTGTTGCTTTGCTCCCAACACATGGTTTAATCCTGTCCCTTGATTCATGTCTTCCTCAGTTTGATCATGGCTTTGAAAAGGGTATTGCCCAAGGATTCAAAGTACACCACCCATGGAAAGGAGCACGGGGCTAGAAAGCCAAGGGGGACTTGGGAGAAAGTATAAAGAAAGTATAGTGAAAAGAAAACACAAACTTCTTATCAAAAAAGTAAGAAAGAAAACACAAGCTAAAAAAAATAAAAAAGAGAAACTTTCCTCTTGATCCCGTGATTTAAGATTCAAATTTTTGTGTAATAAAAAAAAAAAAAAAAAGAAAGAGGGGAGACATATGTTAACCAAAGTGAAGGAAGAAAAATGGGAGGCTTTATCTCATGAAAAAGGATAAGAGTTTTTTAGAAATTCTAGAAATTCAGCTATCCTCATTTGAAACTATTTTTGAAACCCCATTGTTCTTTGCAAATATTTGGTAAGTTTTAGCCCTTTTCATAAATATATTTTAAATTTATATTTTCTATAATTTCTATTAAAGATCTTTTTGCAAGAAGTCCTTTCTTCCTAAAGTTATTATCTAATGGCCTTTTTGCAAAAGATTATGTTTTTGGCAGCCAAGATATAATTTTCAAAAGTTTTTTAGGCCGAAATTATAATTTTTCTTTCTTTTTCTTTTAAATTAGATCAAAGATAGAAATTGGGTTATAAATCAGAAATTTTGAGAAAGATGTCTAATTTAAAAGGAAGTAAGTGTCAAACAATACCTCTTTGTTTGTCTTTGTTTCAATGTGTAAGCATTAGACTATCTAAACAATATCATTTTGATTGCCTTTATTTTAGATAAGTATCAAGAAACACTTTCTGGTTTGCCATTTGTTTTAAGTATTGAACAGTACCACCTTGTCTTTGTTTGATGAACATTCAAATTGAAAAAAACTAGTACCTATGCATCACCAAGTATGCGAGACATCAATGGTTTGGCCCTGATTCCTTATCCTTTGCGTGTTGATTTGCTTGTATTAGTAATATATGCTGCTGTTGATTGTTACCTACTTTCCCTATATTTTCATTGATGTATCATGTTCCTTGAATAATAAATGCCTTATAATAGGCATGTTTTCCTTCCCAGTTTCCCTTGGGATTACTTTTTGGCAGGTGATTTGGCTAATCCAAATCTCAATATTTCTGATATTTGGGGAGCCAAGTGAGGATATTTAGGTAGGTGTGTGGTGAGCTATGGGTTCAAGGAGCCCATATTATCCACCATCTTTAACCTTGACCCATGTTGTATTAATTTCTAAATTAGTTTGACTGATTATTGTATATATTGTAATGTATTTGTAATAAGTGAAGTTTATGACTTTTTGGGTGAATATAATATGTAAGGCTAGATACCTATGTTAATGATTATGTTTTCAAAATAGAAATAATGTATAAATAAGACACATATGTTAGTTTTAGTGTGGGAGGGTTAGCAATTTTTTTTTTTTTTTTTTGATACTTAACCATGATGTTGGTGCTAAGGTGAAGGAATGTAATCCATATGTTATCCCGCCAATATTTGTTTGAAGTGCTACACGTTTTAAGTTGCAATTGATTATCCTATGTAACTAGATTTAGCCAATTTATAAGGAGAGATTTTATCTATTTTTCTAGAAAATTTAGTTAAATAAAAGTTCTAAATTTTTTTTTATCTTCTTTTCTTCTGTATTTTCGTACGCATAGATGAAGACGATTATCTCGGTTGCTATTTATTTTGTGATAATTTAAATTCTACTTTCGCATGCATTCTACCTCTTTTGCTAAAAGGTACAACTTTTGAAAAGTGGATTATCACTGCTACACTCATCCTTAAGATTTGAATTTGAATAGACAACTTGATTCTAGTTGGCGAACGTGAATCTTGATTATTTTCCTTACTATGCCGGTTAATGGTATATAATCTAACGGTCTATCACCACAAAACCTAAGCCTACTAGATCATAATCATAAGGTCCATAAATGACTGAATGCATTCTCGATTGAATGCCCTCTCGGCTAAGCAAGCTCGCTTATGTCTCTCAACCTTCTCAACTAAAGTCTCTTAGGAAAGCCACTCATTCACCTCTTGGTCTTACTCTCTCGACTATTACTAAAAAGTCTTTCGACGAACAACACTTGACAAATCTAAGTCACAATCACTTAAGATTTAAACATCTCTTAATCCCGTGACTAATCAATTCCGATAAGAAAAATGAGTCTTCGTAATCAATTCCAACAAGGTAGGGAATCTCCATAACAACTTGAATTTCTTTTAATCAGTAGGATTCTATATCTCCTAAAAATCTTTAAGTATGGTAGGCAACACAGGGGTATTCCACTGCTCTACTCGTTCTGCTTCTCTTTCTCTCATCACCACTGTTTTTGACTTAACCATTGGAGCCAACTCTACCGGAATACTCTCCAGCGGTATTTGTAGGTCTTATAATCTACAAAAGCCCAGAAGATTCATCATTACCATTTCCAAGCTTGGGTCAACAAGTCAATTATCTTTGGAGCAAAACCCACCTTCAACACCAGTTTTACCAAAATCATTCTCAATATTGTGCCTCGAAGAGGACTCGAACCTCCATGCTCTTTTTTTAATCTCTCGCCTACCATTTTTGCTGTGAATCTACTATTTCCAGCCCGACCCACCCTTCACCACATCAACCCAAGATCTCAGTTACTGCCCACTTCCTCCGGCTTTTGTTTTGAGGGAGTGGCAATTTCTTGTCTTCGGAATCTGGCTCTTTTTTTTCTTGACTTCTGCAACCATAATCTCACCATAGACATCTTTACGAGAGCTTTTAATTCTTCCTCCCTGCACAATATCCTTGAGTTTCTGCCCATCACCACAAGGCTTAATTTGTCCACCATAGTAACTAGGTGATTTCTTGGAATAGACCACAATCATTGTTGCATTGCTTCATCTACTTAAGTGAGTCAACTATGTTCTTAGAAAGCCTTTGGCTGAAACCAAGTTCCCAAGTTGCCTAAGTTCATATCAAACAAACCAACCAATCATCACATGCAATCCAGGCCAAAAGAAATCAAACCAAGTTATCTGCCTTCCTATTATCTCAACTAATTGGCCAAAAGAAAGCATTCTACTAATAAAATGAATCTCAAACACCTTTGATCTGGCTTAAAACAAATGCATCAAGTCTGAATCAAAGGGCAGAACTTGGGGGGCGGGGGGAAGAAACACTACTATCAAGTTAGGCTGCAACTTATTTCTTTTTTTTTTCTTTTCACTTCATAGCAATTATTCTTCTCTATTTGACCAGGACCTTGCTGCTTTTCAAATCCATAAGAATGAACTTTGAAGCCATTTGAAATACCTATTGGTGAGTGTAGGATTCGGAGCCTGTTTTGTTTAATAATCTTATCCCACCTAACGACCGAATTTTATTCATGATGTTAATTTAGTGTTTATCTCATTCTATACTGCAACCTTACGGTATATTCGAATTTCCAGGATGAAGATACTAAGGATGTTAATGAAGTTGATTTTTTTTTTTTTTTGGTAGTATAACTAATCAATATCTGGAGCTATATTCCGACCGATCCGATTCGAGCGTTGTCGGGTTCAGTTTAGGGAGGATCTCTCCCGACATACTCTTTTTCATTTCTAAATTTCAAACCCAAGATTTTGTTAAGAGATCTAGCACCATTATGATGAGCTATTAAAATGCCTGAACAAGCAAAGTCGGCATGCCACAGCAGCAGCGCATGGAAGGCAGAGGATTGCTTCTTCGAGGAACACCTATGAAAACAAGGGTGCTAAGTCCTCACTAAATTCCAAAATTCAGATCAGTTTGAGCAAATGGTGAAATAGACCAGGAGATCACTTGAAAGTCTAAAGCCAAACCAAAAACGGCACAAGCCAGAAGTTCAAAGTATCCTTTTGAGCAGCATCAGTATTTTTGTTTTTCTAATTACTAAATATATTTTGGTCTTTATACATGGCGGAAGTGAAGGGCATCTGATCTAGCTGTGTTTTTGATTTGACATGGAACTAATAGAAGATTGGTTTCTGGAGTGGAACGGCATCACCGAGAAGAAGGAATGCTATGCAATTGTTCACCCAAATTTTGGTAATAATGGTTATTATATTTTAAGGTGAAATACTGGAAGCATGAGCTCAGACTTTTGAATTGTTGCTTTTAGTTTGTTTGGTGTTTTCATTGGCACTAAGATCTCTGCTTGTGTGTGTATGTGTGTGTGTATGTGTGTGTGTGTGTGTCCATTGTAGATGTTTTTGTAGTTGCGTTTTGGTCTTCTGCATAATCATTTTAAGGATAAGGAGCCTCTTGGTGTGTTATTTTTGGAGTTCGTATTTTTTGCAGTCATTAGCATGGATCGTATGGAACCCGATTGGTATTGGCATTTTTAAGAGTAAAATTGGTGATCACTCCTGTGCTCCTTTTTAGTTGGCTTTAACTCCCATCTTTTCATATGCGGCAACTGGTTCGATCATAAAAACCTTAAACTGATGACACTACTCGGGCATTTTTCTCCTTAACCATCATGTGGTGGTCTTTCTTCTGTTTCTCATTTAGCAGCCTTGGCTTCTTGCAAGAGACTTGAACTCATGAGATTACTCCCTTTAGTCCAACTTCATAGCCTGCAAAAGCCCTTTTCATATACTTTTCTTTTCTAGAAGTTACTCGGCTGATTCAATTAGTATCTAGATTGTTGTACTAAAATCTTGTAATCAAACTTTCCTTCTTCAAGGCATAGGGGGACTTTACAAGGGAATGAGCATTCCTTGTGTCTTCTCACTGCTTCCGCAGGATGAAGTTAACGAGGGCGTTAGCCTCCTAATTTGACAAACTCATTACTTTGTCAAGGAACAAGTGGTATTCCCCGACTTGTATGTCAGGGGTGTAATGAAGACCCTCCTGAAGACGGTGGGAAACCCTGAAAGATGCGTCTCAACAACTCATTAAAAATTAGATACCCAAGAAAGGGCAAAAATTTAGAGGTTGAAGCCACGATAAAGGTAAATCCATTAGACGGTGAATGAGGGACTTCAGAAGCTTCATTTCCTTTCTCAAGGTCAAACTGGACAAAAGTTCATGAACTCATGGTCTGAAAGCTGTGAGAAACCTTATAAAGCATTCTTACGCTCATGCCTTCAGCATTCATTTTCTTTACTTACCCTTTTACACAGAAGAAGAACATTCAAACACTATCTCCTGAAATGAACAAATGACAAATGTGCAGCAAGAAGATCATCAGGATGCCAATCGGAAGGAAAGCCTACTTGGTGAATCGATTCTCACAATTTCTTCATCTTCAGCACCAGACTCGTCACTGGACTCATCTATAACACGAGTCTCATTTTTTGCTGCAGCAGGTAGTGGAATATAAGGCTTTTTTCCTTCAAACTTCCTCACTTCCAGGTTTCTCCTCACTGTAGCAGACCCTTCTGATCTAACAGAGACAAGAAGATGGCCACCATGTGATGGAACTCTTGGATATGACAAGCTGTGTGAAGGTTGAACTTGACTTATCCTTGGAGCACTACGGTACCGTCGATAGTTCACCTAGTAAATCAAATAAGTATTCCAGTAAGGCCAACAAAACATTCACAAATAAGCACAAGCCTCATGGAACGAAGGACATCTAATGATCTACATTAGGTCATATTATTAATAGAAGTCTTAGACCTTCCCATGATCCGGAAGCATGGAAGTTTAACACCATAGCAAAGACTCAAATAGTTCCTAGCCTCAAAATATGGGTCATCCTTCCATGGATTTGACCCAAAAAAAAAAAAAAACAAAAAGAAAAGAAAAATGAAACCACCAGGAAGAACAAAATAAGATATACATACATACCATGCTGCCATAGATGCTCAGCTGCATTGCTTTTGTGGACAAATTCTTGGCTTGTTTATCAGTTGCTTCAGAGCTGTGCTGATGTTGCTTTGAGGTGTAGAAATGCTCTGGCCAACTCAAAAGATTGCTATGTTCTCTGTTAAAGGATCGAGTTGGGTGATCAATTGAACGTGATAATCGAGAGGATGTTCTTCTTTGGAGAGTCCTGTCAGCTTCAAATGCTGCCATGTCAAAAACAATAACTCTTGCCCTTGTCTCAACCTGATACCAAAGCCCTTGGCGAGATATACTCCCAGTTCTCGGACCTGGAATCATGGTTCAAGAGTATCAAAGGTCAAAATCAGATAAGAAATGCATTATTGGGTAAACTAATGCAAGGATGCATTTCAAGGGAAAAAGATAATGCAAGTTTTATAATCACTTCTCTGCATCTACATCTCAGTGAATTTTATCCACAGAAGTCTAGAGGACTGATAGGAGCTGACACATCAATTATGGAAGCCTCCAAATGCCAAAGTATCCAAAAAAAAAAATAAAAAATAAAAAAAAAATAAAAAAAATGGAAATTGGTCCTGAGAGCATCATTATGCAAATACATCTAAAAGTTACCCATTTTAGGACTTGGTTAGACATTTTTTGTTACGTGATGGCTTTTTAACAGCGCCAGGTAAGTTTTGCACTTTAAATTGGAGGAAAAAGGAAATGTAAATCTTAGTCAAGACTGGTTGCAAAATAAACAGCCTTGATTCAATTTGAACTATATAGTCAAGCTCTATAGTGCATGTTACTTCATAGTGCATGCCACTGTCAATCTACATTACCAGATTGGCCAACCTCTACTTGTACACCATTTGAGTTCTCCACACTGAAGAATTTTTGCCATAATTTTAGAAAAAATATGCTCCCGTACAAGTTGAAGTCTATCAACAAAATAACTGAAGTTTCTCACCTGTGTAGAAGAAGGACCAGGCAGTGGATGAGTAAATATAACTTAAAGTAAATCTTCCCCATCCATTTGCAATACCATACAAATGCCGTCTTATTTATTTAGCTTTCATTCAGCTTTATTTGATAACGTGGCAGTAGTAAGTTAAGTTGTCAGTTAACATGTCAGGTTGCACAATCTTTTCTAAAGTTCTTTTAGCCCTTCCTCTAATTCTAGGTGCATCTTTAATTTTTATATGATCACTTCATCTTACTGGTGGATTTGGAGGTATTATATACATGAGAACTCCATCTTTATCTGTTTTTCTCTTTTGGATAGAAAAAGGAACGGTATTAGATGCATACTGGAAAGGATGAGAGGCCATCCGAAGCAAGAGAAAATAAAGAAAAATTATTGGTGGACTGCTTTCTGATCTCTCTTCAACTCTGCTAAACTATAATCTCTATAGGCACCTAAAGTATGAGATTGAAGAGATGCATAAAAACAAGCTTGTCCAGGAGGAGATAAGGAACAATACTCCAATTTCTAAAAATTATAGCATTCAGTTCCCCCTAAAAACACGAAAATAAAATAAAATAAAATAAAATGCCATGAGAGTACATCTCCAAAGCAAAGAAGCATCTTTCCACTCTCCAAAACCTGTAAACTTTGAAAGAAGCAAATCAGATTGGCTTCTAGGACAAATCTATCAATTATCACACAAAACAAATACCATTTCTATCTATTTTCTTTCATTCCATTCCTAAAAAGTTTCGTGACTTTCCATAATTAACTCATTTTTAATCCTATGTACTCCTCTCAAACAATAATCTACCTTAGAATTCGATCTTATGTGTGTAGATCTTTTATTACCTCACACTTCACACCAAGAAATATTGGTGACCTTATTTTAATTTATAAAGTTATTCTCATAATTTAGTTGGAGAAACAACAACAACAACAACAATCAGAACCGTAATCCCAACAATTGGGGTCGGTTTTGGAGTAGACGCATATGTACGCAGTCTTTCCCTCAGACTCTTCAAATCCCCTCTGCTTTCAGGAGCTTCCGAGGGAAGGGGTTTAGATTTTAATGAGAAATAAATATATCAAACCTACCCTCTCCCCCTTCATTATTATTATTATTGTTATTATTATTATTATTATTATTATTATTATTATTATTATTATTATTATTATTTAACATCCAAACAAGAAGAAGGGATATTTCGTGCCATCCAGTTCCCTTCCCTACCCTTATGAACCGTCCCTTCAAAAATCCCTAACAATACATGAGCAAATGAAGGAATCAGGCAGGAGAAAGAGATGGTAGAGATTGGGAAGTCAAAAAGAAAGAGATATTCACATGACAGAAGAGAAATACAAAATGAGAGGTACCAAGATACAATAATCAATATATTAAACAAGGCTATCTTACGGTAACCTTAAAAACTTTTACATATGCACGGGACCTAAAGCACAACCAAACCATATCTCTTAAAGACAAATCAAATACAGAAAACGAAAAATTCTTCCAGATCGACTAAAATTTTAACACAATAGAAATACTGTTTATTTTATTTTATTGCCTAATTCTTTTATTAATTTATTTTTGCATGTGTGTTGCACCTGTGAGGGGATGGGGGATTGAATGAGCAGCAAATGTGAATGTAAGTGATTTGGACCACATATTGCTGCAAAAGAAATGATTAGAAAATTTTACCTTATGAAAACCGCTCCATCTATTACTTGGGTTATAATTTTAAGCTTTGAACTTTATATGTTCATCTTAGGTTATTGATCATTGTTATACTATGCAATGACATCAAATAATTGCCCTTGAGTTTTGAATTCTAATGATGTGAATATCAATGTTTATATATACAGTATCCATGTTTGTCAATGCTTCAGAAACTGAAAATCCTAAACGTTATAACACAACTCAACTAAACTTTAAATTCTAATTAGTTGAGTTGGCCATAAGAATCTGCCCTTTTCATTCGGCTCTATCAGAGGTCATGCCAGTAGTTCAGTTAAAAGTTGACACATGTTTGATCACTTCTCCTAGGGTTAGCACAATTATTGACGCAAAACACAAGTAATGAACTTGACAAAGTATCAGCAACCAAATAATCAGAGAAGGGACAAAAGAAACTTGCACACACACAGGTTACCTGATATTTCTAAGCCTGAAGAGGTGAGATCCCCATAACAAGTCAACAATGGTGCTGGCGATGTAATCAATTCTTCTTGAAAACCATGTGTTCTGATGAACCCTTCTAATAAAAAACCAATGGAATGTGGAGGTATTTCTATAGTTTCCCCTCTCAAGTATATCGTCATTATCGACCTTTCAGCAATAAGAGATCTAAGATCTTGCATGGGTATTTTCTCAAAGATTTGAGGAAGAAGGAGCTTGGCGAGGACAGTGACACTCTCCTGAGAAACATAATGTAGGACTAATGATTAGTTTATTTGACAGGATACAAATTGGCCAACTGATTTATAACTCCGGAAATGCATTTTATTTTTCCACCTTGTTTAAACTACAACAACAACAAACTGAGCCTTAATCCCAAATCTTGGGATTCCATCTTGTTTGAACTATCATACTAAAAGTTGTGTTATAAAACTCACGTAAGCTGACCAAATGACTAGCATAATACATTATCGCCTGGGGGTGCAGAGAAAAAAGAAAAAAAAAAGAAAAAAAAAAGAAGAAAGAGTCATTCAGACTACCTGCCACAGGAAATCTTCAATTGCAGGATCAGATCTAAGTAATGTAAGTATCTTATTTGCTTCAAGAAAGAAACATAGGACCACAGAATCTGTGATCATGTCACAGATATTAGGCTTCCCAATTAGCACTTCGTAGAGACCCAGGGTACTTCCATGTGTGAAAGTTGGATGCAAAGAGTGCTTGTTCCTTATACTCATACTTGACCACTGCCAAATAGAAAAATCTTTGTCACACATGCTGATGCATAATCAGTGAGTCATGAATCTGCAAAAGGAAAAAAAAATATAGCTAAAATAAAATTGAACAGTTGCATTTCATCACCTTTACTACTCCGTTTGAGATAAGCCAAATGCCAGTTGGTTTAGAGCCTTCTTTGTAAAGTGTCACACCACGCAGTTTCATCATTTCTTTGGTGGAACCTACAAGCGGCTCACAGATTGTAGATGGAAGGGCACCTAATAAGGGATGGAGACTTAGTAGATCACGTATTTTCGGGATCCTTACCAAAGGTGGATTCCTCAGAAGCTTTTTTAAGTCAGCCTGCATTAAAATTGACAACATCACCAGTAGCATGAATTATGAAGCGTGCGTATGGACAGCACAGAAAGGATAAGAGGATTAAACCAAAGAACCTGGACAGCATCATGAAGATGGAGCATTTCTTTTTCTTCCAATAAGCCAACCTTCTCAAGATCTTGAACATAGTCAATTAGATGCTGTAGCACTGAATATGTTACTTGCCTTGTTTTCACAACACGCAACACCTGAAAAGTTTTCAAAATTTGAATTTCAACAACTTATCTGTTATGCTACATCAATAAGAGGAAGTAGTGCAGCGACAAGATGCTACTCAGAGATACAGGGAAGAGGCTTTTACTTATCCTTACACAATGTAATATAAAGCTTAGCTAAACACAGATCCAGCATTGCTCTACATATATTTAAATACTATGCATTGTGTTTTAACTATTTCTAAATTCCATTAGGCTAACAAACCTGAGGAAATGTAACACGAACATCTTCTAGAAACTGTCTCGCTTCCTCACCTTCCGCCTCACTTTCACAAATAGCAATTGAAGCAATTTCACTGTCACCTAAATCAGAAGATAAATTTAAAGTACAATAAGAAAGAGAAACAGTGCAAACACACATAAGGAGAGTAAATAAATGACCATATACAAGAAGAATAACACTGGAAAGTACCTAGACAGGGATAGAATTGAATTAGAAATTCCATTTCTTCAGAACATTTCCAATGACTTTTTTTTCTCAAATCAAAGTGCAATTGGGTTAGAATTTCCACTTGAACTGAATTTTTAACCAGAGTTTCATTTTTATTTCCACTAGTGAGAGATAACTAAAGAGAAGTCACAATATTTGGAAAGAATCCTCTTGTACAGCTGATTAAATATAAATCACAGAATGGTTGCTTTAATTACGACATTAAAGCTTGACATAGAATTAGAGAGGTGCTGCATGCTATCAGCGTGAGACACACAGGACACCATATCTCTGATGTGCAAGCAATCCATGATCGCCTGAAAACTGGATTGTTAAATGCCTAAAAATGAGGGATTGCTGAAAGCATTGTTCATTAAAGAGTCTCGGCAAGTTTGTGAATAAAGACTTCAAGATCAGAACAGCAGATCTAGACACCTGAGACATGGGCCATGCTGGTCCAATTATCTTTGAAGGTAGAGCTACAATTTTCTTTTCTTTTTTTTTTTTGTGTCAGAGGGGAGGCTACATATTTTCCTCGAACTGGTACCAAGCAGCTTCTTTCATGGCAGTCTGATGCCTTTGTGCACTGCATCAGAACTGGCGAAGAAAAAGGTCAGCTTTACTGAAGAAGGAGGGGCGGACCCGGTGCTTGCGGGCCTCCTCTGCAGCGAGTGCTTGTTGGACCCCCACCACCGTTTCCCGAGAGGACCTATTCTAAAATCTTTCTGCTACAACTGTTACCAAGCAGGCCGTGATTGCTAGGCATGAGAAATTCAATGTCAGGTTTTTCCACATCGCAAGGGCCTAATGGATGGATCTCCAAGACAAGCATAATTACCTCCGACTGAAAATGGGGGTAAGTTTTCCATGACTTTTGCTTGCTTTTTGTACATGGGGAGCAATTTGGAAGACTCTAATTAAAGATTACACACTAGGTGAATGATATTTCAAACAAACAAAAATTTAGCATGAGAATATCAGGTCTATAAAGCATAATGACTTCCTTTTCTTAAGCATGATGTCATGATACTTTTTCTTTTTCAATTTTGAGAACTTGGGTCTTATTTGGATCCCATATCAACAAAATTGGATTTGAAAGGCAGATGTTTTTGTGCAGTTAAGCAAGTACTTTCAGGACATGAGAGGATTCCTCCCTCCCTCCCTCCTCTCTCTGTCTCTCGATCTTGATAATTTTAGCGTGATAGAGTCTATACTCTGCATTTAGGTTGATAACTCAGATTTTGGTTCTTTTAGTGCACAGTGTGAATCAATTGATTTAACCGAAAATAAAGGGACTTACCCCTATTTGATTTTTGTGCACAATCCCAGGATGCTAAATGAACAAATGTCAATCATTTTGTGC
Source organism: Dillenia turbinata (assembly GCA_037126225.1). NCBI lineage: Eukaryota > Viridiplantae > Streptophyta > Magnoliopsida > Dilleniales > Dilleniaceae > Dillenia > Dillenia turbinata. Next base: position 12,166,752 of record JBAMMX010000019.1, read on the forward strand.
TTCCCGTTCTAGTTTAGTTTATTGCTGCTGATTTAACATACTTTATTCTTTCATGTATTTTCACATTTGAAAAACAATCTACGATTAGAAAAAATACCTGCATGCAGACAAAATATCAGAGAAGCACTGATCATGCATCAACCAAGAGACCCAGAGTTAAGAGACCAAAGAGATCAATTGGCAGAAATTCAAGATCAATGAGCCTTACCAATGAATTCATGTAGTTGCCGACGAGCAAATCTATGTGCACGAAGAAATGCAGCACAAATGTAGCATGCAGATTCTAGTCTTTCCACAGTAAAATATGTAACTAGCTTTTGTGGGAGAGTGCTGGTTTGGAGAAACTTATAATATCTGGGGAAACGAACATGGGCTTTTAATCCATTCCAATCACATAAAGGCCCATGAGCCACTGCATCAATAGCTTCATCCACTGATTGCATCAGAAGATTTGCAGTGGTTTGTGTTATTCTTCCCTCATCAAGCATTGCCCAGTAAGCAGCCTGAACACCTGAGAGGAAAATTCTTATATTAAAAAGCATAAAATGGTCACTTACAAGTCAAGCTTCAGGATCCAAAGCCTAGTCAGTTTGATAAAATAGTGTAATTGTATCAGAATGTTTCCATCTTAAAATACTAACTTTGCAGCATGCTCACCCTAAGAGCAGTGCGTTAAGTTTCAATATATACGAAATGTGATACACTTTTTTAGGTTGACCTAGAATTTAACAGACAGGGCAAATATATTTAAAAAAATAAAATTAGACAGAATGTAATAAATCCTACTGGTGGTCGGTGAGGACAATTTGGTCTCTAAATGCCTCAGTGCCTCAATGGCACATATGTAGTCAATATAATATAACCTTCCACCTTCTCATGTTCCTTCCAAGGGATTACATAAGTGATATGATCCAGCTATGCCTCCCATCCCTCCAGCCGAAGCCCATGGTTCTGGAATTAATAGACCAATAATCATCATCCAAAAGGACACCTAAACAAGTAATGGTCCAAGAATTTACACGATAATGCACAATAGAAGCACTCATCTAAGAGAGTCTCAAAATATAAAGGAAAGAATATTGCTCCTAGAAAAATTGAACCTCAGACGATATATGTTGTAGCCAGTTCAAAGCAAACGAAGGGCATTAGCAAGATCCAATCTTCCATCCAAGAGGAAAGAGGATTGTTATCAGAAAAGTGCAAGTGCAATAGCAATCATCCTTTGCAACCCATTGAAAATGACCTGCAAAAAGATCTCCGCCACTACATCCAGCAACAAGCTGAAAATATCCACCACTTGAGTAAATAAAAAAGAAGCCAAGAGGATCACCTTGCCTAAGCCCAGTAAGATGTTCTGCTCCAAGATTTGGAAGGAGAAACAAGCATCTTATGGCTCTTAGAAATATCTTCATCTATATTGGTACTTTATACTACGACTTATTTAAGCAAGCTATGGACCCTTAGAGGATCACAAGCATGCCGGACTTAGAACAGAATTTGGTACAATGATGCTACAGCAAAATAATACAGCTGCCATATGCATTTTATCAAAAAGTAAGCATTTTTATGGGAAAAATTAAGGGACTACCCAAACCTAAGCACTCTTAAATGTAAGCAAAAAGTGAAAGTACAGAAAGAATGACTAAGGCCTCATACAACAACAACAACCAGAGCTTTAATCCCAAAATTTGGGGTCGACCGATATTGGAGTATTAATCCTATGACAAGAGATTGCATGCTAACAAGAACTCATTTTAGAAGAGATTCGAAGAATTGATATAAACTTATTGAGATACACTTACCATTTAGAAGCCGAACACGAATATCCTCCAAGTTCATACAGCTTAAATCGTTATCACTTTCAGAAACATTATGAGGATGCAGACATTCCCCTTGCACATCATTCAAGCTTGTAATGTATCTTTTGACCGTTGGCCAATCAGCAGGTCCTAACTCTTCATCATCCCCAAGATTCCCAAAAGCCTCCAGTGCTTTGTCCAACATCTCATGCCTTGTGTAGTCCAATATACGCAGCTACAAGCCCAAACAAAAAAGCCATAGAGATTAATATATAATAATCAAAAAACATGACCAAAAAAAAGAAAGATAAAGTTCAAATAATAAGCATCATGTGGAAAGCAAGAGATGATCAATAACGATAGTGCACCTTCGCAGTTGATAATATATCCATATTTAGAAAATGCAATATAAACTGTGTCGTGGAACCATTGAGGATAAGTGTCAAGAAAACAATGCCACCAGTGAAGAAAACAAACTGCAAAATTCAAAGATCAAGATTAATTATTTAAGTCCAATACATTCAAAATGGTTCAATTTATTTAATCCCACATATGGCATTATAGTTATCCTTTTCAAGATATATCTCTTGTTAACATACCAGAGTTCCTGTTCCTGAACTGAGATATGATGGGAGATCCCTGGAACTCTGAAATCCAGAAAGCACCATAATTAGATTGCCAATACTTCCCAAAAACTAAAAATGCATAACAAGTTATCAAGAACATTGTATATTGCGGATGCACACTCTGACACCCAGAGGGATTAGCATTATCCCATTACTTATGGAATATAAGAACTGCCATATTTTCCCTACTTGAAAAGAATTGACAGTCAACATGGATGAAGTTTTACAATTTCTCATGGGATCAATTTTAAAGTCATTGATCTGATAGCTATAGGAGAATCACTGACCACTACTTAGCCAAGAGCTCTCCATTCCTAGTAAGGTGACTTTGCAAACAATCTGAGCCGAGCATTAAGATGCTCAAGTTTGTGTATCTAAAATCAATTAAACACGAGCATGAGCTCTCGCATATTCGCAAGCCTAGTTGAGCAGCAAAGTGAACCACAAGCTTGGCCAGTTCACTAAATAAATGAACGCAAGCTTAACCTGTCACTGACCTCAGCTCAAACTTATTTGCAGCCACAGATTCCACTTATATACTAATTGTGATGCTCACATGGATATGCACATCCTTTTTTGTGTTTTAATAGTGGACTAAACACATATTTTACATCTTGGCACAAGCATGTCCATGACTAAAATTGTTCCCACACAACAGCAAAAGACTAAATAAATAAAAATAGATTGATAAAGTAATCAGAAAAAGAACTGCCATAAACACATCAATCAGTTGGAAATTATATCTGTGTTTCTATGTTAAAAATGGTATCATATGAGGCTCCAACAAAAGGAGCTAGATACAAACTCTTACTTGCTACAAAACTCTATCTTGATATGGTCCTAAGCTTCATCCATGCCATGCTTGTGAAATATAATCCATTTTCAACTTTGCATCCACTGCTTCTTTAGCAATCCAATCCCTTTCCAAGTATTCAATACCTTCTACAAAAGCATATTGATAAGACCTGAAAATTTTTCTTATTTTCTCCTCAACTTCTATTCAAAACCTTGGAGACTAATTTCTACAGGCTCTTGTCAAGGCTGATAATGAAAAAGTAACTTATACTTGCAGCCGTACCTTCTCCTAGATCAACTCTGACATAAAATTCCCTTGTCTTATGGATTCCGCAAAATATAAAAAATAAAAAATAAAATAAAAAAATCAGAACCTGCTTATTAATATGATCAAGTGCATCTACTCCTTGTTTCATGTGAAAGTCCCCAAAATAAGGAGATAAAATGACATAAAAATGGTGCAGAAACCATGCTGTCTTCCTATTTGAGATTCAACTATTACTTGTTTCTTAACTTCAAATTCTTGACTTCATTAAATAATTTACAAATAAGACAGGGAGAGCACAAATTTATGTCAAAGCTCAAAAATAGGACAAAGTACATGGAGGAGGATAAGATATCCACTCAAAATAAAGGTACAAGAAAACTACAATAGTTTTTCTTTCTTGTTTCATTTCTCAGTTTGTCATGCTTCTTATTTATCCTCTAAGACTGCTAAACAGACTTAAATTGGGGTTGTGGATGCTCTCACAGTGGCAGTCATGGCGTAACAACAAAAATTACGCATGGAAGATTGATGAGTTTTGTTACTTTTAAAGGTGTTAAATTGCAATGGTGTTGCAGAATTAACAACTTGACAAGGTCTGTTGTAGCAAAGCCATAGTGGGTGCATACAAATCATGTCACTGCCGTAGCAGGAGCAACGATGTTAAAACCCCTGTAAAGAGTCGTTTTGAACACAATAACAACAAATATGATTACATAATAGCCAATTTTATTGTGTCGTGTTGGTGTAAATTTGAACTCACCCTTTTATTTCTAGTTCTGTTAAAAATAATTGCTTTTCTTCCTATTCTAAAAATACATTTCTGGTTTTCCACTATAGATTGCTAGGCTACTTGCTTCTTGATATGTATTTCACTTCATAATAGCATTACCGGAAGACAAAAATACACTGCTTGTGCACTTGTAGGTTGGGGAGTGCGTGGAAGGGAAAAGGTCAATAGTTCACACGTTGCATTATATGCTAAGAAGATGTGATGTCTGGCTTCTAGGTCAAACAAGTTATGCAAAATAAGGTGGTCAGTGGTCCTACTTGAGATGATATATATATATATATATGGCTGCGACCTGATATGAAGAATTGTCCCACTTTGCCTTATGAACCATTTTGAAGGAAAGAAACAACCGACCTTCCACCACCTCTTCCATTTTTTAACATTAGGAAGACACTAAAAAGAGAACTGGAAATCCCAAACATTAAAGTAAAGAATGGCAGTCCCGGATCTTCCATTTGTATGAGCATGTGCACATGGATGAGGCAAGACACAAAGAGATCCAATAAGAGCTATATATCCTACAAACTTACAAATACCATGAATATAAAGTAGCCTAGCTACCAAAAGATTTCACCAGAAGTGTAAACAGAACAAAATAGAACATCTACACAAGGAAAATCAAGTTCAAAGAAAAAAAATAATCTGTTTAAGATAACTTTTTTGACATGGATAGCCATTGTCTCAATGGGCATAATGTACATATAACACAGCAAACCATAATATATCTAGAATTTCTGAGCAAAAATGAAAAGGAATAGACAGGAGCAAGAGAAGTTAAATGGCTTGTAAATATGTAAGATCAAGGTGATAACCATTTGTATGAGTTGATTGGAAAATATGCACAACCAAATAAAACGAGCTACATGTCTAGAGTTTGAAGATTTATAAACTATGGACATGCATGCTTGCTTGCACAGACAAACTAAACAATGCTCAAGGAGAAATATTTATAAATGATCCAGACTGAACAAAACTTGCCTTGACAGATAATGATAGTGATAAGGCCACAGCACCCCGTAAGCCAGACCACACAAGAATGATTGCTTCCTTCCAGTCAAGACCATAGCCAAAATATTTGAGAAAAGGAAATAATACGGTAACAACAATAACGCGGGAGATTTGGACATAAACATATAGAAGAGCAAGATAGCCCCAAGAACTTCCTGAAAAAAGAAAACACACACAAACACTCACATCAATCACTGAAACAAGGGCAGATTTATTATAATCTAGCGAAGAGTATGGAAGAGTCAATACGCAAGCCTATCACCTTGGCCTTCAAAGTCGCTGCTAAGAACACCTTCAGCTATGACAACTCCACTGAAAAATGAAACCAATACAATCTAAATAATGTTAAAGATGAAATAGATTACCGAACACAGGTACACAATCACAATTGTGATTGATAGAAATGATTAATTACTTCACATTAGGCTCTTCAAAAGTGAAAAGAGAATCTTGACTATGGGCTTGGTCTAAAGAGCAGCTCAGCATGCATCATCCAATTAAAAATCTGGTAATAACAAGGTCATGGTATCATATCCCTGAGCATGATATGCTATTTTGTTGCTTTTTGACTTGGCTATTTGGACAGTTTAGTTTAGGTCCAGTACAAGTAAAATCAGCTCAACTGTGAAGCATGCAAACCAAGAAATATGGCAATGCATTCGTGTGTTCAAGAATCAAAACAAGGTGGAAAGGCAACATATTTATCAGCACCACAAAATTACAACATAGAAAAAGAAAAGAAAAAAGGTTCTAAATGATGTGCCAAATCAATCTCTCACCTCAAGATGAAGATTAATGTATTAGCAATATATGTAACCATCTCCCTGAAAGAAGAAATTCAAGATTTCAGATGGCAGCAACTTTGAAGGTATATGTGCAATAAATACAAGGTGTCTCTTCAGAAAAGTATCATTATGAAAAATATAGACTCAAAAGCCAACCATTAAACCCTAGAGGAAAATGGTTAACAAGATGTGACAAGGGAAATAAATCCACGAGATCAGTAACTAGGAGGGCCAATCTAGAATGTGGAAAAGTTTTCAGGTAATATGTTGCAAACAAGATTGTTGGAAGATTTTGTATTTTATTCTTTCCGGATTTATGTAATATAATTAGAGATAGGGATCTCTACATAGCTGTCTCTAGAAGTTAGGGATGTGATTGAGAGCAAGTCAAAGATTATGGCATTTAGGTTTTCCTTTTTAGATAATTCTCGATTTTAGTCGGTGATAGCTCTTGTATATATATTTGGCTAAACTATATAAAACATATAGTGAAAGAACACAAAATCTTTTCAATATTGTCCTATGGTATCAGAATTTTAAGCTCTTTCGGGGATTGAAAACTTTGTCCTTCACAGCCTTCTTTTTGTTCTCTTTTTTATTAAAAAAAAAAAAAAAAAAAAAACTCTGTTTTCTGAGAACAAAACAGAGTGGTTTTTCAGCCCTAGACCTTTTTCTTGACTCCTGTCACTGAGAGGCCTTCATTGCCGCCCTTTTACCCTCTTGCGATGTGCCTTATGACCAGCTCTTAAAGAATGTCAAAAATGACATCTTCTAGCCTTGTTGTTCAACCGTCTCAGCCAACAGAGGAGGAACAAATACCACACACCATACGTGAACCATGGAACATCTAACCGATGTATCGACTTAATGGTAAAAATTATTTGAAATGGTCTCAGTTAGTTTGGACTTTTCTAAAAGGGAAGGGAAAATTGAACCACCTGTTGGGGACTGGACCAAAAGAAAGTGAAGCATGTTTCAAAGTGTGGGACAAGGAAGACTCGATTATGTCTTCGCTATGGAACTCCATGATGCCCAAAATCAGCAACACATGCATGTTCTTGCCATTTGCAATGGCAATCTGGGAGGCCCTAAATTGGACGTATTCCCAAGTCTATGATGCTGCACTAATATAATATACGAAATTAAAAACAAGATGGGAGCAACCAAACTCGGGAGTAAACTGTGACTGAATATGTTAATTTCATGCAAAACCAGTGACACGGACTTGATTATTATCAAGTGATTGATTTAAAATACACCAATTGTGCAGCTATAATAAAAAATTTTATTGAAAGGGATCGAGTTTATGATTTTCTTTCAGGTTTAAACCATGAATTTGATCAAGTTCGGATTCAGATTCTAAGACGGACAAAGGTTCCATCCATTGATCAAACAATCTCCCTGGTTTGGGTTGAAGAGAGTCATAGGGAAGTTATGCTTTTTACCTGAATCAACTGAAGGCTCTACACTTGCAGCGGCTAGTAACAAACAACGAGGTCTTACCTTGGAATAGCCACCAAATACTGAACACAGAAAGCCAGGCTGTGAGGAGCTTTAGCATACCTACTACAAAAAGCCGCGACATACAAAAGATCATTGCTAAATTGCATGGGAAACCAACCACCAGTCATGAATGGGGAAATAAAGGAGGACCACTGCAACGTCAACAAAATCAGGCCCATATGGTGTTTTACAAGCAACACAGGATCAAAAACAAGCATGCGGGGGATTTAACAGCAAAGAGACAGAAAAGTTGAGGAGCCTACTGGAGTCACTTGAGAAACCTTCATCTGGTTCTTATTCTTTCGCCCTTTCAGGTAAATCACCCCGTTCTCTAGGATTAAATGTTTCTGATAAAATGCTTGTGGATTCATGATTCTAGACTCACGAGCCACAAATCATATGACTCACATCTCAAAAAAGTTTGTAACCTATACCCGATGTCCAAGCAATAGGAAAATCTTTGTAGTTGATGGAACTAGAACCATGGTGGGAGGAGTAGGGGATGTCCATATTACCTCGAGTGTTGTTCTTAAAATTGTCTTACATATCCCAAAGCTGTCAACTAATTTTGTATCCATTCAGAAACTTACAAAAAACTTACACTACCATGTTACGTTTTACCCTTCTTACTGCGAATTTTAGAATCAAGGTTCGGATGGAGGATTAGACTTGCTAAGGAGAAGGATGGGTTTACCATCTTGAGAAAACCAATCACTGAATATGATCAAGTCAAATTTATCCGTGTTATTTCTTTCTTTCTTCCAATAAAGATGCCTTCTGGTTACACCATTTCCGCCTTGGAAACCCATCATTAGCAATTTTAAAAATTATTTTTCCTTCTTTGTTTAAGGTATTCAACGTTAAACAATTTCATTGTAATATTTGTGATTATGCCAAAAACACATGGGTTTCTTTCCCCATTAGTAATAAAAGAACCTTTTCTCCTTTCTATTTAATTCACAATGATATATAGGGAGGAGAGATGTGCCGAAATGGCACATGTGAAAAAAAAAATTTAAAACAACACCCTTCAAAAAAATTTTCCAAAATTGACACATACATGTCGAGTCTTGAAAACTCGATATGTACTATTCATCCCTTCAAGATGTCGAGTTTTCAAAACTCGACAAGTACCGTTCATGTCGAGTCTTCAATACTCGATGTATATTGTTCATACATTTTTTACACATATGTCGAGTCTTTAAGACTCGACTCGATATATGTGTGCTGGTTTTGGAATTTTTTCTCCAACTATGTTGTTTTGAAATTTTTTTTTTTCATGGGTGTCATTTGGGTACACGTCTCATATAGGGAACCTCAATAGTTATAAATATTTCTTCGGTAGTTTGTTTCTTTCATAGATGACTGTACTAGGGTCATTTCGATATTCTTGCTCAAAAATAAAAATGATGTAAGCTATTTTTTCTCCAATTTCCATACAATCGTCCAAAACCAATTTGGTACAAAAATTAAAACAGTTGGGACTGATAATGCTTGGAACTATTTTAATAAAGTCCTATCTCCTTACTTTCTAAAGGAAGGAATCATTCACGAATCATCTTGTAACACTGCCCCACAACAAAATAGGGTTAGCTGAAAGCAAAAATCACCACCTTCTAGACAGTACACGAGCATTATTATTTTGTCACAATGTACAAAAACAATATTGGGAAGCGGCGCTCACATCTAATCACATCATAAACAGAATTTCTTCACAGATCTTAGATTAAAAAAGTCTAATGGAAGTCCTATCCATGTTTTATCCCAACATTAGAGTCAGAAGCAACCTCACTCCTCGGGTATTTAGGTGTATTTCATTTGTCCATGTCCAAAACCATAACAAAGGAAAATTGAACCGTAGAGCCATTATGTGTGTGTTTGTCAAGTATTTAGGTGTACTTCGTTTGTCCATCTCCTATTCCATATGCTCTTGTCCAAACAAGTCTCCAATAAGGGATAACAGAGTTTTTAATTATTTCAGATTTGAACATGTGTACTCAAGAAAGGAAGCTCCACCTCCGGATCTGAAGCAAGCTCAAGCCACCAATCTAAGTCCTAAGAATGAGATAACATTATCTAACCCCATACCACCTATTGATTACCAACTTCTCGAGACTATATTACAGACCTAGACATATCCATCGCTATGAGAAAAGAAACCCGAGAGAGTTCCAAATGACCACTTATCATTTATTCCTTTTTGTAACCTCAAAAAATTTTTCACCAGCTCACAAGAGGTTCTTCATGAATCTAAATAAAATATCAATTTCAAACACTTTATCTGAGGTATTAATCAAAGAGGAGTTGAGGAAAACCATGACCATTGAAATGGATGCATCGGAAAAGAATAAGACATGAGAACTAGTCAACCTGCTAGAAGAAAACAAAGCAATAGAGTGCAAATGGGTTTTCTCTTTAAAGAAGGCAGATGGATCATTAGAGCACCACAAAGCAAGATTATTTGTTAATGGGTACACTCAGACTTACGGGGTTGACTATCACAAAACATTTGTACCCGTTACAAAAATGAACAAGGTGAGAATATTGTTGTTGCTTGCTGCTAATTTTAATTGCTAATTACAATAATATAATGTGAAGAATGACCTCATGACGATCTTGAGGAAGAAATTTACATGAGTATCACACAAGTATTTGGAGGGGCTGAAGAGAAAAAAGTATGACGGTTAAGAAAGGCATTGCATGGCTTAAAACAGTCTTCTCGAGCTTGGTCTAGAAGATTTACTGAGATCATAATAGCTATGGGGTACAAGCAGAGTCAGGAGATCACACCCTTTTCATCAAACATTCGGCATTGAGCAGTCACAGTTTTGATAGTTTATGTGGACGACATAAGTGTAACCAGAAGTGATGGAAAAGAAAACAAGCTCTAAAGCAGTGCTTGGTCAAGGAATTTGAGATAAAAGATCCGGAAAGATTGATGTATTTCCTAGGGATTGAAGTAGCCCACTCTAGACAAAGAATCTCGATTTTCCAACAAAAGTATGCTACTGATCTCTTAAAGGAAATGGGAATATTAGCTAGCAAACCAGTTGCAACACCAATTAAATAGAACCATAGACTTGGAGAAGCTGTTGAACATCGAACTGTAGACAGAGAAATGCACTAGAAATTAGTCGGAAAGCTTATCTACCTTTCTCATAAACAGTCAGACATAGCCTACTCTTTAAGTGCTATTAGTCAATTTATGCATTACTCTTTAAGTGCTATTAGTCAATTTATGCATGCCGCCAAGGAGGAGGCTCATCTTCAAGCTGTTTACAAGGTGCTTTGACACTTAAAAGCCTATACCGGAAGAGGTGTTTAAGAGAAACTCCGAATTCTCTCTCGAAGCCTACACTGATGCTTACACCGATGCAGATTTTGCAAGGCCTCATGTTGATAGGAGGTCTACTATAAGCTATTGCACCTTTCTCGAAGAAAATTTGATAACATGATGAAGCAAGAAACAGAACATTGTAGCCTGATCTAGTATAGAAGCTGAAATTAGAATAATGGCACAAGGAGTCTATGAATTGTTGTGGTTAAAAATCAAACTAGACCTAAAGGTTAAATGGAATGGACCAATGTGACTCTACTACAATAATAAGGCAGCCATCAATATTTCACATAATATGGCACAACATGACCGAACTAAACACATCAAGGTAGATAGACGTTTCATCAAGGAAAACTGGAGAGTGGGATGATCTGTACTCCATATGTTCCCACTGGCACTCAATTTGCAGGGTCTCCTGTTGATCGGAGGCCTGCTATAGGCTATTGCAACTTTCTCCGAGGAAATTTGATAACATGGCAAAGCAAGAAACAGAACGTTGTGGGCCGGTCAAGTACAAAGACTGAGTTTAGAGCAATAGCTCAAGGATTCTGTGAATTATTGTGGTTGAAAATCATACTGGACGACCTAAAGGTTAAATGAAAAGGACTAATGACACATTACTGCAACAATAAGGCAGCCATCAACATTCCAAATGGTACAACACAACCAAACTAAACACATCAAGGTAGATAGGCATTTTATCAAGGAAAAACTGGAGAGCAGGCTGATCCATACTCCATATATTCCCACCGGCAGCTAATTTAGAGGACCTCCTGTTGAACGGAGGTCCAGTACAGGCTATTGCATTTTTCTCAGAGGAAATTTGAAAACATGGTCAGGCAAGAAGGAGAATGTTGTAGCCCGGTCAACTGCAGAAGCGGTGTTTAGAGCAATAGCTTAAGGAGTTTGTGAATTGTTGTGATTGAAAAACATACCAGACGATCTGAGGCTAAATGGAATGGACCAATGAGACTCTACTATGACAATAAAGCAGCCATCAAAATTACACATAATCCAGTACAACATGACCGAACTAAACACATCAAGGTAGATAGACATTTCATCAAGGAAAAATTGGAGAGTGGGCTGATCTGTACTCCATATGTTCCCACCAACAATCAATTTGTAGGGTCTCCTGTTGATTGGAGGTCTATTACAAGCTATTGCACCTTTGTCGAAGGAAATTTGATAGCATGGTGAAGCAAGAAACAGAATGTTGTAGCCCCGGTCAAGTGCAGAAGCTGATTTTAGAGTAATGGCTCAAGGATTCTAAGAATTGTTGTGGTTGAAAATCATACTAGATGACCTAAAGATTAAATGGAATGGACCAATGAGACTCCACTGCAACAATAAGGCAGCCAACAACATTGTACATAATCTAGTACAATACGGACATAAATAAACACATCGAGGTAGACAGGCATTTCATCAAGGAAAAACTAGAGAACGAGCTGATGTATACCCCATATGTTCCCACCGACAGTCAATTAGCAAATGTGTTGACAAAAACACTCGACAATAGTACCTTTCAAGAAATTATTGGCAAGCTGGGAGTAAAAGACTTATATTCACCAACTTGAGAGTGAGTGTTGGAAGATATGAGTCTATTGTATTTTATTCTTCCGTGATTTATGTAATATAATTAAGAGATAGGAATCTGCATATAGCTATATCTAGAAATTAGCGATATGATTGAGAGAAAGTCAAAATTATAGTATTTAGGTTTTCGTAGTCGGTGATAACTATTGTATATATATTTGGCTGAAGTTATAAAACATATAGTGAAAAAATACAAAACCATTTCAATATTGTCTTCTCCCGTAAAGATCATTTAGGGAGAGTATCAAAAGCTACTGCAAAGTGATTATATTAGTTTATCCACTAGAAACAAAATACGAAAGTAATTAAGTTGGTTTGACTCAGTTGAAAATTCACAATTCAGGTCATGGGTCATTATTCATATGTCAAACTAACTCTGAAACTCTCTCTTTAAAACCAGGGAAAAAAGTTGAACCGGAGAAGAGAGCAGGCCAACAGTCAGTGATTCAATAGGGTTTTATCAGCTATTGAATGGTGATGACGTCATTAATATCGTTTCATATTGACAAAGATAGAGTAACCATGAAACATGAAGATATAAAAGATACTACATTGTGTTAAATTTTGAGCAGTCATATTCTTCTAACATCATGTAGAGACATTGTTACCAGGACATAGACCTGCCTCAGACTTGGGCCAACAGACCATCTTTCAGTTAAGGTCCTATTTCTTATTATTTCCTCCCTAATAACGTGTTCAAATGTAATTAGCACCTCTCTGAAACATCTGAACAAGTCAGAGCTGCCCAACTTCCAGCACAATCCCAGGAGAGTTATCCCCAGTTAGCCCTGATTTCCTTGATCTCAAAAGACCTCTCTGACTAAGACACCTTCATACTGATGATCATGTCCTGCTCAAGACCTCTTTTAGATGGATTCTGTTCATCATCCTCAGTAAGTAAAAGTAAGTAATCTGACTTGCAGTCATATCAGCATAAATCACCTTGTCACCATTATCCTTTTCAATCATGATGATAAAGCTTTGCCTTCTTCTCCCACTAGCTAACTTATGGGAAAGGTCTTAGCAATCCACTTAATTCAACTACCTAATTCTAGTCTTGTCTCCAAAATAACTCACTTCCTTGACCAAAAGCCCAATACTCTCTACATGAGACCACACTCATCAACTAGCCAAACCATCAGGCTCTCACAAAATTTCAATCTTCCTCCGTCCAATATTAGCAAACACCTCTATGTTCAAGCTTTTTAACCTCTTTCTAGTGTTTTGTCTCAAACTGCATGCTTCTTTGACCAGACCCTATTTATTCTGCTCCCTCTCATTTTTGTGGTTCTTCGTTTGTTAGCATAAGGAAATGTGTCTCATAAGTAGAAGCTGAATAACCAAAAAAAAAAAAAGGTCTGCTAAAAGGAAAAGAATTCATGGATCCCACCTGCTATGACCAAAAGAACTCATTCACCCCTATTCTTGAGGCCTAAACTACACTTCTATATAAAGAGAAAAAAGTGTCTTGGTCTAACAATGGAAACAACCCATACTATCCAGCTTCTTTCTTCGTTCCTTTTTTTAAAAAATAAATAAAGTAGTCTAAAGGGAAATAAATAAATCAGGGAATATTAAAGTCATGCAAAAAATTATAAAAACAAGATGCCTACAGAGCTAAATAAATAGTGAGAACATAATCTTACACAACAATTAGGCAATGAAGATATAGTGCGAGATGACATCATAAGAAATCATTAAGAACTAATTTTACTACAATAAAATCGATTTTTAATCAATTACATAATGATCCTACATTACAAGTATTAGAGATCTTATGATCCATATCCAACATGGAATCAAATGATTTAAAAGGGTCTTCCGAAAGGTGTATATGGTTATCAATTCCAGAATGACTGTGAATAGTTCTAGAGAGGGAATAAAGCCCACAGCATTTTGCAGGCATTCATGCTTGTACATTACTATAAGTGGGCACAAGGAAATACCAGAAGTGATGCAAGCTCTGTTGGCCATCACCTTTAAAAGCTGTCCTTGCCACTGCAGAATAAAACCTGCCCATGGATTGTATTATGATAATATCTCACTCAATAAGCTCATTAGAGGGTTGTTAGAAATTGCAACTTACATTCCCAAAGTCATCACTGCCAGAACACCTGAAAGATTAGCCCCTTCTTGTGCCTACGACATTATAGACAATAAGTCTCCAAAGAATAGCTAATGATGTGTATCAGAAAAATATGCCAATTTAACTTAATAAGTCCACATAACCATACCAGGCCTGGACAAGAACAAGGCAAAATGAAAATGGGGATGTCCAATTCTTGTAGTATCTCAAATTGTATGGTAGAGAGAGAGAGAGAGTAAAAATAAATAAATGAATAAATGAGGTACTGCCTTTAAGTTGGAAACCTTGTCACGGGCATCATGGGCAAGAACCAGAATAAATTTGCTCATTTACCAGACCAAGTTGAACATTTACAGGAACTTTGATCCAGAAATCTCCACTTAATTCATCTCTCCAAGACCATGATGTGGACTATCTTCACCCAAATGTCCAGACAGAGAAGTTGACAAACTATTCAAATTGCAATAAATAAGCCTAGAAGATTTCCCTCTTTATTTTTATCAGCAATGTAAATTTTTTTGGCTCTCAATCCAGTGCAGAGACAGCACTTGTACATAGTCACCTTACATAAAATATCATCTTGAGTCTAAAAGATTTTAGTTCTCAAACCAATGCCTTGGAGCACTATCTCCTTATGCCTTTTTTGGATTACTTGTCCAGAGAAGTTTACTTGCATCATGAATGGTCTTGAAATGACCATAGGCAACCGCAGGTCAGTTTCCTATCAAAAATCATATGGATTGGGGTCCATTATTTCCAACAATGTCTCCCCTATTATAACTTCTATAAGCTCTTAGGAACCTTAATTTTTTATGCTTTAGTTCATTTTTTTCTTTCTTCATTTTGCCTATCTTTTTTATTGCTTTTTTTTTTTGGGGGGGGGGGGTCGAAAGGTGATTGAGTTCTTAATTTGGATGAAAGGGATGCAAAATCCATTCTTTGAACCCTGCACTAGGAAAGTACCAAGCAGCTGCTATTTGAATTATGGGATACAATGGGACCAGCTCTCTCCTTACCATAAAACCCCTAACCATGCTTAATCTAAACTTAATACCACGACCTCCTGGTACTATCTCAAAAGTTTCATTAGCTAAACTAACTAGCTAATACCTCCGCTTATCTCTTTTTGCTATGTACTAGTCTTCTTCAATAAGCTAAAGATGATTTTACTAAGAAAAACAAATGAATACACAACCACAAACTTCACTTTTTGTACGGGGCATTTTATGGTCTTCTTTTGTAGGCTACTCAAAAGGATAGTTATGGGTTGAAAATTCTAAATTTCTATCTGGTCATCATAGTATCTCATTTCTCCCACATTTTAAAAAAAAAAAAAAATTTGCAGGCGGCTCTTGTACAAACTATTCACTCTGACAAACCACAAAATCTTTATGTTCTCGTTTTTCTATTACTTTGCTTTGTTATACTTTACATGTTGTTTGGGGCAATAACTTTCTGCCAGAGTTATCCCCAAAAGGCATGCACTCCTAAATAAGAAATATGACAATCTTACCTTAAAAATTTTGTATTTGCACTTAGTTACACAACCCTAGCAGTCTCTCTCTCTCTCTCTCAAAAGATACTACCAGCTTTTCTGATGATGAGTTACCTTTTATCCTTGAAAATCACTGCCCCAAACAAATCTAACTCCCACCTCTTTTTTATTTCTGTGTATAACTAATCACCACCCCAAAATTTCTATTCCAAAATTAGCATTCCCTCTGCTATCACCCACAAAAAAAAAAAAAAAAAAAAAAAAAAAAAAAAAAAAAAAATTCAGAGAAAGAGAGAGAGGGAGTGGCATTGCCTTTTTCCATAGAAAAGAGATTGCCTAGAAGAAGGAAGATATTACAAGAGAAATTCTAAGATGATAGGAAATCCTCTCAAAAACTTACAAGACAACAGAGGAGCTAAATGAGGACTGCTTTCCAATCTCTCCCTTCAAATCCTCCAAACAATAATCTTTAAAGGCCCCTGAAGCATTAGCTCAATGAGACACAAAAAAAATACTCCCATGGAAAGAGAGTCGTACCAATAGACCCAGTCATCATGATTCTAGCATTCTAACCCATCCCAATCCACCAAAGATGAGTTATTAAAGCACTTTTTCATCACAACAAATTCTCAAAGCTTTTAAATCGAGTATCTGCTGTTGGATAATAGACTAGTATAGAATTGACCCAGATGATCCTTAATTTGGTTAGTATGTCCCTCTGACCCCTCTCTACATCCAAGGCCTCTACTCTAAACTTGGTCCCTAGAATATCAGTCAACTTGATAAAGCCATTGATCATCATAAATGGCAAACAAGCAACTCCACATTCTTCTGATACCTAGCAGAAACCTAATAATCTCCAGAAGCATACCTTTATCCGTTCACGGAAACTGTTCTATCAAATACTAAAATTTCGCAATAGGTGACCCTCAACTCCACATGATCAAATTCACACAAGTGCCTATGAATTTCTTCTGTAAAAAGGGGGGAAAATCCCTGTCAAACTAAAGACTTGGCATTTTATTACCTTCTATTTTCTTAAGTACAGCATTATGTATAATAATTTTGAGAATCAAACAAAGTGCCCTTGACATTTTGTCTTCATCTGCACCCCAACCATTTTTTTGAAACTAGTAACTCAGTTATCTCTATGCAAGCAACATATCATTACTTAGGTGTACACAATTAATGCATCCGCACCATCTCCTAGAAATTGAGTAGACCCAATGGTAGAATATGGGGAAAGGTTAAGTACGAAAATATATGTTACATGGACCCAAGTACAGAGTTGCCTGCAGACACATGTTGGACCCAGGCTGGTGCCTCATTCTGGCTCAATGTCATGAAGTGCCCAACACCCATACAGTACCAATCTCATGTCCATTCAACACAGTTACAATGGGGCAAAGTGGAGCTTTCGTGACTGTTGGAAATAGCAATAAGGAATTAATAGGATCCACCAGAAGCAAGAGAAAAATTAATAAAAGTCTTCTATGGCATATGAATAGACTCCATAGGAAATGGTCAAAGACTTCATGTTCAGAAGAAATTGTTGTATTGTTGGTGTATTTGTCATTGTATAAATAAATGTGTGCTAAATGCAAGAACCTCAAGTAACCTCTGAAGCAATCTTTCATTATGTAACCTCTCAAGCAACCCTTTCACCATGTAACCAGTCAAAACAATTGAGTCATAAGAATAGTATTTTTCCTCCATTCTCAACGTGGTATTAGAGCTTTCTTCTATCCTCCTCTTCCATTAGTTGCCATCTCATCAAGCAGTCCTTAAAAAAATAACAAAGAGTCATCTCATCGTCAAAATTCCTCCGTTACTCAGCACGAACTCAATCACATCTTCCTCTGATTTGTTGCATGTCAATCCTGAGCCACTTGAGTCCTGTCAGCTTCCAGTCAAGTGCGATTCATTGCTCATTGTCCTTCCTCCCATCAAGATCGTCTGCTATCTGGTCCATAAAGAGCTTTGGTGGGACAGGACTGCCATCTAGTCAAGCAGTTCTCAATATCTCCTTCATGTTTGGTCTCCATCAAAATGTTTCTTTCATCATCTAGTTCAATGTCAAAACTGCCATTTAAATTAGCTAAGTGATGTCACACATCACCAAAGGCATTGCCAATCAACAAGTTCATGTTACAAGTTATTATTTTTGTAACAAGCTTGGTGCATATTGTCACATGCTCCAGCTTGAAGGGGAGTGATGGAAATGGAAATATAAAATTAATAGGATCAATTAGAAATACGAGAAAATTAATAAAGTCTTCTAGGGAATATGAATATGTTCCATAGGAAATAACTAAGGAGTTTATGTAATATAAATAGATGTATACCAAGTGCTAGAACCTCAGGCAACCTCTTAAGCAATTTTTCACCATGTAACCTCTCTCGCA
Organism: Dillenia turbinata; assembly: GCA_037126225.1. Lineage (NCBI taxonomy): Eukaryota > Viridiplantae > Streptophyta > Magnoliopsida > Dilleniales > Dilleniaceae > Dillenia > Dillenia turbinata. The sequence goes on from JBAMMX010000019.1 coordinate 12,185,248, forward strand.
ACCCTTTCACGTTGTAACCACTCAAGCCAATTGAGACATAAGAGTATTGTTTTTCCTCCTCCATTCTCAACAATGACATTGGAAAAAAATCAATTGGTACTGTTAAATGGAATGGACGCTACCACGGAAACCACCAGTCACACAAGAACCTCCAGTTTCTAATCCAGGACATAATATATTATAACGCTCTAAATACAGTCTTTCCAAGTCAACTTGAAAGAAACAGCAAAAATAAGGAAGATAAATAAATTATATCAATATAAAGAACAAAGTCATGGAATAGAAATTAAATGGCTGCAGTTACTGGAAGAGAACGTACTGTAAAGAAAGTGATGTAGCTCACAGCTAGTGTCAGAGAAATCTCTATGACTGTGTCATTGAAGATAAAGCCAAGCCACAAAACAGAGGCTATGGCGAAGGCAAGACCAATCCCTACACTAAACAAAGGAAAAGTCAGAACAGCAAGTATGTTGCACAATTGTCCATCAAACTGTCAATGACAATGTTACATACGCCCCAAGTGCGACTGCTGCTAAAAATTTGATTATAGCCCCCACATCATAGCTCTGACCAACGACCATCCGATAAAATAGTTGATACACCACAATAGCTGTCCTGAAGATAGAAAAAGCAAGGAACACATTGAAACAAATGGTACATGTTATCATCAGATCTAAACACATTCCTACGCCTCACTCAACATAAAAGTTGCAATTAATTCAAGAAAAAATAAAATAATTACCCATCATTCATCAAAGATTCCCCTTCAATTATTGTTCCCAGTTTTTTGCTTGCACCAAGCTCTTTCAGCAGAGCCACAACAGCCACGGGATCAGTGGCACTGAGAAGTCCCCCTAACAATAGTGATACTTTCCAGCTCCAGTCATAGGGAAATGTGAGCTGCAATATTATAGGCCACATTAAAACAGACTCCAAATGTTTACACCTCAACAGCTATTCAAGATACCTTCAAAGCAGCGCCAAGACAGAATGTTGAAATCAGAACACCTGGACCAGCAAGTACGAGCATTTGAGCCATACATCTCTGCATCAGAGAAGAAAGATCAACAGAATTATTATGTAGAGAACACTGCTAAATCAAATTTTAGTAACTAATATTCAAAAATCCTTGGAAGTTTAACACATCTCACTCATGCAAGGCGGTATTTTGCTATGAAAATGAACCCCAACTGATTAATAAAAAAGAGATTCCTCGAGTGGAAAAATGTCAAAATTTTGGTTTATTTTTGTCCTTCATATACAGCTGTCCATATACCAACATGAATCTAACTAATCAAACTCATCCAATAATAGCTTAATACCAAGTTAGATTTAACCATTTACGTGTTATTAAAAAAAATGTGTTTTACTTGTTCAATGGATTGACAGCATTCATGTGCTGCACTCCAGCCTAAAAGTTGACTTTCTCAGCATCCTCAATCTCTTTACCTGTTCTAAAGAGACGGATCCTGTAGAACAATTATTGCAAAATCATAAGTTACTTGAATCCCCATCCAAATACAAATGTTTTGAGGACTCCAGCTGTTCCAATCTATGCCATTCACTTTGCTTGCTAGATGAGATAGATTCTTTGTATCTTTCTGGTCTTCAGTTGGTGAAACTTTTAGCTGGGGACTTCTTTCTAAGAGATCAATAGATACTAGAAAGCTTTATGGAGTTGAATGCTTGTCTGCTTTGACAAGTTATCTTGCATGAATTATGTAATATATAAATGACTTTGCTAATACATTAGCAGGCTCATGAAGTGTAGAAAGCTCTATGGAGTTGAATGCTTGTCTGCTTTGACAAGTTATCTTGCATGCATTATGTAATATATAAAAGACTTTGCTAATACATTAGCAGGCTCATGAAGTACAGCCAATGATCAACATTTAACAAAAGCCATGTTTTCTTTCCCTTTCCTAATGTTTTTATTATGTTGATCAATATTGCTCTTATCCTGCACCATAATGCTTTCCTTTAATTTTCATAACAGTCTGTGTTTTATACCAAGATTCTATAATCTCATAACACCTCAGAGCAGTTCCTGCTACTCCCAGCCACCTCAGCACAATAGTCATGGCATCCTCAATTTCCCACCTCTCTAATTGGTATATTCCTTTCATCCTCTTTTAGAGGCCTTTCCCAAGCATACAAAACCAAATAAGCCAGGTGCATTAACTCAAATGGTAACTTCCCCCCCCCCTTTTCTTTTCCTGTTTCTATTGGATAGAAAAGGGAGAAAGTTCAAAGAATTACAAGGGATGACAAGGCTCCAATGGTAGCACAAAATCATGTTCAATGGATTATAAAACCAACTGAGGTAGATGTCTTAATCCAATGACAGCAGATCCTTTTGAATGTTAAAAGAAAAAAAGGTTCAATTGGCACACACGCCAAATTTCCATTAGTGTATTTGTTAAGGATAAATGAACTAGGACTCCTAGCAAAGATCCACCTTGTGAATAGATTTCAAGATTCAAATGCACTGGAAGGTAATGTTCAACAAGCTCAAGGAGGCATAGTCAAGTAAATTTCACAAATGGAGCAATGTCACAATCACAAATAAATTATATAATTTTATGTATTCCGGTTCTTTCAGTATCAAGAAGTTAAGCAAAAGAGTAGTTGAAATTGCAGAAAGACAAGGAGAAACAAACCTTTATTTGGTGCACTTCCATTAAAAATGAACTCTCGAAAAGAAGAGCAGGAAGAAAAACAGCCAATAAGAGATTAGGATCAATCTCTGCCCCTGCAAACCAGCCTTGTGTTAATTGCCGATACTTTGATTATAAGAAAAAAACCTTCCACAAAATGTTTTAGTAACCAGAAAATAATAAAATAATAAAATAATAAAAATACAAAACAAAAGAAACAAAAAACAAAAAATACATTTTATTTACTTACAAAGACGAATGCCATCTCCTATCTTTCCCAAATGGTGGTTTGTACCATACTCTGCACAGAATCCAAGATCAAATTTTAGCAAATCCACCACAACTCATCACAAACAAGAAATGAATGGATAATCAGTCACCTTGGAAGTCAAGAATGAAGCCCAAATGCGAGACCATGACGTGGGTATCCACAAGCAAAACAAGTGACTTAAAGAACAAAGTGTGAATATTAAACCTTGGTTAAGGTTGTAAAAATTGTTATGCTACAGAATGTCTCTAAACTCAACCTTCAACATTGACAGATCAATTAGCAAGTTGACTTCATAAGATGAAATCCTATAAAAATATGCATTCATCTGTCCTTGTTCATTATGATTGCTCATAGTTGCTTTGCTAACAGAACCCTCTTAAGTTATCAGACATTTGAAGATGGATTGTTTTGTTAGATCTTTTAATTACATATTTTGAAGACGAACTAGTATGATAAAGTAATGGACTTATGAGAGTATTAGATGGTTTCAATAGATCTTCTTAACTCAATGTATTTGGATACCACATATTTCTGCTGGTCTGAATATTCAGCTCATTTGTATCACTTTTTTCTTATCTCCTTGTGTCGTACAAGAAATAGCTACACTGCTTGCATAAATTAAAGCACATTATAACATTGCCGGTGGCCAGCGATGAACATGAAGAACTAATTAACTAACCATCAGCAATGTGAAATAGTAGAAAACTAGGTTCCAGTTTTGCTTCCAAAAACTATCACTTACACTGCCAATCAAATAAACAAGTAAGGAAAATCACTAGCATTGGTGCTACAAGGATAGCCAGCATACAGGGTTTGTTGATAATTAACAATATTACCATCACTCCAAGCATTCCCACCAGTAAACCTATACAAAAATATTCTTCAAATTTAATTAGAGTCTGCAACTTAAGTCTAACACCAAAGTTCCTGCAAAATAATCAATGTTAAAATTCCAATTCTGCCAATAAGATTTTATGATTCAGAAAGTAATTACATCCAAAATTTGTAGAATTTGTCCACGATTCTACAATCCTAGCCTTCAAAATGGTCCACCCTAATCTCAATTTTAACAATGAATATCAGAATACAAACACAACTTTGAAGTTGCCCAGAATCAAATAGTGCTCAGATCTGTTATACATAACTATATTTTTTTCCTTTTTTTGTTTGTCATGCAGTAAAGCTCAGTAGTACTCTTCTGGTTCAATCTAGGCTGGCATTACACGAAGCCTAGCAAATTCATGAGAATATCTTCCCACAGCCACCCAGCAGAGCCATAACTCCAATCCTCAAAGAAAGGAGCAAGCTTCCTTTCCATTTAAAGCTACCTTTCATTGCTAACAAGTATTTTTCTATGAATAATAAGTCTTTATGGGCTCGTACCAAACACTATAAGTCATTGTTCAACAATAATTATTACTAGGTGAAGGGACATGATCCAAGGCCCAGTCGAAAGGGCCAACCCTTGAAAAGCCCATGAAAGACAGTTACCGATCAAGATTCAAATATAATCACTTATTGAAGGGTCTCAATCGTCCAGATCTCCCGAACGATGGGGTCTTAGTCACCCCATCAACCAAACGTGATTCATTAAGTGAAGGTAATCACCCTGATCGAGTATCCAATGATCAGCTCCTCAACCGAAACGGTCGGCTCCTCAACCGAAAGAGCTCTGAAGACCCTTCATCGGGCGGACGACCGATCGGTAGCTAACGATTCCAACGATCCTAAAGGAAGACCAAAATATCCCATTGACTTCCATCACTCACGGCAAACAGCATTCTGAGGATCTTTCAGTTAAGAAAATGTTTCCTCCAAAATACAAAAGTTTCCAAAAGATGAGAATCACAGTTGATTCGAAATATTAGATCCCGAGATTTTCAGATCGACTCAATAAGGAAGATAAGGTTGAAACACTATAGCAACGTACTGCTCTCACAGGTATAAAATATCTCAAAACCCTTTAAAACTGATACGCTCACTGGGCCTTACACATCTGGCACTCTAATCACAGGAAATTCTCCCTCGAACTCTCAGTCTGTTTTCTTTTCATACGAAAACTGCTCTTTTTTTACTTGAGCGTCGGAGTTCTCCCGTTGGAACAGCCTCCAGCGGTTTTTATAGATATCACATCCCTTTGACTGTAATCGCTCCGGTCAGCAAGGAGCCGATATCTGTGAAGCTATAACCCACCTCCAACACTAGGTTTTTAGTTAATGAGTTGAAGAGAAGAGGTTTCATAATCAAAAGTATGAAGCTGAATAAACATGAAGAAGTAAAGGCAAAGAAAAATTTATCCTTTGGGTGGATGTGGATGGACCGTATATCTAAAGTGGGACAAAATTAAGGTAATTGATTGAACCAATGCTGGAATGCAAAGTTTTACTTGATTGGGTCAAACATTAAACTATTTCCGAGATGAATTCTATAAAAACTTTTGTAGGCGTCACCGAATTACTTAAAATGACATAATTTGAATTGAAATTTCACAAGGTGCAAAAAACATACGTGAAAATTAAAATCTACTATTATTGGTAACTGAGTTGCTACTGAATATGATCAGATAATGGAAAAAGAAAAAAGTCAACTTTTTGGAGAAGATTGGGTGGAAGATGGACGGACCTAGAGCACCAAGAGCAATGCCAACAACGAGGAGAGCAACGGTATAAGGAACTCTAGTACCACGAAGAAGATGGCGACATGCGATTCCTAATACCAACGATATCCCGAAAAATATGACTGCGTTCGTCGGATCCAATGATGATGAACTTGAACTCTCCGTCGTCGTCGTAGTTGGCGCCGCGACGTTCAACGGCAATGGTCCCTCTACTACTGACGACATTCTCGCTCCCTCACTTTCAATTGAGTCGACGTGAGACCGGTGATGGTGGCGATGGAAATGGCATCCGTAAAGTAGGGGGGCACTTTGAAGCTAGTAAGCTCGTCTAGTCTAGTTGAGCATCTGCATCGGCATCACCCTCTCTCACACCACACGCTCCACTCCAGTTGCAATCAATCAAATAATGGAATCATAAGATGTGGCTACAATAGCAGAGAAATCAGAAATGATTTTGGCTTTGAAACTGATCGGATAAGGCTTGGGGGTTGACACTAGAAACTAAAGACAGCCATGTGATGTGCTGCACACTAGTGAGAGAGAGAGAGAGTAAAAAGTAGAAAAATGCAGTCCGCCTTTAGGCACGGGAGTGGTAACTCGATTAGGTATTATTAGGTCACTCATATCACGCCAACACCAAATACAGCCCCCATTGCTCACGTAATTTGCGCTCTGTGTGGCGGGAAACTATTTATATAGTCCCACCAAATCATTTTCAATCAGATACAAACTGGAAAAATAATTATTCAGGTGCAACACGGCACTGCACGCCCCGCTCTAATCTTCTTCCTTCATCGGGCCTCTCCCCTTTTCGTTACACATAAGGTGTTTCCCCAAAGACCAACTATATCTTAATTATCGAGTTATAAAATGTGTCCTTTATCTATTTCGTACTGTGATGCAGTGTCAGTTAATCTCTAAATGTCTTAAATTAATTATAATTGAAAATTTTCAAAATTGATATAAAATGTAATTTTTTTTTTATATTACTTGTGCTTTAAATTTGTACAGACATCATTAAATCATATTTATTATAAGCGTGTCCTCTAAGCTGGGATAAGTTTGGTTCGCAGAAGGAGGCTGTGAGAGGGTGAGAGGAGGAGGAGGGGAAGATTTACTTTATTCGATAAAAATATTAAACTTTTTTTTATTTTTATTTGATAAGTATAGAATGGTAAGAAATTTATTGTGCTTTTTTTTGTTTGATTGGAATAAAAGATAAAAAGAAATACTACCAATTTTATTATTATACGCTTATAAAATAATATTTTTAATATTTTTTACTATATTTTTTATTTTTTAATTTAAAATATTTTTCTAAAAGTATAATTTTTTTTCTAAAAAAATAATTATTTAATATATTTTTCTTATTTTTATAAATTATTTTCATTATTATTTTATATTAAATAAAATTAGAATATTAATGTAAAAAAATGTTAAAAAAAGTAAAATTAGAAAAAATAATTTTTTTGATAAAATTGATAAAGAAAATTAAATTTTATTAGTTTATATTAAATAAAATAGAAATAAAAAATAGATAATTTCATGAATATTAAAAAATAACAAAAATAAATATATCTAAAAATCTCATTTTTTTTCCATTTCTATCCATCTTAAGATGAAAATGATTTATTAAGAGAGAGGAAAATAAATTACACCTCATTTTTACTTTCTCTCCATATTTCTATCTTTACCAAACGAATAAAATATGTCATTTTTTTCACATTTACTTTTCCTCCCTTTTTTTTCCACTTTTACTTTCACCCCAACTAAACTACCTATTAATGTGTTTATGACAATTTTGGAGTGTGAGTGTCAATCCTTTAAAATTGGAAAAAAAAATAAAAAAGATTTTATAGATAACACTATTTGTCAATCTCATTTAACAAATTATTTTCAACAAGAAAAAATAATCAATTTGAAGGTGCTGCTCAAATATATATATGTGTGTAAATAATGTTAAAACCAAAACATATCATAGACCAACGCACGCAGGAGGAAAAGCTAGTTATTTTGCAAAAAAATTATGTTTAATACCCATTTCAAGAATATTTAAAATTAAGGTGAATTAAGTATTCAAATTAAATTTTAGAATTTTTGTGGTAAAATTAAAATTGAAAATATTCTATATTTGGCTCTTAGACCATGAGTTATTTTCCAAAATATTAAGAAATGTTTTCTAATTTATAAAAATAACGGATTTTTTATTCCAAAATTGATATAATCGATATCTTAACTTTGAAAGATTTTTTAGAATCGATTTCAACTTTGCCAATTTTCTCCTAACTAGTCCAAAAAAAAAATTAAGAGAAGTCAATATCGATAAAATTGAAATTAAAGTCAATTTTTAAGAGATCGATTTTGAAATTGAATCTGATTGATTGAATATATTCCTAATTGCATGAATATTTTAGGGAAAAAAAAGTATTATGAAGTTGATTTGTGAAAAATTGACTTTTGTGCAATATAATCTCTTGATGCTCATTTTCATCTTACTTCACTTCTCTTGGAAAATATCCAGCAACGTCATACCCTCTGCTGTCGATGAGATCTACATTTCCGATGACGTCAAACCCATTTCTGGCGTTGACGTCTCTATTTCTAGTGTTCAACAAGCAGATTTTTTTTTTTTTCTGAAATATATATGCTATTGTTCTGCAATTTTTTTTGTTCTGCGTTTCAAACCATGAGTTCTGCAATTTTGATATATATGTTATTTTGTTCTGCAAGATTTTTTTATTTTTTTTGAAATATATGCTATTCTGAGATCTGGCTATTTTTTTTGTTCTGCATTGGGGAATGTGCGTGTTTTTTTTTTCTTTTCTGTTTTTTTTTTAATTATGCGTGCATGCATGCTGTGTTTTTTTTAATAAAAAAATGGCAGAAAATTCGTTGAAAATATTTCAAACCATGTGTTCTGGCTTTTTTTTTTTTTTTTTTCTAATTGTTCTACATTATTTTTACTTCTGCCATTGTTCTTCACCTAATTTTTTTATTTCCGGCTGCTCCTCCATTGTTCTGCTATCATACACGTGTTTTAAGTTCCGCCTTAGCATGCTCAGACCTCGTTAAGAGAGAAGGGAGTGGCTGGGGGACCCCGGTAGCATTGTCCATTGGATGGATGCGTGGATGGCGTAAAGCAACAAACCCCTGGAATCTTTGTGCTTGCCTTAGCTTTTTCCTTTCTATCACCGTCCACTTTTTTTGTGGGGCTTTCAGTTTTCTGCACCGTGGTTTCTGTACTTTTGTTGTATCCTGATCTTTTTTTTTTTGATCAGATATATAAAATTTCTTTTCCTCGGATTGATCTACTATCAGATATTTTTTTAAAAAGGGTATTTCAACGTGATTTTTTTCATACTCATAAAGAGTCGAATTAACGACCATAATTAAAAGAACTCATATCAATTTCAACTGAACTAACCAACGTTTATCCAATCATTTGAACCCAACCACAAAAGTTGAAAAATTAAAAAAATATTATAAAATAAAAAGTTAGTTCAGAATAGACGGGCTGACTTTATATATATAAAGTGAAAAATCTTATTATTTGGATACCGTGTAAAATTTTATAAAATTAGTGAAAAAGCAGAAAATGGTTGGGAACCGGTAAAAGTTGACTAGAGTTAATGGTCTTGGTTGGGTGAAAAGCCAATGTTAGGGCATACACTCAATTTATGAATCAAGCAATTGGGAGCAGAGTAAATAGATATGTGTGACTTTAATATGGGGCAAGTGAAAACCCAATGTTAGGGCATACACTCAATTTATGAATCAAGCAATTGGGAGCAGAGTAAATAGATATGAGTGACTTTAATATGGGGCAAGATTTTATATTTTATGTCTTTCATCATCTTATAAATGATTTTATACTTTATATCTTTTTGTCATCCTAAAAATCCAACAATGTGTTAAACAACCTATTCAGTCATCCCCTCTAGATTGTTAAACTTTAGTTCTTAACATTAGATTACAAATGTCTGAATAGACCAATTGCAGTGAAAATTCAGCCCCATAGCCTTTCCAAATTGTTTTTTTGTAATTTTACTAGCAAAACAATATTCACAAGTAAATGAATCAGCTTTAGTAAGTGAACCTAATAGTCTAGCTTTCATTAGTCGATTTATCCTATCTTACCTAATGTGACCAATTCTAGCATGCTATGTGTCCATATCAATATTTATATTACTAGAAAAACAAACATTTTGTTAGAAATCAAGAAGAGAACAATCAACTATTAATTCATAACTTGTTGGGCATTAGAGAATGAGAATGGTGAAGTCTAGTTCAAGTCCAAGTCTAGTCCAAAAGAAAACCCAAATCATGGCCTAAGAAGAAGCCCAGAGATTGGCCTAGAAGTGGCCAGATTATAGGTTCAGGGAAGCTCTGGGTTCTAGCCCTAATCTGGCCAAAATTGAGGCTCACTATTTTCGCCTAGTAGCAAACAAGCTCATCATATTCAAGCCAAGTTCAAACACTTCAAAGGTACAAGATAAAGCTCAATTGAAGGCCTAAGCTAGCCCACAAGAGAGCCCAAGTGATGGCCCAATAAAATGCTCAAGTTCTACATTATTTCTAGCCTATTCCAAGGTCATTAAAGTCCAAAATAGAAACCTAAGAAGTCTAGAAAAGGCTCATAACAAAACCCAATTTACTAAGGGTATTTTGGACAAAATTCTAACTGCTAGTTTTTTCTCTCTATCAATTAGTTTCTCTATACCAACTAGTTTTTGTCTCTATTGGCTAGTTGAGATTCTTCTCTATAAACACCTCCCTTATCTCTCAGTTGGAGTATGGAGAAAAAATGAGAAAGCCTAGTGAACAATCTTCTCTCTATGGTGGAAAAATCTACTCCACTTCTCTCTCTCTTTCTTACGTGTAAAAGGGCAATCAATCCACATTTTTACTATACAATTTTCTTATACAAATTAGGGCAATCATCCCTATTTTGTTCTTGGGCAAAACTCCTACTTTCTCTTTGTACATTTGTTGACAAATACAAAGAAGTTTTTCTCTTTATCTTTGATCATTCTTTTTCAAGATATTTAAAATTTCTTCATGGTATTCGAGCAAGTTTCAATCAATTCATCTTCCACAAAAATGAATTGAAAAGCCAAGAGAATGTGCTCTCATTACTAGAGGTCAAGACACTCCAAAAATTAGTGCTAGCTCCTCAATCCATATCTTAAAGCAAATTCTTTCTAGAGCAGGGGACAATCTTCCCTAAGCTATCTAGAGAAGCGGCACTGGTTTTGGCCCTGGAATTCATTCTAAAATTGCTTGAGCAAGTTGATGACAAACCTGTCCTCGAATGAGTCTTGGAGCTGGTCATGGAAATCAAAGATCCCAAAGATCATCAAGCATATGAATTGGCTATTGAAGGGATCATAAAACTTCACAAACAAATGCAAGACTTCACGCACAAACAAGGTATTTGCTTTAACTCTTCTTCAAATAATCATGCTTTTAGCATCACATGAATAAGATAGTTATGAATTTTGGCTTGCTAGGCTAGGACTTCCTCACAATCAAGCCTTAAAAGAATTATTTTCCAATAAAAATTGTGAGGATAAATACTGTGAGGCATACATTTTTGGAAAAGAAAATCGAACACACTATCTTGTGTCCAAGACTTAATATAAAGAGCCTTTTGAACTTTTGCACTCAAACATATGGATAAATACTATGAGTCTTTTGAATAAGTTATATAGCACATTGCATATTTGTAGTTTGAGTGCTATATATTTTAGAATTCAAAATTGTGAAAATTAGTATTTTATTTGTTTTGATATAAATAATATCATGTCTCAATACTTGAGTATTTTTAGTAAATTATTTTAGTCAAATATTTTTATCTACTTATCCTACCTTTAACACTAGACCCATTAGAACCAAATGAAAGACCTTTTTAGTTGATGTATGGATTTATATATTTAAGTGGTGAAGATTTGATATATTAGCAAACTTATGGTATGTCATCTCATTGTATTGATTTGAGTGACATATATACCTATTTCATAAAATTGTGTGTACTTAATAGTTGAATCTTAGTTCTCTTTATTCCTTAAGTGAATCAATTGTGAGGGTAGATGAATTTTGTATTGTTTTTGATTTTAATGAGACTAAAAGAGATGTAATAGTTTTTTCTAGTGCTGAATGTTACGAAATATTAGTTATCTTAATTGCAATTCTAGTTTGAAATTGTTATATACATAGTTAGCCACTTAAGAGGTTAAATTGGTTTTAGAGAAAATTTATTGTTGCTTGAGAACAAACAAACATTCAAGTGTGGAGATATTTGATAACAATATTATTATATATTTGAATTATTTTATTTTATTTTATTTTAGACATTATTTATGATTTTTAGGACTATTTTAAATCTTATTTTATGATATTATGCTAATTGAATTCGTGGGTTTTTATTTAGGTAATTTTGGGCTTATTTAAAGATATTCGGACTGGACAGACAGTAATTAGTATTTTGGATATAACTTTCTACTCTGATATCCGATTGAGGTGATTCTTATTGGCTTGGAAACTAGACTTCAAGGCTTATAAATCTTGTGAAGAGTTCAGAAGCCAGTTCAGGCTGGAATATATCCAAAAATTGGAAAGAAATTGCTGCAGTGTTGAAATTCAAGAAATTTAAAATCCTTGTTAAAGAAGGCATTCACTTGAGCTTATCCAAAGAGAGATCATTTGGATAAAATTGTTGATTTGGGAGTCTTTAAATTCAAGGATAAATGAGAAGTTTCCAAATCTTGGATAAGAAAGAAGATAAGACTTATCACAATAAAAACAATTTTTCAAATCAAACAACAATACTAAGTTTTCAAGATTCAACTCCTTAGAATTTTAGTCCTATAAATATAAAGGACCCTAAGCATTAAAGTGGCATTCCTCACATACATTCTGTCCACATAGATTTTAGGGTTTTACTTTTCTTGTTTTCTTTATCATTTTTAGGTAGTTTTCTTATTTCTAAAACTCGATGAATTCTGTTCTTTGATTAAAAGTATAATTTGATTTATTTATTTTCCTTAAATCTTTATTGGCTTGATTAATGTTTGATGGGACTTTATTGTTGATCTTAATGTTTCAAAACATTTAAACCCACGTTTTGTATGATTTGAGATCGAATACATGCATGACCAATATAATTATAAAAAATCAGTCCCATACAATAAAATCTATATAGGATTATGAGATCGACGGAAAATTAATTCTATGTAGGAGTGTTTATTATTCGAGTGAATCTATTCACCCACCCGATCCATTATAAATTTGGATTATTTGGTCCGAGTTAATAAAAATCAGATTAGGTGAATAGTTACACCCGATTAAAAATTTGGGTGAATGGTTCGGGTGTAATAAAGATTTTTATTCGGGGATCGTCCGAAATCTGAATAACATATTTCCATATAACATATCATATCCAATCCGATTAAAATTCAAACCATTTAACCAGAATGATTAGAGAAATTTTTCATGTTATGTGGTTATTCGGGTAAATAAAACCCGAACCGTTTAACCCAAATTTAATTCGGGTAAATTGGTTTGGATTTCATTTTATTTGGTTCGATTTTTGATTGGATTTTTTAAAGTTCAAAACTCGAATAACCCAAAAAATTGAAAATCCGCCCGAATGAACACCCCTAATTCTATATGTGGGATTTTAGGAGAAATTTTAAATTATATATTTTTCATAGATTTTAATACAATTCGGTTTAATCAAAATTGCATAGCCATTGAGTTTTGATTAATCGAATTAGGGTTTCATTATATTACCATTGGATGAATCTAATTAAGGAAAAATCTACTAGCATTAACAAAAATTCTGTAGCTAATAAATTTTAAAGGATTTGAAAGAATTCGACCATATGAAAAATTAAAATAGATGAAATCGATATTTTAGGGTATTATAAAATTAGCGTTTTCATCCATTAATTTCTATCTTTAATATTTTTGTAATTTTTAATATTTTCACAGTCTTGATTTATTTTGTTTAATTTAGATAGAGTAATTTAAAATTGGAAATATAAAATATTTTCATAAGAACGACACTTGTTCACACTACACACAACACTCGACTAGAGTATATTTGTCTAAAATCATAATACACCAAAATCGCGTAACAAATGACTTCAAAGATACTAGATGAAACTCAGTTGAAAGCCCAATTTAGCCAACATGTCAACCAAGTGATGGTCCAAGAAGATGCACAAAGTCTATATACTTTCGAGTTTATTCCAAGATCGTTAAGTTCCAAAATGGAAGCCTAAATATAGAAAAAGCCCATAATACAGTTTAATCTACAAAGGGCATTTTGGATAAAATTTTTAATGGTATAGTTTGATTTATTTCTTTCTCTTAAATCTTTATTGGCTTGATTTTTATTTAATGAGATTTTATTATTGATTTTAATGTTTCAAAATGTTTAGAACTATATTTTGTATGATTTGAGATTGAATATATGCATGACCAATATAATTATAAGAGATTAGTCCATTATAATAAAATCTACATAGGATTATGAGATCGACGAATAGTTAATTCTATGTGTGAGATTTTAAGAGAAACCTTAAATTATAGATTTTTCATAGATCTTAATGTAATTTGGTTTAATCAAAATTGCATGATCATTGGGTTTTGATTAATCAAATTAGGTTTCATTATATGACCATTGTGTGAATCTAATTTAGAGAAAATTTGCTATCATCAACAAAAATTCTATAGTCAATAAACTTTAAGGAATTTGAAAAAATTCGATCATATGAAAAATTTAAAACAGATAAAATCAATGTCCTAAGATTTTATAAAATTAGAGTTTTCATTCATTAATTTTTATCTTTAATATTTTCATAATTTTTAATATTTTCATAATCTTGATTTATTTTGTTAAATTTAGATGGGATAGTTTAAAATTGGTAAGATAAAATATTCTTGTAAGAACGACACTTGCTCGCACTACACATAATACTCGACTAGAATATATTCATCCGAAATCTTGATACACTAAAATCGTGTAACAAAACACTTCAAAGGCACTAGATGAAACTCAAATGAAAGCCTAATTTAGCCAACAAGTGAGCCAAGTGATGGCCCAAGAAGATGCACAAGGTCTATATACTTTTCGGTCTATTCCAAGATCATCATTCATTAATTTTTATCTTTAATATTTTCATAATTTTTAATATTTTCATAATCTTGATTTATTTTGTTAAATTTAGATGGGATAGTTTAAAATTGGTAAGACAAAATATTCTTATAAGAACGACACTTACTCGCACTACACATAACACTCGACTAGAATATATTTATCCGAAATCATGATACACTAAAATCGTGTAACAAAACACTTCAAAGGCACTAGATAAAACTCAAATGAAAGCCTAATTTAGCCAACAAGTGAGCCAAGTGATGGCCCAAGAAGATGCACAAGGTCTATATACTTTCCAGTCTATTCCAAGATCATTAAGCTCCAAAATGGAAGCCTAAGTATAGAAAAGACCCATAATACAGCCCAATCTACCAAAAGCATTTTGGACATAATTTTTAACGACTAGTTTTCTCTCTCTAACGGCTAGTTTTCTCTCTATTGGCCAGTTTTTGTCTGTACTAGCTAGTTGAAGTTCTTTCTCTATAAATACCTCTCTTGTCTCTCATTTAGAGTATGGAGAAAAATTGAGAAAGTCTAAAGAATAATCTTCTCTCTAGGGTGAAACAATCTACTCCACATCTCTCTCTTTTTTACATGTAAGAGGACAATCAACTAACACTTCTCCCTATACAACTTTCTTACATAAATTATGGCAATCATCTCTCTCTTGTTATTGGGAAAAAGTACCACTTTCTCTTTGTACATTTGTTGATAAATATCAAAAAGTTTTTCTCTTCATTTTTGATTACTTTTGTTCAAGATGTTCAAAACTTCTTCATATTTAACTAAATGCAACAATCAATATAATAGTTAAACATTTATCTGTCACAATCCAACAACATAAAACATTTCTTAGATATCCTAAATGATAATACAAATCATCCTAATAAGTATTAACCAAATCACGACAAAAGTTCAAACTATAGCCATATTCGTGCATAGAGAATATCATGTAAAATAAGGATTTGATCACCTTGTAATTCAAGTTTATAATTGTCAGTTCCTTTAACTTCCAGTCTTACATTGTTCCCTACATATATCAATCTTGTGTTAGAAGGAACTCAATGGAAATCCACAAAACACTTCATGGTCTCTAGTTATATGGTATTTTGCTTTTGAATCTATAATCTACACAAAATAAAATTCAGATAGTAATATAGTACTAAAGACATATATAACACTCAAAGAAGTATTATTAAGTGCTAACTTTTTTGGATCGGAACACTCACGAGAGAAATAACCAAGAACTGATTAATTGTAGCATTTCATTTTACCCTTATCCTTCTTCATTCCAAACCATTTATGTTTGTTTTTGCGGTTGTAGTTGTTCTTCTAAGACCCTTCTCCTGTCACGTTCGCTTTCTTATCTTTGCTCAGATTCCTCTTATGCTTAAAACCCAAAAATTTCTTGGAACTAGATTCAGCCTTAAAAGCACTAGCAATGGATTTTGTAGCACTAAACTGTTCATGATATAAGAACATATCTTTTCACATACATACATAATCATGTAAACACGTATTTCTATGGTAATGTTAAAATCATGCATATATTCATATTTAAAAGTAAAAACTTTACATATCATGCTCATTTATTTCCATAAAACATGATCATGGAACATAATTAGCTATCTTTCATAGGAAATAATATAAATAAAAATATCCCTCCTCAAGGTATATACATGTGAGATAGCATATTGATCATTCTTGCTGAAAGTCTATCGATGAAGTGAACTTCCTTATGACACTTGGGGTAGAACTGTTTATCCTAAGGGATAATAATATCATCATCCTGTTTCCATGTTCTTGATGTTGCATATTTTAATTAATGTGATCCTCAAATTAAGAGGTTTCGGATCATATTAGTCTCAGTTTTAGTATCGGCTAAAATAATAAACTCTAAATGTTTTCTTTCATAATCTTCAAAAGATATGACAAATATGTATAAGTTCCATTTGATATTTGTCAAACGTTCTGAAATTCTCAAATCTCTAACTCTTCTCTGGAGAATATTAAGAGTGTGTATGACTTTCACCATATTTTAAAAACATAGGAACCAATACTAAATTGGACATGTGGCCAACCATAATAGGATATAAAATTTTAAAATATTAATTTCAATGAAAATGTTTAATTTATAATTAATTTTATGTTAAAAAACTAATTTTTTTTATATAGAAATAAATGAGAATAAAATCAAAAGGGTGTAAAAAAAATTTTCACTCAAGTTACCAATAATAAAAAAATAATAATTTTCTTGATTAATACAAAAATTTTCAAAATTTTTCTAAACTGAAAATATTTTTTTTTTTTGTAATTTAAACAATTTATGACATTAAAAATCAATAAAAATTACTTTCCAACTTTGAAATAAATTAAAAATTATAGAAAAATTCACAACAAAATAAAAATTTTTCTAAAAAAATTTGAGCTGGATCGAACCCTTTACGCACCCCAACATGCTACCACATGTGGCCTATCCTGATTTGAATTGTAAAACACAATTCATGCGTCACCGGTGCGTGTAAGCTACGCACCGCCTCCTCGTTAGTTTCCAACAACAAAATTTTGGCTATCCACATTTTCAATATTTTCCAATCCAATGATGGTCTTTGTTCTCTAATCAGACACCTATGACTTATGATTTGAATCACACATGTGTGTAGTCGAGAGTGAAAAATGTTTCGGTTATTGTTTATCTTCTTCAAAATTTTCAGAATTTTCTTAAAATTCAACCTTAACTTCGGACGCTCATGTCTATCTATTTTTTAACCATTTTTTGCATTCTTTATATGGTTTGAAAGCATTTTTCATAAGAAATCTAACTATATAAAAATTAGATCATGAAACGTATTATACAAAAAGATATGAGCACTTTAATTTTGGGTTAATATTGTAAATATGTCTCAAAATACCAAACATATTAGTGCAATATTATATAGAATCATTGCTTATGATATAACATGCTATTGTTAAAATATAAGAGCATTTTATGAACTGTAACAACATAATTAACAACCCATAAAAAAATTCATGCACTTGGGTTGTTTTCAAAAATGGCATTTGCAAACATATTTATATCATTTTCCTACATAAAAAAAAAAATTAGGAAAACAACCTACAGGCTCTAATAGTAATGTTGGATTTTAAATTTGTTTCGTACATTTTATGCAATCATGATTTTAAATCTTTATCCATTTTCTTTGATGTATAGACAGGAAAATTGTCACGAATAGAATAGTTTTAATTTTTACAATTCAAATGCCTTTAATTGTGGTATAATTTTTACAAAATGATCAACTAATAATCTACTTTCTTAACCTTCAAAATCTAATACAAAAATGATATTTTTTTCTTTTTTGTTTCTTTCTTTTTCAAAGACTACCAGTTTGAATTTAAATAGGAAGAGAGGTTGAGAGTTAGTTTTTTCCTATGAAAACTATCCCCCCTTCTCTTATTTTGAATTCAAACTAATAGATACCCATTTTCTAGGGATTTTTACGAAAATAATGCTAATTTTATCTAAAATTATTTAAATAGCATTTTTCTATTCCAAATCTAGTGATATTGCGGTCTGAGACCACGGCATGCACTGTTCATTTCACCTTTTGCAGTAAAAAAATTGATGTCACGATCTACTGATCTATTTAAAAAAAATGATGTCATGGTCTCAGATCACAACATCAATTGCGTGATCGTAGACCGCGACTACACTAACAAAACCCTAACTCTCTTCCCATTTTCGCCTTTTGCCTCCCCCTCTTCTTCTCTCTACCAATGGAACCCTAAACAAAAAAAAACACTTCCTTATCTTATTCTCTCATTTAAACGACAGAACCCTAAGTGTCAGGAGCATAGATCGAGTTTATTTGGCTTCAATTTCATGACCGTTTTGCTTCAAAGTGTCGATTAGGTAACATTCACAACTGGTTTTTTTTTTTTTTTTGGTTCCTACGAAAGAAATAAGGGTTCTTCCGTTTCTTTACATCTGCTTCATTCTGTTTTGCTTAGAGTTGAACTAAAAATGAGTTGTGAATTCATTGTAATCAATTTAGAGTTCCTCTCCTTGTTCTCAAATTGAATAACATGTATGAACTGTGCCTTCCCTTTTTTCTTCTTCTCTTGTTCGTTGAATATGCCAATCAATTTAGGGATAAATTATAAATGCATTGCAATCAATTTAGGGTTGAATTTGCACCCCTTTTTTTCTTGTTCTCAGATTGAGGTTCTACCCATGAACTGTGCATGTTGTTCATGCCAAAAAAAGAACAATTTATTGTTGAATCTGTCTTCCGTTTTTTTCTTCTTCAACAATTTTTGGTTTTGGTATCTTGTTGCTCATGCTAGAAAAAAAAAAGAATAATAAAATAAAAGACAAAATTGTTGAAACTTTTCTTCATGCTGTTTGCTCAGGGTTTTTAATATTGCAACGTTATGAATGTTTGAAAAGAAAAAAAAATTGTAATTGTGTAAATGCAGATGTTCATAATGTTCATGTTGATGCTCATGATTTCTTTCAATTACAATTAATGTTTTGAATGTTTATTGTTTGCCAATTAATGTTGAACATTGTTTTTTTATTCTCAATTTAAAATTACAATTTATATGTTATAGAGAGTGCTAAAGTTGTTAATTTTGTATTGGTTATTGTTGTAATTGGTAGAAAAAAGGAAGATGGTTAATAACCATGTGAGACTGGTGCTTTATTGGGGGGTCAATTGGTGGATTTGAACATATCTGTTTAGTGTAGGGCCTAAAACAAGTACTGTGGTTGATAACAATATTCGAAGGGAAGAGTTTATAAATATGTTGTATCATAAAAGTGGGATTGATTCTAGACAATTCAACTGAATGTGTAATACCGACTTTCGGTGTATGATGTACTCTCATCATATTCATATATATGATATTGCATCTATTTAAGATACATAATTTGAAATTTCTAAAACTTTACCCCTTAAAATTACTTAAATCGAAAATTCTATCGGTAAGCCGAAAATTTTCTTGAAAAGTACCGGCAAACCCTAAAATCACTAAAAATGGCTAACGAAAATCAAAACACTTAAGTATAAGTATAAAGAAATGAATTTGAAGATTAAAAAAAAATCGCATATGGTCAAATTTACAATTTTGGAAAGTTTAGGGACTAAAAGTGTAAATATGAAAACTTGAGGAACTAAGTTACGAAATCAACCATTGAATGAAAATTGGAGATCAACGATTGGTCAAGAGCACACATAGTGACCACCTAAGCTCATTCCACCAAAGAGAAATCTTATTGGTTGAAAAATCCTTACATGAATTCTCATTGGTTGGTCAAAAACCCATTTCTTTGTGCTTAAATTCATCATAAACGAATTTGACATGAAGGAGGTGCATGGAGGTAGCTTATAAGCAATCTTGCATGTGAAAAAGATTTAGGACAAGTGTAGGGTAGAGATCTTGCATGGAAATAAATAAATGGTAAAAATTTTTGCTAGGTTTGCATAAAAGAGTTGTTCAAGCATTGGATCTTATTTTCTTCTCAACATTCACCCTCTTGGACGTGAGTTCTAGGGTAGGGAGTGAGAAATTCTTGTGTTCATCTAAGCACTCGAGGTGTTGAAGAGGTAAGGAAAATCTTTAGTTGATAGGATTTTAATTATTTAGATAGTAATAGTATGATGTAGAGTTTTTTTTTTTTTATATTAAAGTATATGTGTTTGCAAGATGTAGTGATCAAGTGCTAAAGGATGGTATTGGTGATGAATATTTAGATGTCATGATCTTATTAAAGAGGTAATATATTCTTTTTTGAGTATACATTGGATTAAATTGGTCCCATGAAGTAGGTTTGTTCAAGTAAGCTAGCATGATTAGCAAGTTATAGTAATTCTATGATTTCTTATTCTGTGATGGTCAAAATTTAGATTGGTTTGATTCTAGTAAAACTAGACTCTCTAAGCTTTAAAATGAGTTATGGTGAAAAGTTTTTCATTAAGAAATGAAATTATGGTGATTTTTAGAAAAATAGTAAAAATCGATGTTCTATTCACGGTCTTGTACACGAATAGTAATTTTATCTAAATATTAAGATAACTTTTGGACAAAATTAGGAAAAATTCTAAACATGAAACTTTTAGATCTCTGTCGTATCTTTAAAATGAGATAAAATTCACTTGAATCGGAGTAGTATACTGGAAATTATGGTATTTTTACTGAAACTATGCAGAACATAATTTAGAACTGGAACTGAGATAGAAATGAAATTTTATAAAATTTTGCACTTAGAATTAAAGGAAATACTGAACATGAAAGTTGTAGGGTTATCTTTCTATAGAACTTAGAATCATGTAAATCGGAGATATATATACTAAGATATGAATTTTCTACCAAAATTGTGTAAATTTAGTTATATGAGTATGAACTGTATTGAAGATAGATTTTTATAAATTCGTACAATGGGAATTTAGAGATGAGTTGAAGATGAAAAATTTAGATGTATGTCTTAGCTTTAATTAGCAATTTGAATCATTCAAATCCAATCTAAATAGAGAAAACTATCATGAATTTACTAAACCTACATAAGAGGAAAATTATGAAATTTGAGATTATTTGGCTAAGTGGAATTTAGGAGTTTACTATAAACATATAAGTGACTTGATTTTATGTTATATTTATGTAGAAAATAAAGACTAGTATTTTTATGATGAGAATTAAGCCTTAATGAGGAAACGTCCGTAGAGACACATAGAGTATACATTTTTAGTTCGACGATGCGTTGTTGTCAAAATAATTAAATTAATGAATTATGTTTATTATTGACTTAGGCGTAGAGCCACAGTTGTACGAAGGGTAAGTCGTTCGAGAAACGAGGAGATTTAGGGGAAATGTCGTACCCACCCCAGTCAAGGTGAGTGGATCTTATTATTGTCGTGTAATTAATAAGCAAAATCATGTTTTATCATTTTCAAAGCATGATTTGTGAAATGATTTGTAAAATAGCTTTGTTAAATGACTGTAACATACTTTGTGATAAATGGAGTGTTCCAAAATTTTTAAAATATGCATCCATGAATTTTGATGAAAAATATGTGTCATGTTTTAAATCATGAAATGTACTTTGATGATATATGCTATAATATACTATATCGGATTTTCATGATTTTCCTCGACATGTATGGCACGGTTGGTTTGTTGATGATTTTGATGCGAGACTAGATACTCGGGTATTAGTACCTGAATCCCCTTGATCGTAGATCGGGGATAGTACTTATAGCCATGATACTATGATATGATAAGCGTTGTCCCACGTAGATTCGCCTCGTATGCTATAGCAGACCCGTCTCGTTATATAGATTGTCGCACATTTGCGATGTCACGAGACGCAGACACTTTACATGGTTGGGTGGCTTGTATACGATATTAGAATTCGGACTAGCCAAGTTGAATCAAAAGGGGAGGACTGAATGACGTTTCAGTCTAGCACTTGGGGAGGCCCGACGCCAACGTCAAGGTTTTGGGGTTGTTTTTCGTTTACATACAAAAACCCCTTGGTGACTCATCATTGGTTAAGGTAAACCTTTGCTGAGAACATGATTTGGCATGAACCTACGATTTATGATATGAGATTTTGGATGCATATGTTTTGATCAGATGGAAAACTATGTTGAAATTGTTATGATTTTGATAATATGTCGTGCATGTATTAACATGTACATATATGACTTTGACACTCCATCCTCACCTCACTTATTATTTACATATTACGGATTTCTCACTCACTGAGTATTTGATTATACTCACCCCTCAATATTTTTAAATCTCTATAGAGTTAGTCATTGGAGAAACATGTTGACTTATTTTAATGTACGTAGTATCAGAGACCGCTTACGGTAATTAACTTCCGCTATATTTTGAGGTTATTAGTTGATCATATGGGTTGACTGCATGCAGTAATGGAACTCTCAGTTGAAATTCATATTTGTACTGACTAAGTACTTTGTATATATATGAGGACTTTATATCTATTACTTTGAATTGAAAAATGACTTGGAAAAATGATTTTGAAAATATATGTGACTGTTTTATGATTAGCCTTATGTTGCCTTGGGATGCGTGACGCGGTTAGACTAGTATCCAAGATAACGGGCGACTGTTCACGGCTTCTAGATCGTGGATCAAGGCGTGACAGAATGTTTCATGTAGATATTCTTTTTGCTCTGGTCATTCTCTTTCGTATTGTATATTATTAATGAAAGATGATAAATTTTTGTCAGAAATGTTGTTACTGCCAAAATATATCCCGAGTTTGACATTAGTTGAACATTTCTTAAAGCAAGAACCAATTATGAGTGCACTTGTTGATCCACCCATGGTAGAAAATGAGTCAGACATCCCCAGTAGCTCATTTGAGGGAGTAACAAATTTTGGATTTTACACACAAATGTTGACAAGTGAAAATCTTGGAAATGAGTAACTACAGTATGGAGTATTCATTTCAGCTGATGTTGCCTTGAGTGCTCCTCGTGAATCGATTATCCCTATCGCAAATGAGTACAAGGAGCCCAATACCAGTAGACCCTATGACGGGTAAGAGACGTATCCTATAGAAATATTTGTTGATGAGGAATCAGTGGATGAAACTGATGATGATCAAAATATTATAGATGAAAAAAATTAGATTGATAAAGAGGAAGAAGACATACCATTTCTATACACTATGGGGAAGGGGGCATGATGGTTGTTGAGTGTAATGACTTTAACCGTCCAACAGGGGATGATGATTGCACTTCAGAGTTACAAGTTGGCATGGTTTTCAAATCCAAAGAGAGAGTTCACCACGCTGTCAAGTGCTGATTCATGTGGCAGTACATGTATTTTAAAGTGTATGAAAGTAATCAAAATATATGGTTTGTAAGGTGCTCATGGTATCATGAAAATAACTGCTTATGGTATGTTCAGGCAAAATTAAAAAAGAGTCATAACATTTGTGAAATCACAAGGTTGAATGCAAAATACATTTGTCTTCCTCGAATGCCTGTGAGGGATCACCCCAATGTAGACTCTAATATGGTGAGTCGTCTAATCAGAAATCACATGAAAGAGAATGTTGATTATCAAGTGTTATGTGGTTGAAAATATGAGAGGGTATGGGGTAAACTTGTTATACAAGAAAGCTTGCATGGGGCATTAAAAATCTAGAGAAATGATGTATGGCAATTGAGAGACTTTTACACATTGTTGTCCCAATTTATGGCTGTTGTGCAATTGAGTAATCCTAAAACTGTTATTGATTACAAGTTTAATGAAGTACTAGGGTCTAATGATAAGCTTTTTCACTTAATTTTTTGAGCCTTCAAACCATGCATCTAAATATTGCAAGCCAATGATTAGTATTGATGGGATACTGTAGTATAGGAGATATAGAGAGAAAATTCTTATTGCTGTTGGAACTTATTTGACTAATCACATTCTTCCTTCGATGAGGAGACTATTGTGAATTGGGCATGATTTTTGAAAATTTGAGAATGCACATCATTGGTGATCAACATGAAATATGTTTGATATCAGATAAAACTCCTGGTATAATGCAGGCTATAGAGATGAATTGTAATATCCGACCATAATTTGTGTATCATAGACTTTGTTTGTGACATATTGAGGCTAGTTTCAGCTGGTTGTTCAAGAATAAGCCATTGATGGAGTTAATGTATAGGGCAGCTAAGTAAAGACAAATTAGAAAGTTTGATGTTGTAATAAACTAGATGAAAGATTTGAGTGAACCCACTTATAGGTGGTTGATGGAGATTCCTCTCGATAAATGGAGCTTATGTTATGATGGGGGATATAGATGGGGGAACATGACTACTAATCGGACAGAGTCATTTAATAGTGTGCTAAAGGGTGCAAGAAAGTTACTAATAGCTGCATGTGTGTGGGCAATATTATATCGCATGGTTCCTTTTTTTAATAAAAATCGAGAAGACGCAACTAACAATCTCAAACAAGACAATTTATGGCCAACATTGGTGATGAAAAAATTAGTTAAACATGAGCAAAAATCAAAATTTCATCTCTGCATTGCATTTAATAGATTTAGAGAGGAATATGAGGTCATATATGCATTTCATGGTAGTAAGGGTGGAAACAACCACACCGTGGTCATAGATATTCCACAATGTACTTGTGGAAAATATATTATGTTCAAGCTTCCTAACTTCCATATGTAGAGAGTCTATGCAGACATGGGACATGAGTTTATAACATTTATGGACAGATTTCATAGTTGTCAATCAATACTACTTATTTATGATGGCAAATTCCATTCTCTTCCATAGAATGACTATTAACCTCCTCCTTTCTCTTTATTGGCCAATATTTCATGTCTTAACTATCAGTCGGGTAGACCACGTAACACGTGAATTCGTAACGAAATGGATAGAAGAAGAACTCAATGCTGCAAAGATTGTGAAGAATACGGGTACAATCGTAATCATTGCTCGAACATGGCCTGGTTGCAAGAGAAGACATGATAAGGCTGAAATGCTCCATGTGTTGTGTTCTCATGTTATATTGTATGATTGTTGTATTCCATTATCTTCTATTTATGTACTTTTTAGAACTTATTGTTTTATGTGATTTTAGATATCATGTTTGAGAATCTCTACTATTATTCTTCACTGGATTGTGTATTACCATTTGTGATTGAGAATCTTCAATAATGGCTTTTTCTTTAATTTCGTTGTGATCATAGATATGGATTACTCTCAAATGACATTTACCTTGGGCCCATGGGATCCTAGATTTTGACCTTATAGTCCACACACTGGTCTCATCTATATAGGAGATCGGTAGTGATACCCCCTAGAGGTGCATAGTTTAGATCGTGGATTTTAGGCTGCTCGACTACTTGATGTCAAAGTTTAGGAGATTTTATTATGGGTAGGTTTTTATAGAGTGTATATGTGTGGGCATATTCAGTATGATCATGCGCTTATTATAGCGTTAGTAGAGAGATGGAAACATGAGACTCACACCTTTAACTTACCTATCGGCGAGGCTAGGATTACGTTACAAGACATTTTAGTCCTTTTTGGATTGCCAGTTGATGGAGAGGTAGTTATAGGTATAGATCCAAGTTGTTCTATTGTTAACTGCTAAGATTTATATCATAATCTCATAGGTTTTCATCCTAGTTTAGAGGATTTTCATGGAGATCGACTTAAATTGTGGGCGATCATGGCATTTCTTGATTCACATCCTTTGGAGCTCGAGTAAGATACGACATTAGTAGAGTTTCACGCATGGAGTCGCATCATGCAACTTTTGGGTTGTCTTTTGAGGGACAAGTTTGGGTCGATGATGAAGGTTATGTATTTGGAGCTCTTACGAGATTTTGATTACGATGGACGTTGTAACTGGGGCAATGCTATTTTGGCGACATTTTACAGGGTTATATGTTGGGTTTTAGAAGATGATATTAGACAGATTTCTGGTCCAATATTACTTATACAGGTATTGTATCTCCATTTTATCTATTTTTTCATAACAATACTTTACATAGATATTGTATAATTCTTTCAATTTTTTGTTATCTTTTTAACTTTGGGTATGAGAGAGAGTGATGATATTTATACCGACTAGATGTCACAGCAATAATCTAATACCTAATGCTCTGAACATGCCTATCGGTCCTCAAGAATCTCCGTACGTAATGTTTATTACATTTATCATATTATTTTTTATTTTTCTTCCTGTGACTTTATACAACTCTATCTCGACTTTATTCTATTTTTAAATAGTTAGGATGTTTTTCGTAGCTATATACATATGGTTCAGTTTGTTTTTTAGTCATATTATGATCAACTGGATCATATAAGGGATGGTGATGTGAGTAAATTTCATTTTCGACAATAGCAATCACTTCTATTAGTACAAATCAAAGTAACACAATTTTTCTTCTTTTTTCTTTAATTTATATGGATGTCATATTCATATTCCAACATGGCACTTTTGCCCGCGTATTGCCTCATCAAGTGCGATATATAGCGTACAAGTGTCTCTTTTATTTGTTTCGAAATCGTCAAATATCATTTTCGTTAGAAAGTTATGAGACAATTCAATTTATAGTAAAGTATTCTTTTATCCGTGTAAACCGACATGGAGTTGCATCAAACTGATCGACATGGGAAAGTTGGCCGAGATTGGACAAAAGAATATGCGGTACTCTTACGGTTGTGGGATAATCGTCGATATCATATTATCATCGGGGAGGAGTGTTATGGTGATGTCACAACGACAAGTAATTATATGACTTGGTTTCGTCAAATCACCCGCATGTTAATTGGTAGTCCTACATATCAGTATCAATAGGGATTTCGACCGACAGTGGACGACTAGATGTACCTGGTAACTCAAAAGAACTTTGGTGTTTAATATTACTTTTATTGTGTTCGTAATATTTTTATACTTATAATTTTTTTTTGGTGCAGTGCTAGTTTTGAGGATGTCCATTTAGTAGCATCTAGTTTCCTCACTATGGAAGGAATGGATTCTCAAGCTCGTTATATTAGAGATAGGATATGGGAGACACTCTAGCGATTTGAACATATGCCACTTGAGGGTTATCGTACTTCGACATCCACACAAAGAGCTACTGATCTAGAAGTTCCCTCCTCTTTTGGTACTGTGGGTGTTT
The DNA here is from genome assembly GCA_037126225.1 of Dillenia turbinata. Taxonomy (NCBI): domain Eukaryota; kingdom Viridiplantae; phylum Streptophyta; class Magnoliopsida; order Dilleniales; family Dilleniaceae; genus Dillenia; species Dillenia turbinata. The sequence continues at coordinate 12,212,632 of JBAMMX010000019.1, forward strand.
ATGACGAGCATATGGAGATATCAATGTCGTCTTTGTATTCGACTCCTACTCCTACTCTGACATTTACACTTGTTATTGATGATGTTGATGATGTTGCACCAAGTGAGTTTTCGTGACTTAATATTTATCGACGATATCATCGTCGATATTTAGAGAATATTGAGACTATTATAGTTGACTTTCTCGAGGGTGATGAGGGTAGGTTGGCTCGTGTTCCCACCAGACATCAACCGCGATGAAATGTTTGACGACCTCCTTGTGATACTTAGTGTAGATTATGCATATTATATGTATTATATTTAAACTTTGTAAATTATAATTTTCAGTTTTATTCATAATTATTTGTTAATTATAAATTTTCATAACTTCTTTTTTTATTTGATTTCAACATTTATAAATTATTTTGATATATGTTATTTTCATGTTTTTGATTTTAAAGTGGATATATGTTGTTTGGAATATGATTATTTGGTTGTGTTAGTAGTGTTTTAGTGTTCTTTTGTATTGGTTGGCATTTTGGTATTTTGATGATAGCCATGGTTGAACTTGTTCGACTGTTGGTGTTTTAATATTTTGTTGGTTGTTGGTGTTTTGGTGTATTAATGGCCATGGTTGAGATTTTTTTACTATCGGTGTTTTGATGTTTTGTTAATTGTTGGTATTTTGATATTTTGGTTAGTCATGATTGTTGGTTTTTTTGTGATGGTCATGATTGAAATTGTTTGATTGTTGATATTTTGATATTTTGTTGGTTATTGATGTTTTAGTGTATTGGTCATGATTGTTGGTATTTTGATATTTTGATTGGCTATTGTTGTTTTTAGATTGAATTTTTGTGATGTAGAGTAGGGTTGGTTGTATGTCAATATGCACGGTGCAATGCAGGGTGCATGCACAAGCAGTCGGCCAAGCTAAGTTTAGTGATATAGATATGTAATGTTGGTTTACGAACAATATATTGTAGTTAGTGCGACATGGATGTTGCGATCAGTGAGCGTGACATGCATGTCCAATCCATGATAGCAATATTGATGTTGCGGTGTAGGATCGCATAACTAACGTTGATTTGAAATCGCGTCATCATATCTTTTATTTTTTAAATGAATCAGAAACCTAACAATTTTTTTTTTTTTAATAAAAGGCAAAATGAATAATGGATATCCTGGTCTTAGTGAAATTAGTAGATTTAAAATTAATAAAAAAATATTATTTAAATAATTTTAAATAAAAATAATATTATCTTAATAAAAACTCCCGATTTCTAACAGGAGCGCTGTCATCAAATTCAATACAGGTAAGCACTTAAAAAATAGGGCCCATTATGTTCAGTATTTTCTTTTTCTTCCTCTTTCTTTCTTTTTGGTTACATGCTCACTATATTCTTTTTCAAGTTGTAGACAGCAGAACAGAACAGTTCACTACGCCCAGTCAAATCGCCTGACGACCAAATCACTTGTTGGGCAGAGATTTTCATTAGCTACATCTCAGTCAGATCATGATTACAACTATGCAGTCTAAGACGTACAAATCAGAGGCCGAGACGGTTTTCCATATCCACCGTGGATTCAATGCAGTCTAAGACGTACAAATCAGAGACCGAGACGGTCTTCCATATCCACCGTGGATATAATGAATGGGGAAGGAGCTGCACTCATCCCATTCCCGCCATCAATGATACTGCTTGATCCAACCGATCTTGAAGGTCCGTTCATACTATTGACTCCAATTCCAACACCAAAGTTCATCGCCGTTGGATGAATGTGAGGAAACAGCGAGGACAAGCCGTGAACCACAACCTTTATATTGTGCATCACATCGGGACTCTTGATCCTCACGTAATTGATCCTCATCGTCATCGGTCCAGCGAATGCTCCTTCTCCTGAGGTCGTCACCACCAGATTCTCTCCCGTGTCCAAAGTCGTCAACAGAGTCCTCACCGGCAACGCATCCAGTTCAACGCTCGTCAGCATCCGATTCGGCACTATGTGAAAACGCACGTTGCTGATGTAAGCGTGTCCGCCACTGAAGATCGCTTCGTCATCAAGAGCGAAAATCGTCATGTTGTGTAGACTCACCAGTTCCGGGTACTTCACTCTGATCGCAAGAGAGAGAACGCTGAATCCAGAAATTCGAAGTCTCAGCATCGCGTCGCGAAGCATCAATCGCATGACGGAGAAGTCGGTGACGGACTGCGTCGCCGGCGGAGAAACGAAGGAGAGAGAACTCATTCGTTCGATACTGCACGAAAACGGAGAAAGATGAGCGAGAAAGCCTTGGAGGCCATGGATGATGATGAAACCGTTGTTGAACAGATCAGGACGAGAGATCTCTGCTCCGCCGACGAAGATCTTGGTGGAATTCACTGCCGCAGTGAGGGTGACGCAGCGGCCGGGAAGAATAGTCTCGATCTTGGTGCCGAAGGCGAGAGAGCGGAGATAGTGGAAGGTGAAGAGACCAGGAAGAGTGTGTTCTTCGAGAAGGCGAGGGAGAGAGCAGGAAGGACAGGTGCGGATGGAGGATTCTGAGGGAGCAAAGATGGTGAGAGGGCCACCGCCGGAGAGGGCTGAAGAAGTAGTGGCGGTGGAGAAAGAGAGGGAGGTTACGGTTGTGGCGAGTTCTTGGAAGCCAAGGTCAGTAAGGATCGATTCGAGCATTGGCAGCGGCTTGAATGCTGTGGAGGCTGGGAAGTCTAGCTGGGGGAGAGATTGAGGCGGTGGTGGAGCTGATATGCCCTTCACGGAGGTGATGGTGCAAAGTGAGATGATGAAGACGGCCACGAAGAATGAGAGGTGCAGAGAGAGAATCGCCATGAGAGAGAGAGAGAGATTGAAATGCGTAGAAGGTGCGCGAAGCAGTTATATGAACTGAACTGAGTGAAGCAAAGAGCGAGCTGCCGCGTTGGGCAAAACCGTCACGAATTCAGTTACTAGTTTTAATGGCCGTGGCACCAAAATACACCCCTTTTTTCTCAAATTGTCAATTATACCCCTTTCCATCACTAATTGTTGAATATTCTTTGATGTCAATGTTGCAAATTGATCCTTTTTGCTTATCCAAAATAGAAAAAGTGAAAGTCGATGCCGTCAATTTCCTTGTTTCCTAATATTTTTCTTTTAAAAGTCAAAATAATTTTTTATATAGATATTTGAGTGATAAAGAATTTTTATTTAAACAACTTTCTCATTTTTTGCAATTGTGCATATAAAATGGTTAGAAATTCAACAGTGTTATGACGGTTTATAAAAGCATTGTCCGAGAATAAAATTTTTTATATCATTGAAACAAATGTGTGTTATAGCCTCACAGCACAGACGGCATGATTTAAGCTTTGCAGCAGAGTACAAAAACGAGGAAGTTGAAGCTAGAAAACATGTTATCAACAAGCATCAGAACTTTGATGTCAAATTAGGAAATATGAATGAAACTTTAAACCGAACTACCACTCTGTTTCTATTCATACATTTCATCATTTCAGAAAATGCATTTGGGAAATTTACACTAGAATAAAAGCGAGCATATATTGTGCCTTAAATAACAATGATTACATGCAGTGTAAACCATTTCTTACCCACTATTCCAAGAAAACACGTGTTGGTTACACCAGAATAGGAGGAACAGGACAGCAATGGCACTTTTAAGCAGCCTTCTTCAGATTGTATTTCATGGCGCAAACCGTGTAAACCAGCATGTTTAAAAAGCTCAGTCCTGCCAGAAGCCAGAAGAAGTAATCAAGATGGCCCTCGTTCAAGTTATCTGGTATCCAGCCATCGGACCCATCTAGAGTTGTCAAGTAAGTGACAACCGTAAGAATGAAAGAGCTGAGATAATTCCCTAACGCATTTGTGAGAAGAGAGAATGCACTGCACAGACTCCGCATAGCATCCGGGGATTGGTCATAGAAGAACTCAAGCTGCCCAATGAACGTAAATACCTCTGCAGCACCGAGTAACATATACTGAGGAATTTGCCAGAAAATGCTCATTGGTACAGCAACATCTTCATCTACCAAGCCAAGCTCATTTGCCAACTTCAGTCGTTCCATCTCTACCAAAGCAGCAGCCGACATGCACAGCACTGAGAGAAAGAGGCCAATACCCATCCTCTGTAGCTCTGAAAATCCCCTTTCTTTACCAGTAAACTTCCTTGCTATTGGAACAAGGAACCTGTCATATACAGGAACCCAGATAATAACGCTGATGACATCAAAAGTTGATAAGGAAGCTGCAGGAATTGTGAAGGATCCAATCGTCCGGTCCATAACCATTCCTTGTTCTACAAACATTGTGGACATCTGGGCATAGACAGCAGCAAAGACTATTCCTGTAGCCCATATAGGAAACATCCGTACCAAAATCTTTAGTTCCTCCACCTGTGTTACAGTGCAAAGCCTCCATGGATTGGATAAGTCACCGGCATTTGTTTCAGCATCTGAGATTACAGCAGCTTTATCAAGGCACCTGGAATAGAAACACACTTCTGTCATTTTATTTTTCCCGTCAAAGAATATGTTAATGCAGGCATAGATTGAAAAGATTCAGAAGAGAGGGAGGGCTTGCACTTATTTCATCTATTTACAAGATACAGTTCTGCCGCAGAATAAAAAACTATAATTCCTAAAATTGGATGTCAGAAAATGACATACTCTCTGGATGCATACCAAACAGTCTTATCTTCCAAGATTTTATTTTTCTTTAGATAGAGAAAGAATTGCATACTCTTTGAAAAATACAGGTGCAATTCTGGAGTGGGATTAGTAGTGAATGCCCAAGGATACATAGTTGACATCATCATTACCAAATCAAGCCAATTCAACTCTTGGAATAACCTCTCTGATTATGCCAAAAATGAGCCATTTCCTTAAATTTTAGAACTTAGCTTGATACTAGAAACTGACTACATGGAAAATTTCCAGCAGTTCAATATCTTAACATGCTATAACGACAGCAGAATTTTCAGTTTTTTGTAAGAATTAGGATAAAAGAGTTCAGCCACATTTAATCATCAGTTTACCTTCAGAACACAAATGGCATTTCAACCTGTAAATTTTCAAATATAAAAATCAAAACATTCTATTCATCCTATTGATGAATGTTTGCTTCTAGGACATTAACTAAAATTTTCTTGGCTAAAGATTTTGATACTAGACTTTCAGTAAAACAAAACAAGAAACTTTTGTGCACCCCAAATCCAAAACACAGGAAACTAAGCATTTTGCATTAGACATACATTATCTTAGTTTTGTAAACCATTTAAGCATGATTAAGGAAAAAAATGTTCCATGATGAAGACAATCAAAACTGAGAAGATAATGTATGTCAAAATGAAATTGGGGAAGCACTTAAGACTTGGGAGTAAAAGAAGAGAACTTACTTCAGTTGAGAGCTGTGCTCCAGTTTGCGACTTCCTTCGATTGCAGAATGCTTCTCTTGTGTTTCATACAAGAGACTAATGTCTTCAGGTACTTGTAAGTTCCACTTACGGAAGGAGGCAACCAACACCTGGCACATTCTTGTGATTGGGCTTCCTCCTGGTTTCTGGAACCTATATAAAGCAGTCCCCGAAAAGAAACTTGCAATAGCAATGCCCATAGATAATGCAGGAATACCAAACCCCAGTCCCCATCCAACATTGTCTTGAATCCACACAATTAAACTACTGGACACAAGAGCACCAATGTTGATAGAAAAATAAAACCAATTGAAGAAAGATCCCTTCTTTACCCTCTCTGCAGAATCTGTATCATCAAATTGATCAGCCCCGAAAGATGAAACACAAGGTTTGATCCCACCAGTACCCAGTGCAATCAGATAGAGCCCAGTAAAGAATATAGCATACTCAGAAGAAGTGGCAGATGGGCAGACAGAGCCAATACATTCTGCTGGCTTGAAGATTGTGGCTGAAAGAGTCAAAGTACACATCCCCTACAATAGATAACAAGTGCCAATAGAAGATACCAACCAAAAAAAAAAAAAAAATTCAGCATCTTAAGTAGAACCCCTGCTCCAGTGAATACCAAGCTGTATTTCTATCTTACATTTACATATTAGGCCAGCACATTTACTCCTTTTTCTCTGGACATATGAATCAGTTGTTTGTTCATAGGTGTTATCCTCACACAGCCAAAGCAGGACTAACACAAATTAAATACAGCCTGGGTAAAAGAATTGAGACTTAAGTGTTGGGCAAAGCTATTCTTTTTGGCCTCAAAAGAATAGGGGCAAGCAAGGGCTGACAGACAAGGTTCGACTGTGCCAACTTGACCAAGCATAGCCAAGTGAAGTCAGGTATAGGATTTCAATAAAATAACAACACAAAAAAGCTATGCACCATGGTTCGAATTGCATCAGTTCCATTTGTGGTGGTCAATAACATATACAGCACATAATTCATAGTAAAGTGTAGCATATCTAATTTGATGGTTGAGAGCAAGGGAGTGGCTTGCCATACTGGTGTTTGCGATTTATATATATCTTCTACCCTTTCTCAGCTAGCTTTTTAACTCATTTTGTGATTATTCTCAAGACAATTAAGTTTAGTGCGTTGATATTTTGTTTGTATGGAGTAAAGACAACAAGATCAATGAGTGCAAAAATTGAATAAAGAATGCAAGGGAATTGTCGCGACTTGTTTGATCCTATCATCTTTGAAAATTCATAACTTGATTTCTCATTATCGGATTGAGCTGATTCTAACGACTGTGGAAAGACAACATGCCAAACTATATCTTTCCTGTTGATGACTTCATCAAATTCAACAGGCAAGAGTAAAATGGAATTAAAGTTGTCTCGAGTCTCGCAGGAAGTTCTCAAGGTATTTCAATAGAAAATTTATAACTTGTGCTACACAACTCCCATTAGAGATCTACAATTTCCATGTTTTGGGTCTTCCCAAATTCAGTTGGGAAGATGGTGAAAAATAAGCTCGAAGTTGACTGCACTTGTATTTCTCGGCACACGTGTTAAAGGTTAACACACGTGCTAAAGATCAGCACACTTCTGCCAGTACAGGATCAACACTTTTCTCTTCCATATTCTCTTCTCATTACGGGCAATGTAGGAAACACATTTTGGATAAAAATTCTAATACCTATTTTGGATAGACAAAAAGGGAATTTTGCATTGTTTTAACCAAGATTATCTAAAGGCCAGAGAGAGGGCATCTTTTACATCTTTTGGAATGCGAATTGAAAGAGGCAAAGAGAGGAGAAGAACCCTTAGGCTAAGCTTTCTCTTTGCATTCTCTCTTATGTTTTCTTTTATTATTATTATTTATGGTGATTTAGCCCCTCATTGCTGAATGCCTTTTTACTAGTACTCTTATATTTGCTGAGGTAATTTGGATGATTAATGCAATTGACTCTTGTTGATCTCTTTGTTATTGTTTAGTTAACTCTGCATTTAATAATTATATTTGCATGATAAACAAATTTTATTAATAAACAATTTGAGAGAGGAGTCTATGGATGAGTTCTAGGGTTAATTAACATATATTGAAAGGATAAATAAGAATTGGTGCATGATGTATTCAATTATCTAGCAATTCATGTTTTGTTGTAACTGTTAGAATGGATCTAGAGTTCTAATATTTTCTTGCAATTTAGCTTGATTTAGAGATTCATAAATTGTTGCAGGGAAATCAACTTAGTGACACTTGGGAAACTGGTTAAGGTGCATTGGAGATCCTAGTTGACAATAAATAAAAGAGTCAATACAAAATCATACCTTTAGGGAACAGATCATATAGCAATACGATTAAAGGTCCCGGTGGTTTTCTTTCATTGAATACAATCTTCTTAGTTATAATATTAATTTAGTGATAATTAATTTAAACTTAATTTTTCCACTCAAATTTGCTATCTAAATATTACTAGCAGCTACTAAAACTGACGGTTGGATAACAATGCTAATGGGAACGATTCATTACCAACCATGGCATGACATGTGCAGTTGCGAGTTTATACATCAAGTTTTTTGTTCTATTGTAGGAAATTTTTTGCATCTAATATTAGTATAAGATAGCGAAGTGGTATTTGAGCAAGAAAACAAAATAATAATAATAATAAAATAAATTAAAAAAATTCTAATTCACCTGTTTGCTTCTTGTGCTTCTCTCCTTGGAGGATCATATGAAGGATGCACATTGAATGTCATATTATTTGCACTTTTTGTGGTGGAAAGCACCCTTATTATAATTTTTTATGTAGCTAATTATTATCCTTCGCCTTCTTTTGAAAAAACTAATTTTGTGTCTAAATTTACTATCAAACAAATCCGTGCAACAGTTACAATCTCAGAGAGAGAGATCACAGTAACTTCGCCTGGAAATAAGATTATGTTATGCCACCTACAAGTAGGGAGTTTCAATATTCAAAGAGCCAATCATATTGTTAGCAGCAACCAGTCCTTGAAATACAGCCTTGGAGGGTGAAGGAACCCAAAGAAGGGATGTCATACTTGAAAGAATTGGTAGCTCAGTTGGAGAGAAAACAAGCGGAAAACACACATTATGGAAATTGTAATCACTGAACAAGAAACTTCTCGTCAGAGATTGAATGAACAAATGAATCAATTCATGCAGTTGGTTAACTCTAATTGTGGATATGAGGAAGACCAATTGTTGAATGAGAGAATACACAAGAACATATGGAAGAGGTACATTCGAAAATTGGGAATGTTCCAAAAGGATACAAGTGCCAATCCTGATGGCTTTTATCTGAAATGGGCAACACAACTAGTTTGCCTCTTAATCTTTCCACTATGGATGAGATAGAATTTCGGGTGCAAGCCACCTATCAATATAGGAATTTGGCTCAGATTTTTTGATTCTTCATGAAGAAAGTCAGGAAGAAAGACCAAATGATGAGGGAGGAATTCTACTTCGTGAGTTTACAACAAATAGGGAAGAGCTTTCTAAACCTAAGTCTAATGTTTTATCTTCTCATTTTATCATGTTTTTATCCCATGTTCTATATTTATTTATTCACCGGGGACAAGTGAGATGGTGTATATCTTTTGGAATGGTCTATGCACTTTAGAGAGCATAACAACAACAACCATCACCACATGAGCCATAATCTCAAATTTTGGGGTCAGCCGTTTGAGAGATAAATATAGGAGAGAGAGAAAAAAAAAAAACATAATATTAAAATTTGAAAGCAAAAAAGAGAAGATTACACTAAAAGATAAAATAACAATAATAGAAAAATAAAAATAAAAATAAACTATTCATAAAAACTTAAAATAATAAGAGACTTTAGAGAGAAAATAACAAGGAAGACAAATTCAACCAAAAGTTATTCGAATCAAAGTTGCAAAAACAAAGTAAACTTTTCCAATGCTAGAGCAGAAAATCATTTCTTGTTGCCAAGTTTTTGATCCTTGAGGAATTTTAATGGTTTTGATCTAATGATGGAAATGAATAAATACACTTTCACCACCTCGCATGGATTTTTAGAGGAGTGTTTCTTGCTCTTATTTTGGTTTTCTTGTTTTATATTTCCTTCTTTACATTTTTTTCTTTCGACTCCCTTGATAAATCTTATGTGCAATACTTTTATTGTTCTTACATCAAGAACAATGTAGAATTTGAGTGTGGGGATAGGGTATCAAAAATTTAAAAATCCATCATGTACTTATCATTGTCACTATCATCAAGATGTATATGTAGTATGGATCCTATTATCAATTTTACCATTGTTCACATCTCTTGTCGAAAAGTCATGTTTTTAGGCTGCTATCATATACTCTTTAATACACACTAATAATTTGGCACACCTCTCTTGAAAGATAAAGTCATCTTGAGAACCTGAATGTATACTTATGCTTAGTATGATTCACAGTCAGTTCTAAGGGAGAGTTAGAAGAAATCACCACACCAACGTTTATGTATCATTACAGATAATTGTTTGATCTAATTGGATAAATCAAAAGAGAATAAAGAAAATCACAAATCCAACGCAAATAAAAACTCATAAGTACCAATGATTGGTTGTTAAGCATCATACATATCTTAAGTATTTCCAATTATCTACATGTGTGGTTGTGCAAAATGTGGTGACTCGAGTCAAAACTTACAAGGTGCCTTATCGCCTAGTGACTTGGACAATTTGAACGGGAGATGCGAATCACAGGTCTAGACTTGTACCATCCTTAAGGACAATGCACCAAGAGTCTTGCACATAAATAATGAATGCTTCAAGATTACAGGCCTTTGTTACTTGAGTAGAAGCCTGTGGGGTGTGGTCCACCTGGTACCCTAAAGCCAATTGGTTTGGATATTGCCAGATGAAAGCCCGTTACACGAGTAACAAAGAAAGACTGATGGAGTATGACAACAAATAAACAAGTTAATGAATTATTAATTGAATACAAGTTTGTTTATAACAGTAAGCATTTAATTGTGGCAATGTATCCATTTAGAATTTTGATAATGTGATATGAAAGGAGAAGTGCTTGAATTTAACAATTCATGGGTGTTGATAGCAGTTTAGAGTGTGAGTTTAGAGCGTGATTTGATTCTAGAGAGTATTTTAACTTCTATCTCCACCGGATCTATTTTGTATTCAGCTAATATTTTATATACATTTAGATTATGTGGGTATATCTTGTATAAACCCTCACAAGACACAACTCGTTTACTAAAGGTGACCTAGGGGTTTAAAAGCTTGTTGCATGTGCTAAGTTCAACTATGATTAGTGAGTTTGGATTTTAGTTGTTTCTTAGGGAGTAGTGTAGGTTAGTTTGACCATTTCTCACATAGCTTTTTAACTCATTTTGTGATTATTCTCGAGACATTTTAGCTCAGTACATTGAACTTTTGTTTGTAGCAAGGAGCAAAGTCAACAAGATCAATTGGAGCAAAAATTGAAGAAAGAATACCAAAGGAGTTGTTGAGACTCGTTTGAATCTATCATCTTTGAAAATTCATAAATTAAGTTGTGCTTATCGGAACGAAGTGATTTTAATGGCATCTAAAGTTGAGATGCCAAGCTACAGCTTTTGTGTTGATGATTTCGTCAAATTCTAATGACAAGTTGGGAGTAAAATGCAACATATGGAGCTATTTCGGTAGAAAATTCATAACTTGGCCTACACAACTCCGATTGACCAGATTTAACTTACTATGGAAAGAAAGAAAGAGATCTACAACTTTCATGTTTTGGGTTTTGACATATTGAGGAGAGAAGATGGTGAAAACTAAGCTCGAAGTTGGCTGAACCAGTATGTCTCAGCACACTTGTGGTAAAGGTCAGCACACTGGTGCTAAAGATCAGCACACATGTGCCATGAAGGGATCGACACTTTTGTTTTCCATATTCTCTTCTTGTTAAGGGCAATTTGAGAAACACATTTTGGACAAAAATTCTAATGCCTATTTTGGATAGTCAGAAAGGGCATTTTGCATCACTTTAACCTAGATTTCTCAAAAGTTTATAAATAGAACATGAGAAGCTAGAGAGACGACATCCTTTACATCTTTTGGAATGTGCATTGAAGGAGGCGAAGGGAGACAAAGAATAACCCTTAGGATTAAGCTTTCTCTTCCCTTTCTTTATCATGTTTTCTCTTATTATTATTGTTTATGGTAATTTAGCCATGAGAGGCTAAATACCTTTTCACTAGGACTTTTTTTTTGGGTTACAAAAGTATAATGTAAAGGAAAATATCATGCTCATCAAAACCATCTCTATACCTTGTATATTTGTTTTTAACTAGACAGCTCTTTGACATTTTAGGATGCTTCTCTAACACCCATTAACCATCTTTTTCTCGCTCAAACAGCATGAAACCAGCAATAAAGAAAACGCTCTTCTCCCTCCCATAACAGATAACCTCCAAGACTAAAGTAGCGAAACTTGTTAGATGCCAATAGATAGTGTCAGATCTAGAAAATATGTCCCCAAAGATTTGTCGTGTAATTGTTTGTCACATTAGTCATTGAGGCACACCACAGGCATGGAGAATAACCATGCTACAAGTAACAATACAAATCTATAGGCCACGTTACACAATTACACAACATGTTTCTTCAAGCGTTTATACTTCACAGCTTGCCATGTTAGTTTCCGGAGTCATTCTTCAAATCAAACAAAACTAAAACACTGAAGATAAGACATCAGCTCCAGTCATTGCTCATTGTTCTGTAGTTCTTATCACTGTTTTTACCACCGCAAGGGATCCTAAAGGATTTCTACAACAGTCAGTTATTCTATCCTCTATCTAAAACTTCTTGTTGCATATGGCTTGATGCATGGTTCTTCTTCAGATTCTGTATCCATGGCCATTGCATTTTCTTGTTTGCAACACTATTGTTGCCTCTGAAATGTTATTAAGTTTTGGGGAAAGAAATAGACTAATTTAAAAAAGGTCCAGTAATTTTGAGCACCACATGCATTATCTCTCTTTTTGAGATATCTTACATCAATCATTAGATTGAAGTGCTTGTTCCTCTGCATTATGACATGATGAGTGGTGATGTAGGACAACACCTACAACTGGAAGAATAATGGTGGGTAAAAGCTAATAAACTATTTTAGTGGAAGATAACAAGAGAAAACTTTAGGTCTGGGGTTGAAAATTATAGAGATGAATTAGTTGTTCAAAAATTAGTGGAAGTTTTGATCAACAAGTGCATCTAGAAGAAAAATAATATGACACTCCTAAACCTTCAAAAAAAAAAAAGAATATGTCAATTAATATAGAATATAATAGAAAGAGGATTCACCAAAATAAAAAGTTTCTAAGACTCTAAAACTCTAAAAGTTATACTAACTTAATATTGACTAAACTTTATTTAAAAAAAAAATTAGAAAGTTCTAACAGAAACAAGATAAGCTAAAAATATAGCAATTTCTAAAATACTAAAACATTCATCATCTTTTGGATACAACAATTTTCCTTTACAATTGGCTGCCAAATATCAAATTTTCTGGGTCAAGTGAAGACTGCCCCATCATCACCCCTCCCTCTTGAAATAGCTTGATTCTGCCAAGCTTAGAGTAGAGCCAAGAATGCTATCATTACAAGAACTAATAAGCTGTATGAGGAAAAACCCTACTGTTATCTTCAACTTTGGCATTAAAAATCCTTTTTCAAAACAAAATCGAACTCTCTTGGACCCAACACAAAGGAGTAAGTATTTTCACAGGCATTATGGTTTGTTCTTTGATCATATAAGAACGGACGTCTTAATAAAATATGACAAACTTTGAGAAGGAGAACAACACATGGTACAATGTCAACCAAATCTCCAATAGAAGAGGTAAGCAAACACCTCTCATAAATTTTCAGGTATGTAATGTTACCTAAGCAACCTCATATATATTTGGAGGTGACTCTACCTTCAAGCCCAATTTCTTCATGGCACCTTCGAAAATCACATTAGTCCAACTCCTAGGATCAAATACCATAGTGCATAATTGACCCTTGCACATCACTTGTGTGAAAAATGCTAGTACACCTCCAATCCTCTTTCTCATTAATTTCATATGTTGAAAGTAAGAGTCTAAGCACGGTACGACTCCTATTTATCACTGTTGGTTTCTTTGTCTAAACCTCCTTACTCAGCTTCACAATTTACTTTTTCTATGTACCTTCCACATTCCTTCCCATCTGCTGCAAAGGCAAACGTGATTTACCGATTGACAACTTGTTTCCCCATTGAATTAGAATGCATGCTACTTTGTGCATTAGAGGACAGGAGGCAAATGTATTAGTAGGTTTAGCAGCAACAATCTAGAACATTCAACTTCTTTACCTCTACCTAATTTAGCTGAAATTAATTCACTCTTTTGCATGTTAATTTGAGAGGTTTTCCTAAATAAGTTTCATAACAATTGATAAGTAGCTAAAGTTAAAGCTGTTTGTGGCTTCAAATCATTGTGATACATAACAATGATGATATCCTCATTCAATGCCCAATGCAGACAATTAGCCAATGTATAGAAATAACTGGCATATTCTTTAACATAAAGACCTTATGGCAAATTCTTGAATTGTAGATAAATTATGTCTGTAATTCAATTTGATGGCTCAGTGTCTCATATCACTTGCTTCTTTCTTATCATGTTCCTACGTCACCCAAACCACTTCTATTGTAATCTATTGTAATAATCTTGTTATTTAATTCACCAAAATTCGCCTCAACAAGATATATTTGAAATGCAGGCCTCATCTGAGTCTCTCCAGTATAAGGATCAGGAGAGTGCTCTTGGGCTAAAAATTATTCTTGTAGTACAACATAGCTATGACATTCTCTGTGCAAGTTTCCCTTTTAATGCATTGGCGGGTTTATTGGCTTAAATTGTTGTTGGACATTCAATTTTATGACCTTGTTTATCACTTGAAATCTCCTTTAAACATTGGTTTATCTACTCCAAAGTAAGAACTATAATAGGGAATTTAGATGGATCGTGGATTTCTTGATCTTTGTAAAAGGCCTCAAATTTGAATGAAACTTCAACATCAGTAACCATGGTGACAAAAGTTTAAGAGAGAGAGAGAGAGAGAGAGAATATTAGTATCTTTTGCTCTAATACCAAATTGATATAGGACAATTGGGGCAAAATGGTGTACAATTGGAAGAAGAGTGGAGATAAAAGCTAATAGATGTTTTAAAAGAAATATGGGTTTTGTGGTCGAAAATTGTAAAGAAAAATTAGTTGTTCAAAGATTAGTGAGAACTTTGATCAACGAGTGTGCTAAGAAGATTATGAGTACAATAGCAACCCAGGCTTGCATGTCTTCAACAGAAATAACAAAACAATAAACTTATTCATCATTTCATTCATTCTATTCACATTTTACATCAATAAGATGTATTTGTAAGTGTCAAAACAACCTAAAAGCCTCCAAAACCTTTTAAACAAAAAACATAAAAACCCTTAATAAAGCCTCCTATAAAAATGCCTTAATCAATATAGAAATATAACAAGACTCAAAACTCACTAAAATAGAAGGTTCTAAAAATCTGAAAAAGACACTTAATATTGCATAAAATCTTAGTTATTCAGAAAGTTCTGCCTAAAACAAAACATGTAAACTAAATAGATACTTTTAAATACTAAAAACTCCAGCAATTTCTTTTTAGACTACTAAACTTGCGAAAATCTTCTTATTGGCTAAAGACTTTGTCTTCATGACGGGACAATTGCCTTTTAGCTAGGCTGCAAAGGATCAAATGTTATGGGCCAAGCTAAGACTGCGTAATTTTTTATGCCAATGTAAGACAAATGGGGCAAATTGCTTGGAATTGGAAGAATCATGGAAGGTAACAGCTAAGGAAGTGTTGCCTATAAATTTCTAAAACGCTAAAAATTTCAACAACTTACTTTTAGACTACTAAACTGACACAAATATTAAAACTCTAATGAAGACATTTCTTGTTGGATCAAAAAAATCGTCTTCATGATGGAACAATTGCCCTTTACCTAGGTTGCCAAGGATCCCATCTATTGGGCCAAACTAAGGCTGTGCCATCACATGGACACAGAGCAAATTCTTAAACCATAAGTTTTAGACTTCTTGTCTGATATTTAGGCTGCAGAGGGGGCATTCCTTATTGTCCTTTTTGTTGGTTTGACAACACACATTTTTCTCGCCTATCAAAAGAAGCCATTAACATCATTAGCCAGATCCTTTCTTTAACTGTTCTTCTCTACTGTGAATTACACATATTTCTAAGCCATAGACTGTAGACAACATTATATGATCTCATGGGGTCTTCCTGTTTTCATGATCTTGAAAAGTAGAAAATGTACACAGCATAAAATTATAAGTGTCAGGATGATAAATTTTTTTGCTAGGACAAAGAAAGTAAAAATTAGGACTTTTCTATGGTTGTCTGTCAATATCAAGAAATTATATATCACGTGAAACTAACTTTAGCATGTACTCACTATGAAGTAAATTGTGGAGAAAGCGGCAATTGTCCAATATCTTCCCCAATATGCATCAGCTAAGATGGCTCCAATGAGAGGTGTGAGATAACAAGTGCCTTGCCAAGTGGTCACGTTTCTCGCAGCAGAGACATTTCCTTCATGCATCTTCTCAATAAGGTAGGTGACCAGATTGGTTGCGATCCCATAGTAGGCTAAACGCTCACAGCACTCAGTACCTATGATACGACTTTTAGAATTCTGCCAATATAGCTAAATACTTAAATACATATGCAACCTAAGCAGTAACAATGACCAACCTAAAATGAAGGGACATGCTCTCCAATTTCCTGTGTTGCTCTTAAGAACAGGATTGCCTTTAAAGTCAACAGAGCCATCCCCTGTGTAAAGCGAGGTGTTCTCATCCTATAACAATTTATAAGAAATAAATAAATAATCCAGTTGCAAATATGTTAGTGAAGAAACAAATTACTTCCAAAAGTTCACCTTTGCTCGTGCAAAAAAAAAAAAAAAAAGAAAAAAAAAGGAGGACTATCCAGGTTACAAAGCGCTAATTGACCAAGAACTACACCTATGCGTTTTTAAGCTTTTGCAGAACACATTCATCAGTTTGCATTTGCACACACACAAAATAATTTGTACATGCACTTCCATTTTGTCACCTTGATTGCTAGGGCTTCCTTCACCGCCCCCCCCCCCCCCCCAAAAAAAAAAAAAAAATTAGCAAGGATACCTTCACCAAGGATCAGAATCAGTTCAAATACAACTCTCAACTTGCTGTATTTCTGATATTCTAAGCCACATGTCTGAAATGAAACTACATTTACATATCAAAGACAAGGAAAAAAAATACATGTATACAATAATGAAGATTTACTTATAAGCATGTCTCTGACCATTCTTTAATATCCTCACATGAAATCAGTGCCCACAAAAAGATAATATGGAAAAACAGAAATGCAATGGTTATCTATCAGAATGCTTAGATCACATTGAGGCAAAGAAGATAGCCATGAAAAAGTGCATGATCAAGTCAAATCACCAGGCCTTCTTACTCAATCATGTAGTATAGATTGCATGCAACAAACCAAGGCAGTAAGCTGTATAAATCATTACCCATTCAATTGATAAATCCTCCTAGGGGATATCTTGGCAACTAATAATACAACATGTCAAAAAGCACACATCCTTTCCACATGCATAATCTGGCCTTGAAACCTTGCTTCCTATAATAACTCTCAACCACGTCATCCATCAACACAGTGGCTCTTAATACATCAATACTGAGAGACAATGTTTGGAGCCAAAAAGAATTCAACCTGCATCAGTGTTTTGATGCCAACCTACAAATACTATGCTGTGTAAATAAAGAATAACAAACATGTACTTCCCAACTCAAACCGAATACATCTACAGAACCATCCAGATGTTTATCAAAGTAGCTTCCTTTTTTTGTTTTTCTTAATTTTTTTCACTTCATGTCCAAATTTAACAAGTATATGTGTATAACCAAGAGGAGAAAATATTATACCTGACAGGAAAAACAACAAGATCCGGCATCTTTCCATAATACTACATATATATTCCAATATTGATTTTCTTCTTGATTCTAGTGCTTATCATAATAAAAAAAAAAAAAAATAGCTATCAAAAGGAGGATTTCTCTATCTCGCAGCCACCTTCAAAGCTGCTACAATTAATTCTTATTCTTGTAATCCTAGAGATAGCCTTCTACCAACTTCATGATGAACAAGGGATGATTAACAATCCACAATTTCTAAGGGCACCTAACTTATAGACAATTGCACTTTCTGAGCAATGAAGTGGATGATTTGCATCATTCCAATATCTTCAAATTTCAATATAGAGTTTAAGGTTCCAAAATGATCAAAACCCCATTGATCAGGCATTAATAAAGCACGTAGTGCAGACAAGGTGAAATGATAATAAGCCAGCTGCTTTTTGTGTCGAGCTAGTTATCAAATACCCTGTTAGGGATCATGAACAAGGTGAAATGATAATAACCATCCTCAAGTTAGCTATCAGTATCATCAGTGTGCGTGCGTGCTGGGGAGGGGGTAAATTCGTAAAACAAAGCGGCGAATGTTTCCTGTGTACCACTAAAAGCATTTGACTTCAAACAAAGATATGATTAGGAATGAATGAACCGATTAACTAAACACCATTTCACCAATTATCTTGATTGACCAAAATTTTTCCTACAACTGGTGAAATGGTTTCAGGGGTTTATCCGAGTCCGATTTCCAGATAAGGGAGAAGGAAAGCTCGTTGAGTCATGGAAATTAAAAAAGAAAGGGTTGAAATTTCATAATTGAATACAAGCCCACAAATTCACTCTCTAATCAACATACCATAACTATGAAAATCATCGTCAATTAGCCGTAGAGTACATGATTTTGGGGTTTTAATTGCATCAATTATAGAAAGCAAGACCACAGACGGATGCAGAGGATTTACGAAAAGGAGCTCAATTACCTATATACAAGAAAGATCCCTGTATTTGCCAGATTACTTGAAGCCCTAAATCGATTATAATAGCAAGTAAAACGGCAGAGAGAGAGAGAGAGAAGCTTGAGACCTGAAGAAGACCATCCTCCAAAAGCGAATTCTCCTCTTCCTGTTGAGAACCCATTCTCAAAACCGCTAATCTCCCCCCCTCCCCCCACCCGGCCCGTGGAGATCAGAAGATACAAAAAGAGAAAGATGAAAAGGGACGAATTCTCAAAGAATTTAAACAAATTTTGCGTACCCGATAAGTTACCTATAACGCCTACACGAAGGGAGTTGGAATATTCAAACTCGTAGGGCTCGACAAAATAAAGAAAAAAAAAATTTGAAAATGAAATCGAAAACCCTAAACTAAAAATATGAATTTCATGAAACTTATCCCAAAGTTTTTTAATTTGAAATTAAATTTCAATTCTCAAATACGAATGAAAAGCAATTTTTTAGCTCAAAATATTTATATAAATAATTTAAAATTTTAATAACATTTTATATTTGATTTTTTTTTTCTGTTAAAAGAAAATATCTTGAATAAAACTAATAAAAATCAAACTTAATAAGCTCCTTTGAGTAGCAAGAGGTAGGTAGTAGCAAAAGTATTAATGTGTCCAATTCGGTAATAAATTTGAATGTAATTACAGTAGTAATATATAATTCAAAATTTTGTGAAAAATATTAAAATATTAATTGTAAGGTTTATTAATATATTTAATTAAGAAATAATATATTATAAAAAGATTTTATAAATTACTAACATAGTTAGAATTAAAATTCCCAAAAAAATGGAGGAGAAAGGATTAAAAACATAATAAAATAGCTAACTTTTATCAATAAATTTGACAGGGATCAAATAATTGCTACAAGTTTTTTCAAACAAATTTCACTACTTATGATGCATGTTGTGTTAAAAACTACTTATCATTCTTTTTTTTTTTTTTTTTAATTATAACAGAAATTGAATCCCAAATCATGAGATCATGAGGTCGGGAAGAGGGACTGTTGTCACTGGATTGTGCCTTGGGACCTACTTATCATTCTTCTTAACCTCTTCTCTAGCTCTCAAAACATTACACACATTTAAAAATTCACATCTAGAATAAGGTCATAATCTATTTTAATCTACAATATTAAGTTACTAAACAGTCTACCATTCAAACGATTAATTAGTCATAAAAAATACAAGAATTTTGTAATGTAAAGGAAATCTCTAATAATGAATTTACTCGAAATTCTATCATTGACCCAACAAGTGCATTCTCTAACATGTGGCGAATAAAAGAAATTCGTGAATTTTTTTTTTTTTTTTTAATTATTAAGTCCATCACACCATTGGTATTCTAAGTGTGTAAAAATTGATCCTTTTAATCATCCAATAAAAGCTTAAAGTAATTCGCTCCTTATGCAATACTAACTTGGACACTAGCATATTGACAATTGAACAAGTTATGAGTCAAGAATCACATACAACAATTGAAATTACAAAGATTGACCATTGTTTTTAAGTCACTGTTAAAGTGCATCCCATGCTTGTTCCAGTTTGTAGCTACCACGGTTTCATCTTCATCAAGAAGTTAGCTTCCAAAACCAAGGGTGCTATCAATCGGAACCGGAAAAATATTGACACCGTAGAGTAATGAGAATTAAATAAATTATAAGTTAAGAATCACATTAACAATTGAAATTACAAACACTCACCCTTTTCTGAATTCTCCATCACAATACATCTTAAGTCTGCTAAGTTCATAGTTTAACCTTCATTGTGTTGATGATAATTGTTGGAGGTGGGTTTGCTCCACTGATAAATTGCTTTACCGAGTCAAATGGGGAACCGGCACTGATGCATCTGCTAGATTTTCGTGGATAGAAAGACCTACAAGATACCTACCAGAAATGGTCCGATAGAGTAAGTTCCGATACTCAAGTCAGGAAAAGTAATAATAATAGAGAGAACAGACTAAGAAAAGTCGTTGTTTTTGCCCTGTATTGTGTCCGTATGATGTGTGTATATAATATCCCTCTGTGGGTTATCTTTGCTCAATATATATGGTATGTACATGTATGATAAGTCTCTTATGGGTGTAAAAACCCTAATTATCTTATGAAGAGATTGTTAGAGATCTTTTAAAATTATAGGGACTAATTACCTTATAGAGAGATTGTTAGAGATCGTCTGAGATTATAAGGAATGTAATCGAGGAGATTTAGAATCTTATAGGATTAAAAAAAATTTAAGTTATCACATAGATTTCCTTCCTTATTAGGCAAGATTACTTCTGGTATTAAGGGATGTTCATATCTCATGTGATCATGAACTTGAGTCGCTTGACGAAGATGTTACTCGGTAGTTGCTCGGTAAAAGATCATTCGGTAGTATATGAGAGATTTAATTGAGAGTATTTGACATAGTAGTGGCTGAGAGACTTAATCGAGAGTGTTAGACTGAGCACTCTCTCTGTCGTCTTGAGTGTTTATCGAGCGATCACTTTGTATTTTATGGGCTTCGCTGTTATGGACCGTTGGGTCTTGTACCATTATTTGCCCTCCAGTCCTAATATCGTTTCGGAGAAGCGGCATTAGGAGTAAAGTTGATGAGGTAGGAATTGAGTAATTTGAGGAGGTGCAAAAGTGGGGCATTAAATGCAAAACTTGCCGCCTCAATTTTTGCGAATTGTGTTCGATACAAATTTTATTATTTGTATAGGCACTTGACATAGTTTTGTTAGTTTGCTTGTTGAGAAAATTTTGGGAATTTAAGGTATTAGAGGTGGGTTTGCTCCACAGATAAATTGCTCTATCGACTAGAACGAAGAACCAATGTTGATGTGTCCACTAGATTTTCATGGATGGAAAGGCCTACAAAATAACCACCAGAAATGGTCTGACGAAGGAAGATTCAACGCTCAAATCAGAAAGAGTAATAATAAATGAGAGAACAGACTGAGAAGAGCTATAGTTTTTACCCTATGTTGCTTTGCATAATGTGTGTATGTAATGTCCTCCTTATGAGTTGCCTTTATTTAGTATATATGACATGTGTATGAATGACAAGTCTTTTATTTAGGGGTGTAAAAATCCTAATTATCTTATGGAGAGATCGTTAAAGATCTTTTGAGATTATAAGGATTATAATCAAAGATTTTTAAGAGATTTATGATCTTATGGAATTAAGGGAATTTCAAATTGTCATGAAGATTTCCCTCCTAATCGAACGAGATTATAGGCAAGATTATAGGGGATTCATATCCCGTGTGTTCATGATCTTAATTTGCTTGGTGAAAACGTAGCTAGGTAGCTGTTTAGTGAAAGATCACTCAGTGGTAGCTGAGAGGCTTAACTGAGAGTGCTCAGATTCCGTAGTGGTCAAGAGGTTTAACCAAGAGAGTTCGACCTCCATAGTGGTCGAGAGGTTTAACTAAGAGAGTTCGAACTTGGTAGTCATCTCAAGTGCTTACAAGTGGTCAATTTGTAGTCCATGGGCTTTACGGTTATGGTTCAGTAGGCTCGGTAGTCTCTGGATTTTATAGTTATGGGCTATTGGAACTTGTACTATTATTTGTGCCCCACTCCTAATGTCATTTCAAAGAAGTGGCATTAGGAGTAGAGTTGATGAGATACGAATTTGGTAATTTAAGGAGGTGTGAAAGTTGAGATTTAAATGCAAAACATGCCACCTCTTTTTTTTGCGAATCATGTTCAATATGCTTTCTATTATTTTTAATTTGTGATATATAGTATGACGCTTAATATAGTTTTGTTAGTTTGCTTGTTGAGAGAAAATTTGGGGATTTAGGGTTTGCAAAATTTGTGAAAAAACAAAGATGATGAAGGGTTCTGAACACAAGCTAAACACAATGTTGGTGAGATTAGGAGTACAATAATAGGGAAGGAGTTACAAGAAATGGTAAATAAGATGGGTTTGGGTAATGATTATTGATTGTGGTTACCGACAAAGGAGGAAAGGGCGAATAAAGCGCCAGAGTATATGAAGTATGGGTTTCGAGTACCCTATTTAGGTCCTTTGGCTAGGGTTTTGAAAGGTTAGAATATATTTTCGACTTTTGTTGATTTCTAGTGTCTGGCATTTAGTCGTTATAGTAGCAATCTTGCTAAACTACTATCATTTGAGTTTTAATTTTGAAATTTTATTATTGATTTTTCTTTGAGAAGGTGCATTTTTGAGGTCCAACAAAGGGTTGTTTTTGCTTTTGCACAAGGTCAGAGTCAAGGTGGAAGTTTTTCTATAAGGAGATATTGATAAGATGTGGATGTATAAGGCTTTTGTGTTTTTGAATCTTTTGTAGGGTTAAGGCCACCAAAATTTTTTCTGTTTTTGTGCTTTGTACACTCTGTCAAGAATTACTGTTCTGTGAAAAGCAGCGTCATCTGTGTAGAAACCTTACTTGATAATAAGATGTTGTAGCTCATAGGCTTGTTGGTGGGTGAAAAGGTGCAAATTGAGAGATCTTTTTTGGTAAAAAAGAGAGCAATGAAGCTTTTTGATGTTGTTGCTTTTGCCAAAGGGGACGATTTTATGAAAATAACCATTGAGAGGTTAATAAAAGCCAAATCGAAAAGGAGTGTAAAGGAGGGGGAGAGTGCATCGGAACAAGGTGCTCCATCAATGGGCGTACTCCCCTTTTTAATTTTGAGGAGAAAGAGGAAGATGGTGCGAATGCCAAGTCCAGCAAGTGAGGGTGTGGAGGAGGATAAAGGAGACTTGGTGGGCACATTTGTCACATATCTAGAGACAGGCAAAAGACCAAGGAGAGAAGAGGGCAAGGTTGAAAAGGCCTTTTCCTTGGATACCAAGATTGGCTCTTGACAAAAGTGTTAACAGGGAGGATACTGCGAGTGGGGATTTCGGTAAGTGTGTACATGTGGCTACCGAACATGTGGCTTAAGAGTTTGGAGAGGGATCATCTTGTGCTCTAGGGATTTATACATGTAGAAGGGCAGACATATTGTTTTTGTTAGATCCTTTGATGATAGGAAGTATCTGAAGGAGGGAGATACTGTTGCGATCAGTGCGGTAAATAATCGTTCCAGCTACATGGATATTATTAAGGTGAGGAAGTTCGCCGATCAACTAGATTACCATCGCTTCGAGTTAGAGTTGAATGGTTTGACAATAGAGCAAGGCGACAAAACCCTCACGGCCGTTGGGATCTAAGTGGGATTTTTCTATTAGAGGTATGTTTTGTTTAAGTTCTCGATTGTGGTGAGTTAACTTAATTTGCTTTGTGCAAGCAATTTTTTTGGCTGAGTTCCATAGGTTAAAGAGGAGCTAGGAGGTGGGGCACCTTAGCCAAAGGTTGAAGAGGAACTGGGTGGTGGGGTATTTAGAGCATTTGTTGAGTTAGAGGGACAAGAAGATTTCCCAATTATGCACCACTCTGGCTCAGAGGAAGAGGGGAGTCAAAGAAGGGAAGGTAGCATTAGAGTGTGAAGGTGTTGCCTTGAATGGTATAAATGAAGAGATCGATTGTCTTAGGTCTAACTTGGAGTTTTCGTTTTGGCAATATGACGTGGCCATCATGGAGTGTGAAAGGTTAGAAGCCAAAGCAAGGGAAAACATGGTGAGGTTGCAGACCAACGAGAGGTTGGTGTAGGAACGAAAGCAATCGCGTCCTGCCATGAAACAAAAGTTGGTTAATCTAGGGAACAAATTTATGATAGCTATTGAGAGCCACAACCACAGTCAGCATGAGCTCTTTGAGAAGTTGTGTCAGGATGAGGAAGCTCTTTGCCGGGTAAGGATAGAGTGGAGCGTGGCTATGAGTGCTAGCAATGTTGACTCTAAGGCACCAGGTTCGAGCCTAGTCAATACTCTTGGTAGTGATTTTTTTTGGAAAGCAGTCGATGTAAGCTCTTATTTCACTGCTCTCCGAGCCAACATTCAATCTTTGTAGCAGAAGACTCTTGCCCCTCCTTTGCCTTCTTCGTCTTGATCCATATGTACTCTTATGTATTCCTCTTGAGCAATATGTTCCCTCTTCTTCTTATACACCCTGCCCCTTGAATTTGTGTGAAGTTTATCCTCGCCTGTTGTATTCCATATGTATAATGTATGAAAATTTGTAGTAGCCTTATCTCCTTATGTTTTCTTGTTACCATTACGTTTTCATTGTCGTATTGATTGCTTATTGAAACAGAATGACTTGAATGCTAAGTTGTCTTCAAAGGCATTATAGCCAAGAGAGGGTGTTAGAATCCTTTTAAGTGTAGAAGCTGAGAGAATGGGAGTTAGATCCCGTGAGGTGTAGAGTCGAGAGAGTAGAAGTTATATCCTGCTAGGGCTTATATGAGGCACAGAGCTAAGAGAATGCAAGTTTGGTTTTACTAGGGCCAATATGATTAGGGTTGTGTCCAGGTTAGGTACCCGAAGCAGAATACACTATTTTGACCCAAACCCGAGATATTCGGGTTATATTTTTTTGACTCGAACTCGAATCCGAGCAAATTACTTAAATTCGGGCAGGTACTCGAACTCGAAAATTCTTTTTTTTTTTTAACCAAAAAATTTAAAATAATATCTAAATATTGTTTTTTTAGTGAACATAATAAGGAGACTTTTTTTGCTACGTAGAAGTAAAAGATTTTTTTTTTTTAAAAAAAAATCTTGTACTTATAGTATTCAAAAAAATTGAAAAAATTAATTTTTTTAAGAGAACTCTATATACAAATAAAAAAAGAAAGGAAAATATGGTTTTCACAAAACATATTTTTTTTTTTTTTTTTTTTTTCTCCTCCCCTTTTTTTTTTTTTTTTTTTTTTTTTTTGTTTTTTTTTTGTTTCTTTTTTTTATTCCCACAAAAAACCCAACCCCAAAAAAAAAAAAACCCAAATTAACCCGACCAAAACACCTCAGGTTCGGGCGGGTCACGGGTTTTGTTTGAGTCAAACCCAGCCCTAAGTATGATGCTTAGAGCCGAGAGATTGGGTACGCCAACCCGCTCAGGTGCTAGGACCCATATAAGGCGCGTCACTGAGAAAATGAGAGTTTAATTCTACTTGGGTGCTAAGACCTGTGTGAGGTATAGAGTTGAGAGAGTGGATGCGCTAACTCCTTTTGGGTGCTAGAACCCGTATAAGGTGTATTGCTAAGAGAATGAGAATTTGATCCCGCTTGGGTGCTAGGACCCATATAAATCGTAGAGCCAAGAGAGTATGTGTGCTAATGCACTCGGGTGGTAGGACTCGTATGGGGCCTGTTGTTGAAAGAATAGGAATTTGATCCCACTCGGGTACTAGGACCTATATGAAGCGTAAAGCCGAGAAAATGGGTGCACCAACTCGCTCGGGTGGTAGGACCTATATAAGGCGCATTACTAAGAGAATGAGTGTTTGATCCCGCATGGGTGATAGGACTCATATGAGGTGTATAGCTGAGAGAGTGGGTGAACCAACCCACTCAGGTGCTATAACTTGTATAAGGTGCATTGTTTAAAGAATGGGTCTACAAGAGAGAAAGTGAAAGACTAGGGGCTTGTGGGTACAAAGCCCCCGAGCCATTTGTAACTTATTAGATAGACCATATTATGTAATAAAAAAAGAATAATATTATTGCTGACAAGTTATGAGATAACATATATTAAAACTAAGAGAGTGATAAAGATTACTGATAGTAGACACATAGGTTATCTAAGTTCCATGCTCTGTGTATGGTAGAACCGTCTAAGTGGCTGAAGCAATATGTTTCGCGACGACCTGTCTAGCGCACTCAATATAGACCTTCTTTATTTGTTACGAGTTTATCCCCTAGTTGGGGTTGTCCCATTACCTTTACTCTACGGAGCACCAAGCCTCCTAGTTTGAATATTTTTTTTACCGTTGTTATAATATCGGGCCATATGCTGCTAATAAATTGACATTTAAGCAAATGCAGTGTCTTGTAACTCTGATAAGAGATCTAATCATTCGCATAATGCGGGTTTATTTGACTTTGGCTAGTATTGTTCTACGTGTAACGAGTGAATTCCTATTTCTACCGATATGACTAATTTGCATCTGTAAGTAAAGTTAAATGGTGTTTTCCCTGTGGCTATTTGGGGTGTAGTTCAGTGGGTCCAGAGAATTCCATAGTGTTCATCTATCCAGAGCCCTTTCACTTCATCAAGTGCCATTTTGAGCCCTTGGAGTATTATCTAGTTGGTCCCTTTGCCAAGACCATTGGCTTGCAGGTAAGCAACAGAGGTGAAGCGGTACTGGCTTTTAAGTTTATAGTAGAATTCTTTGAAACTTTTGTTATCAAACGGCTTGCCGTTGTTGGTGATAAGAATATGGGGTAGGTCAAACTTGGTGATGATAGATATCTATATGAATCTTTGAATTTTGTTGGCCATTATCTGGGCTAACTGTTCGGTTTCCACCTACTTGGTTAAGTAGTCTATGCCTACGATAAGAAACTTTTGCTACCCAGTTATTTACAGGAACGGTCCCAATATGTTTGTCCTCCATTGTGCAAATGGCTATAGACTTATAATTGGATAGAGTTTGGAGGAGGGTTGGTGAGGCATTGAGGAGAAGCGCCGGTACTTATCACATTTTTTGACATAAGTCTTTATATAGGCTCTCATGATGGGCCAGAAGAATCCTTGGTGTAAGGCCTGGGTCACTAGGTTCCAGGCACCTAAATGGTTGCCACACACCCTCTCATAAATTTCTCTAAGGACATAGTTTCCTTTTTCAGGTGTTAGGCATTTAAGATAGGTGTGAGTGAAGGACTTCCTATTAAAAGCCTCATTAATGATGGCGTAATGCACAACTTTGCATTTGACCTTTTCTCCCTCTTATAGGGAGTTCGACAGTTGGCCATTCTTTAAATAGGCATGGATTGAATCTTTCTAGCTTGGTGAGTTGTCGCCATCATGATTTGCTCTGGTTCATTAATACTTGGGTACGGGACGCTTTTGATGTAGACCATTCAGCTAGTGGTGATAGAATCAGAATTAACAGGCCTGGAGAGTGTGTCAGCTATGGTGTTCTCAGATATAAGAATTTCTTGGATATCAATCTTGCTGAACTTGCTCATTACTTCCTGAAGTTTGGTGAGATATTTCACTATCATTGGCTCTTTAGTTTGGTATGTTCCCTCAACTTGCTTAACCACAAGCTAACTGCTGGTGAAGACCCAGATGTCTTGTGCTCCCAATAACATGTGATTTGCAATCCCGTCAAGAGTGTTTCATACTCAATTTGGTTATTAGTGGATTGAAAAGGAAATCAGAGTGTATTCTCTGCTTTGAAGTTATCAAGATCCATTATGATGAGTTCAGCACCGCTCCTTGATGAGTTAGAGGAACCATCCACGTGCAAGGTCTATATTGGTGGTGAGTTTCCTTATGGGTGGTCGTTGATGGCTTGCTCGGTGATCTTTCGGAGCATGCATTCGAGGATAAAGTCAGCAAGGCCTTACCTTTAATGGTGGGTCTTGGTTGAAACTCAATATCAAACTTGCCGAGTTCGATACTCCATTTGATAAACTGGCCCTAGGTTTCCTTTTTCTATGAGATTTGTTTTAGAGGCTGATTGGTCAGAACTATGATCATGTACGCTTGAAAGCATGGGCAAAGGTACCAAGCAGTTGTGGCAAAAGCAAAGGCCATCTTCTTAATAGGCATATAATTGATTTCTGAATCCTGGAGTACTCGGCTGATATAATATACCGATCTTTGTACAGTAGCATCCTATCTCACAAGTACAAAGTAAAGGGCTTGGTTAGAGATAGATAAGTGTAGATAGAGTTTTCCACTAGGGATGGGCTGAGAGAGTAGAGGAGAAGACGAGAGGTACTCCTTGAGCTTGTCAAAGCCGTTTGACACTCCAATGTTCATATGAATTTCTGGGACTTCTTCAGTGCATTGAAGAAGGGCATGTAGTTTTCTCCTACCTTCAACATAAATCTGCTCAAAGCTGTGATTTGTCCTGTGAGGTACTATACCTCCTTCAACATTCTTGGTGGT
This sequence comes from Dillenia turbinata, assembly GCA_037126225.1. Taxonomy (NCBI): domain Eukaryota; kingdom Viridiplantae; phylum Streptophyta; class Magnoliopsida; order Dilleniales; family Dilleniaceae; genus Dillenia; species Dillenia turbinata. The sequence continues at coordinate 12,241,016 of JBAMMX010000019.1, forward strand.
GCCATGTCTATGATGGCTTGAATCTTCTCTGGGATGATTTTGATTCCTCAGTTGGTGATCAAGAAACCCAAGAACTTACCTAAGGTGATCCCGAAGGTACACTTGGCTGGGTTCAACTTCATGTTGTAGAGTTTTAGTGTTTGGAATGTTTCTTCGAGATTTGCTATGTGGCCCTCCGAGTTAGACTCTTGACGAGCATGTCGTCCACATATGGCTGCATGTTTCTATCAAATTGCTTGTTGAAGTTCTTTTTGATTAGTCACTAGATAGTAGCTCTCGCATTCTTCAGGCCAAATGACATGACCTCTGAGGCTATGCGCACATGATTGTAGCTAGGGGTGCTATGAGACTTGGGTAGTGTCATGACCACCTCTGACACTACCCGACCAAAACTCGACTCGAGTTCGAGCTTGAGCTCAAGTAGGTTGGCATCGAAATCGAGCTTGAGCCCGTATTGTGTCGAGTTTGAAAACTCATTGAGCTACCTAATATAATTATATATATTTTTAAAATAATTTTATATATGAAATAATATTTATAGAT